>MU532517.1:1397024-1484244 GCA_024362625.1 Silurus asotus
GGGGGGGGAATGAGTGTAAAAGGGAGTGGGAGGAAGGAATGGAATTGGTATTTATTTAGCTGAAAGCTGGTGTTAATAAAAAAGGAGAGCAGGGTTACTAGGAGTTACAGAGCGAGGGGGCGAGGGTGGGGACGAGAGGCAAAGAAGGGAGGAAAGAAGGTGGTGGAGTGGAGGAGGGGCTGAAACTCAAGTGGAAACTGATGGTTGGGTTTGATAATGGCTTACGTTGTGTCCCCTACTAAGCCAAACGCTGGCAGATATACGGCTCGCAAACTTAATGTGCAACCAGTCGTTATAGTCTGAGAGGGGAAAAAACTGAGAAAGAACGAACGAACGAAAGAAAGATAAAAAATGAAATGCCTCATTAGATTTCAGAAAGAATTAGATAATGTGAATGGGAAATGGACGATGACTAACAGCAGGAGGAAACGTTTTAGATAAGATGCTGCCCTGTTGGAGAGAGAGAGAGAGAGGCTGCCGTGTGAGAGAGAGAGAGAGAGAGAGAGAGAGAAAGACAGCGAGAAAGCAGAAAAATACAACAGGTTAAGGGTAGAAAAAATAAGAGAGAACTAAAAAAGTGTAAGTGAAAGAAGTCAAGTCAAGGAGCTTTTATTGTCAGTTTAACCATATATAGCTGACACACTACCCAGTAAAATGAGATAACGTTTCTCCAATGATGTCCTTAATAAAGGGGAGAGAGACTCAGATGATCTTTTCGGCCATCCTCAATATCCTCTGTAGGGTCTTGATCTCCAAGACAGTGCAGTTCCCAAACCAGGCAGTAATTCAGCTGCTCAGGATGCTCTCGAAGATCCCGCTGTAGAACATGGTAAGAATGGGGGGAGGGAGGCCTTCATCAGCCTTCTCAGGAAGTTGAGGCGATGCTGGGCTTTCTTGGTGATGGAGCTCTCTGTATGCTGACTCATCGTTCTTGCTGATGAGACCCACCACGATCGCGAACTTGATGATGTGATTCGAGCTGTGCATTGTGCTACACAGTCGTGAGTCAGCAAAATGAACAGCAGTGGGCTGAGCACACAGCCTTGTGGGGCCCCAGTGCTCAGTGTGGTCATGGTCTCCCAGTCAGAAAGTCCAGGATCCAGATGCAGAGGGAAGTGTTCAGGCCGAGTAAGTGCAGCTTCTCAATTAGGTGATGATGGATGATTGTACTGAATACTAAACTGAAGTCTATGAACAGAATTCGTAAGTTTGTGTCCTCATTGTCCAGGTGGGTGAGGGCCAGATGGAGGGTCATGGCATCGTCCGTGGAATGGTTTGGACGAT
This sequence comes from Silurus asotus, assembly GCA_024362625.1. NCBI lineage: Eukaryota > Metazoa > Chordata > Actinopteri > Siluriformes > Siluridae > Silurus > Silurus asotus. Next base: position 1,398,309 of record MU532517.1, read on the forward strand.
ATGCAAACTGCATGGGGTCCAGTGATGGTGAAAGCTGGGTCTCCATGTGCCTCATGACAAGCTTCTCGAAGCACTTCATTACGATGGGCATGAGTGTGAGGGGACGATAGTCATTGAGTCAGGAGCCTGTAGACTTCTTTGGCACAGGGACGATGAGCGTTGTCTTGAGGCACGTGGGAACAACGGCACTGCTCAGAAAGATGCCGAAGATGTCTGTGAAGACATCCGTTGGCTGTTCTGCACATTCCCTGAGCACCCTTCCAGGAACATTGTCTGATCCAGCAGACTTCTGTAAGCTAACTCTGCAAGGTGGAGTGGTCTACCTTGCCTCCACGTTGTTCTGCACCTCAAACCGGGTGTAGAAGTGGTTCAGCGCAACTGGGAGGGAGGCAACACGGTCGCAAGCTGGTAAAGTTGTCTTGTAGGTGTGATCGCCTGGATGCCCTGCCCATCTAGGCAGTTAGGAGAGAACCACATGTGTAAGCATGCTTAGAACAAGAGAGAAATAGAAAAACGTGGAGAAATTGAGTCAGGAGAGAAATGGAAAAGGAGAAGTAAAAGAAAAAAAGAGGATGGGACCAAGAACTAAAGGAATGAAATGAAAAGTGGGGGAATTAAAAAAAGCGAGGGAGTGCATAGCAAAAACTAGAAAAAAGGAAAAGAGGTTAAAGGACGTGAGAAGAGATTGGGACTCCAGCAGTGTGATATCATAATACAAGCAGACAGCTCTGGATGTAATGGGATTTGCCTTCACACACACGCACACGCAAATACACACGTCTACAATCAGTGTAATTATAAAAACAAACACCAGAGTAACATATGCAGTCTGATCTTATAAACTCAAAGCTGAAATTGCACGCACGCACGCACACGCATGCACACACACAGACACCTTTCACCTTAAAAATGACCTTTGACCCACAGGAGTCGAGTATGTTGTTGTGGCCTGTCACACACACGTCTGCATACAAGGTGAATTACATAAAATACAGCAATAGATTCTATTTTTTATTCACTATTATATAAGCTAGTAGACAAAGCTATCTTTATCCCAAAACTTTTTCCCTCAATCTGTAGGATTGAGGAAAACAGGATTGATAGGATCAATAGGATTTACGTGCGGTGACTGGGCAGGCCATTCAATAGTCAATTACACTCCAGCCGATTGTTTGCTTTCTAAGTAACGCTTACAGAGCATTGACGTAAGCTTCGGGTCATTGCCTTGTACGGTGAAGTCAGTTTCAATAAGCCACAGTCCAGATAGAATTGCATAGTGTTGAAGTGTAGAATGGTAGCTATGTTGGTTCTGGATGCCGTTCATTTTTCTTGAATGAGTCTCCAATATTCCCTGTTCCGAAAAACTCCAAACCATTAAGCTTCCACCTCTGTGTTTGACTGTGGGGGTGAAGCAGTCTGCTAACATATTCTTTCCTGTTCTCCAATTTATATAAGTTCTTCTTTTAAAGTAAAAAAAATGTCTAGTGTTTTCCATAGAAACAAAAAGCACATCTGAAAACCCATTAATAAAATCAACTTTGAACTGGTGTTGTAGTTTTAAAGTGTTAATGATCAAGGTAGTTCCGGGGTGTTTTAACCCTATAAAGCCAAACGAATTATATTCAATAGACAAGTTCTGAGACCTGTGTAACAATACTTTCCTCCAAAACCTGTTGAATACAATCTGAGACTTGACTTCTGCCCCCTATTGGATTTATCTATGCCCTGCAGTCAATTGCAGACTTTAGGCAGGCTTTTCCAATATGGCTGCCTTCATGAAGTGACTTGCTAGTTTTTGTTTGCAGATTTCGAAAATGATGTGGTTAAAATGTAGTTAATGCTGTTACAGATTTTTTTTTATGAATATTTATTTTTTTGAAGCAACTAATAATTAATTTATATTTGTTAAAGAATGTTCTAATAAAATTGTGTTGAAGATATGTGTATCAAATATGATCTTCTTCTTCTTCTTTCAGCTTCTCCCGTTAGATACAGCAGCAATATAAATAAATGTAGCTTAGTCATCTGCATTGTTCCTGCCACAATGCCAAATACAAAGTTTTTATTATTTATTAAACTAATAAAAAATTTAACGGACATCTTAAAATAATTTTGAACGGATTCCATACTAGTGGAAATGAAATATTTATGTGATTTTTGTACACCCAATTTAATGTTGTAGCTTGCTTATATTTGTCTTTGAAGTGAAACAAATAAATGATGATCATAATTTATGTTATATTTACCAATTCAGAGAAGAAATTCAGAATGCACAAACAATTTTTCTGAATGTATTTTTAGATACAATATAAAACTGATAAAAATACAGTGTTGAAATGATCATCGGCACACTTATAGATGTCAGGCTTCACAGGGTTACAATGAATTGTACAATTGTACTCGGTGTTCAAGCTCGTCCTCAGGCTTCAGTTAAAGCTCAACCAACTCAAGGCTAAAGCCCCTTTTTATGGCCACTTGTCATGTCAAATGAAAAGTGAGTTAACACATGCCTTGGGCTATGAAAAGTGAATGACAGTGTTCTGTTGGTGCACTGCACACACACACAAACACACACACATGCACTGACACATGTCCTAAAAATAATTAATGTGTAGTTTGAGTGTTTATTTTGTTGTTATGTTTTAACAAGAATGTTAGCCATTTTATATAATGCTCTTCTAGCAACTTCCTGATTGGTGCTTCACACACATTACTGCAATCTCACAGTCTGGAGTTTTAACACGGAAAAAAAGCTTTTGAGTCATTTCAGCAATTTGGTACACAACATTTGTAATATGTTAAAATGTGGTCTTTGCACATTCTAACCAGATTATGAAACCCATGGAGTGTTAATTCTAAGCAAGAGAGCAGGGAGTTGGTCCTTCTCATATAGGACATGAATAGAGGATGTCCTTGATCAGGTGGTTAGCTAGTTTAAATAATGTTAGCGATGCTTATAAACGAAGCATATTATTTTCTGATCTACACTGGTGGTACACTGAACTGACCAACTGAGAAGACGGTAAATACGTCAGTGTATCTTCATCGTATATTTTCTGAACAGATCATGTTATATGAATTTGGCAGGTCAGATTTCACCAAATTTGAACTTTGGGGTACATGGGCAAGAGGAATGTTGCTGCACTGACCTTGCTTTTACTGGTCTCCACTATACTCATGAGTTGAATGGAGCCAGGAGCTCTCATCTTTCATATTTTATTTACCTGATGTTATAGCTACCCAGAAAATATTAGCCTGCAGTGTTTGTTAACCGACCGGTTGCTAATTAGCTTGCGGGTAAATATTTTGATTAGCAAAGTGCTTTAGAAGAAATGCTGGATTTAAAGAAAAATTATTTAGCCGCTGGAAGAGTTAGCTTGCTAGCAAACAATAGTAGCAGAAAATGTGTGATTGTTTTATATTTTTAGGACAATTTTTTTTTTTCGCAGTTCTGGAAGTCACACAACTGGACTTTTTGGAGTAAAGGGCACATGTATACGGCCTTAACTGGTTTTATAAGTATTTTCTCTGGAAGAGATTGATGATGAAACGCTAAAACCGTTGGAATGGCACCCAAAAGATTGGAACATAGGAACAGATGTGGTTAATCTTACACACATACAGAAAAGAATTATGTACACGTGTACCCTGAGAGTTTCAACATGCAAAAAAAAAAGCGTGCAGATTTACAAGCTTCAGGTGGTTTGGCTTCATCATTGGAATGAAGAAGAAGAAAAAGAAGCAGAAGCCTTTCTTTTCTAATACCTCACAATATTTTCAGATAAATTGCTCTTTTTCTTGTTGTTCATTGGACAATCTTAGAGGGGGCAATGAAACAACAAGGTCTACCACTGAGGTCTGAAGATTGCAGGAACATTTTAGTAGCATTTTTTAATAACTTATGTCTTTAGTCATCGAATGTCCTCATTTGCGTTTAAGTTGAAAATGGAGAGTTTTCAGTCTACATTGTAGCCAAACACAAAAATAGCTGCTGTCTTTTGGAGTTTATATAGCGCCCACCATCCCTTTAAAAATTTACCGCCCTTGCACAGACACATCCAAATACCATTCTGATTTACATTTTTGGTCATAAAAAAAATTGGGAATATATAAATACGAACAGAAAGTACCTGTAGTATAGAAATTCGTTTCCACAGAACCTGGACATTTTCTAACCAGCATCCTCAGCACTATAGATACCTCCATCTGTAATCTATTGCTCTAAAGGTCCACGGGTGTTCTACAGAAGGTAGCAATAATGAAGGAGTGTTTAGGAAACGAGAGCAAATCAGAGAAATGGGAAGCAGGCCTGTGTGTGGAGTTTTTTTCCTCCAAGAAAGAAACATTGCAGACTCTAAGTGAGCACTGATTGCCTTAATTGGTTCAATAGTAAACAGTGTTCCGAGGTGGGTTTTTTTTTTGCGACAGCTTATAGTCGAATATAGTACCGAATGTTGCTTATGTGGTGCAAATTACTACAGCCATTCACACATCTTCAACTGGATCCTCAATCTGAACCCGTGACCTTCAAATTTATCCAACACCTTAGCAGCAAAGTGCTATAATCCCTGAAACCCTTGATTTTATTTAATCTAAAAGTCAAACAAGGAAATTAATGATTGTTCTGATTCATTATATATAAAACATCCATTAAGTCCCATCAAGATGAAATATATTTATTACACCTGAGTGAACAAGACATGGTTCAAAGAAACACACACACACATAGAGACTACACAGATGCACACACTACACTGACACAGACACGTGCACATACCATGTGCTCCCTGACCTGTAAGCATTACCTGCAGGAATTTCCATACAGGGTCATGAACAAAAACACACGCAACAATGAAACATACACGAGTCACTAGTGTATGTTTGTGTACATTTGTGTGTGTGTGTGTGTGTGTGTGCATGTAATTAGCCTTTATGAGGCCCCAAAAGGACCCAGAGCCTCACAGTGCTGTAAGAGTGTTATATGTAGGGGAAAAAATCACTGGGGGGTCTGCTTGTTCTATGAAAAGATTCAACAGTCATGTTACCAGGAAAACCAAACAAAATTTTCGATTCCACTTATCTATAGATTTTCAAGTGATGGAAAATTTCCTGAACGTGGCTTAATGCGAGACAACCACAAGTCCAGAATATGACCGATTCACGCATTTGATTACACACGCGTTTTTAAAAGACCAAGGTAAACCAAACTGCCTTTTTGTACATATTTTACTGAGTTTGGTCTTTTAAAAACTTAAGCCCTTCAACTTTTTTCACGTTAGCGTTTTAGAATCTCCTTATTCAAGTCTCAAGTAAGATGTTACCGTAGTACCGAGACCAGTCCTCATATACTGTATATTTCTCTGCAATTACCAAGTCCTTGTAAAAAAAATTTAAGATTTAGCTTTATATCTAGCATTAAAGTACCTACAATTCTCATTTTAATGGAAGGTCCTGAAAATGATTGAAAAAGCGTGTGTGTGTGTGTGTGTGTGTGTGTGTGTGTGGGCAGGAGGCTTGGAAAAAAAAGCCAACCCAGTGCCTGCGATTAATTAAGATGATGAAATCCAAAACGCTGGAGCCTTAAGTCATGCTTCATGTGCAATGGAGAATGTGCTGCTGAGGCTCCCAAAACACACATATATACACACACACACCACGCACACTTTGAACACTTCATACACATTTTCCTCTGCAGAACCTGTTTCTATTTACTTTAACAAAGGTCAGAATTGCACTAAAGGTGCTATTTGATATATATCGGTGTGACAAAAGGGGTGAAAATCGGAACATGTCACACTTTCTGTTTGGTTCTCCTTCAATGGTTCCCACTAATTAGTAGCCCATTTATTAAATTTTTTAACAGATTTCCAATGGCGCATTGATGATTAGAAACTTTAAGTATACTGTTTAAAAGGAAATGAAAACCTTTTTGTCTCATGCGAGACAAAGAGTCTCCATCAGTGACTATGTTCTGATGCTGGTTCAATAGGAAACAGACTAAAACTACCATGTGTCTGAAACTCTGTTGGGAGAGAAAGAGAGATGTGCTAGAACCCTTGTTAGCAATTGTTTGAAGACTGCTAGAGACTTAGCTGTTCAGGCATCAAGTGCAAGTTCATCTTCCTTGTACCCTGTTGGGATCAATCAAGCAGTGGTTGAGGATTTGTGGGACCATGGTGCTGTGAGGTAGAGGGGTGCTGGTTTGTAGTTGAGCCAGAATCTTTACTCTCATGCAGCAACTATGCACTAGAAAGCCAATGGGGGAAGCGTAGCAGTGGGGGGCTATGGGAGAGCATAGAACGGTACAAAACAACTGTGTGGCTACATTCTGGATTAGTTGTAGAGGTCAAATGTCTTTCAGAGGCAGACCTACCATGGGTGAGTTGCAATATTCCAGTCTTAGGGTGATGAAGGACTGAATGGCCTGTGTGGACAGAAATTCTCCTGATGTTAAAATGAAGAAATCCATATGAGATAGTTAGATTAGCAATGTGGAAATAATAGAACAGTTGATTGTCCATACTTACCCCCAAGGTTGTATGCAGTGACTGAAAATAAGAGAGTTCACAAGCCCATGGAGATCACAAGATCCTGACATGGAGATAAATCAACTGGGATGAACAGCAGGTCAGTTATGCTGGGATGAAGCATCAGTTGATGAGCTGCCTGCCACGATGCGATCTGGCAGACCTGCCAAGATCTAAGCAGGAACTTAAGTGTCTATGGGGGGGATTAAATACAAAATAGAGTTTAATTTGTTTATGTTTGTTTAAACTTTATGTCTTTCTAGTTTAAAAATCATCATAATTAAATGAAAATGGTTAAAGTTTAGCCATTAGTTTGGTACTTGGTATAATTAGCTTGCTTAGAAGGCACAACAGTCTTCACAATAGTGTTTTTAAATGTTTTGTGAAAATATGGTCTATTCAAAGCATTTATAGTTTTGCAGTAGAGTATACAGGTGAGAATAGAAAATGATGCTTTTCTGCTATTTAAGTTAAATTATTTTAAGTACAAGAAAACACAATTGGCCATGCTCTCTGTGTGGGGATGGTGGAATGCACACTTTCCCATGTCGAACCATAGCCAGAAACCAGTCAATAGCTGGACTTCTATCAGCTCATGTATGTGGAAGACAGCAGGCACTTTCTTTCATGTTTCTTCCAACCAAATTGACGGAAGTTAGTATTTCTCTTTTCTCAAGGGCAAGATAGAATGTGTATTTTATCATGTTGGCACTTTATCAACAATCTTTAAACAAGTCAGCTCTGGTAAACATAAAGGGCGATTTGTCAGTATTATACTGTATATAAAACAATAAGAACATTGTAAATCTATTACATGTACATTAGCATTACATTCGAACTTCCATATTTTACATTAGTCCAACTTCTCCAATGGGAAAAAGAACAAAGCAAAGCTGGTATCTCTAAAAAATAAAAAAGGCAGAAGAACCATAGAATAAGAAAATAACCAACTTTAACAATGTGTCTATTGTGTAACAAAGTAAAGGAAACAGAGATACTTTGAAATATTTTGATTAGAACAGATTAGTTGATGGATTAATGAAACGTGTTTTATTATTATTACTTGGAAAAGTAGATGGTGCAATGGCAATCCAACTTGATAAACAACACTAAAGTGACAAAATTACTGAAGAGTGAGTGAGAGAGAGCGAGAGAAAGAGAGAGAGAGAGAGAGAGAGAGAGAGAGAGAGAGAGAGAGAGAGTAAATATCAAGTAATACACATTTTTTTTTTATATATAATAGAAAATAAACTATAAGACTCTCAATTTTTGTGCAACATGGTCCATGACAGCCAGTTAGTCGTGAAAGAAATACGAGGTTCCTGCCTGACACTGTGGATGCTATTGACATTGGAACTGATCATAATAGTGATGTGATAAACTGCAGGACTAGGCGCAGTGTTTTCCCGGCAACGTTGAGTTGAGGATGCCATTCTTTCATACTGTATCTGATTTCAGGCTAAAGAAAAATAGTTGAGATTGCGACTTTGTAGGAGGCGAGAGAGGACACTTCAGCGCATTGCTAAAGCCTATAAAATATTAAAGGTACAGATAAGCGCAGTCAAAGATATTGAAGATAATGAACGATGAGAGCAATTGAAATGTAGGAGTTTTAAGATGCTTCTTGCCAAATGATATAAAAAGCAACATGAGCTATTGAGCAGGGGTTTCACGGTGGACGATTGTATTCCAGCCAATGTGATCTTCTAAAAAAGTGCTAAGACAACTGACTAGACATTACGTTACACACACAAACACATCATGGCCGCCCTTCCTTATATGATTCAAAGTGAACATGCAAGACCAAGTAATGTTCTGCTAGTCATCAAATGAGACCCTGGAGGACAGAAAATAACTGATGTGGAGCCATGTAAAAGGTAATGAATTGCAGGAGTGTCTAAGACAACAAGAAGTTCCATGGTGACACTGACATGCCAATGTTGAGAGAGGAATTCTTTCACCTAGGGGCCGAAACACTGGTGACCCCAGCTTTTCCTGGACCAAGCAATTTTGAAAACACTATGCAGGTCTGTCTAGAGGGCCAGAACTCAGACTTGTAGTGCCTTTATTAAAAGTTGTGGACTTATGGAGACTAAATGTTTCCAGTAGATCCAGTGGGATCACCACCATTGACGAGCAAAGGTACAAAAGTCAACTGAGTTGTCTAATCCATCATTTTGTAGAGCGTGAAAAGAGGGGCCATGGTGCTGAGAACCCTGCTGAGGTGTCATGGATAAGTGAACGGGGAATAGACAGAAGGGAGCCGAGTATACAGTAAAAGAAGTGTTAGATGAAGGAGTGGAAGAGAGGGCAAGAAACAACTGTAGCATAGAGGACAAACTGTTTGACTATTATACAGTATCTGGAAACAGTTCAGTCTCAAAAAAAAAAAGTAATCATCACCTAGCAGAAAATGACACTTTCGAGACACGTGCATACTACTATGCCATGGAAAAATACCGTTGCTAAATGGCTCAGATAGAGCCATCTATACAGCCATTGTATACAGAATAAACCAAATGTCAGCTAAATTAAAAGCTGGGCTGTTTTACTCCAGAGGTCGATGCGGTCAGGCTTTATTTAGCATGAAGCCATGCCAATGACCCCGCAACCTTGGCCCCACAACAGGGGTCAGATGATGACAGGTTCTGCTTCATTTCTGAGGCACGAACACACAGCGAAGGATAATTAAATACATCAGGCTGATGAGTCTGGAGCCGGACTGCTCAGACATTCGCTTACGTTATGGAGACTTTACCCATTTCAGGCGTAACGAGCTGATTGCTTAATAATGGCTGTGCCGATTTCAGAAAGACGTGGGGCTTCATCCACCGACGTCGCTGAGCAAAAACCGCAAGAACATTCTCTTTCAAAATGTAAAGTGAAAAGTGCTTGCTTCACAAATGTCTCCTGTTATGTTTTTTCTTTTTTTCTTTTGCAAACCCCAAATGGCTTTTCAAGAACGCTCTTTTTTTGTTTCAGAAATCAAATTACAACATGGGTTTCATTCTCCAAAATTTGTACAAATATTAGTTATAAAAACAAAAGGATCTATACAAAAAAGATCTGGCAAATTCTTCAGTTTGTTCCATAATGGTTTTATAAAGAATCCCATATCATTCAGATTTACAATTACTCTAAATGTCAAGTAGAACAACTTTGGAAAGCTGTTAGCATTTTATATTCGCTAATAAAAAAAGCACTAAAGGGTTTATCAGGTGGTCCGTTAATGGTTTTATGTTTATGTATGTATCCAAGCAAATACCATTTGGGAAAATCCACCTGAAGAGATGTTTCATTGTGGGTTCCAAGTGGAACTGCTTTAGGAAGGTAAATAGCTGCTAGCATGATTTGCAAATTTACCAAAGAATCATGGAAATGTAAAGGAGCTGTAAGACTGTAAGACCACCAAACATGGTAAGTCTCTGAAAACATATTAGCAAAGAAACGCTGTTCTCTAAGAAATATACTATATTAGATAATAGAACCTAGCATAAAATGGCCACCCATTACATCAAGGGTATGGCTATGCGATGTCTTGCTGAACATGTAAAAAAAGGAAGACTGAAGACGTAGCGAAAGGGCCAAACGAATTACAAAAAAACCCAGTTTTTCCCACCAGGAATTGATCTCATTCTCTAACTTTTATATCATGTCATAATCGTAGGTGAACAGGGAGATGTAAAGATTCCCTCTCCCTTTTCTACCTGCTAACAGTGCTGAGTAGCAGTACAGCAGTACGCCATTTCCCCTTTCCTGATGCTTTTTCTTTTAAAAGCTCTGCGAAATCACTCCCACTCGCCCAACATCCCAACACACTCATCATTTAACAGCCTTGTTTGCTATAAAGATGTGGGAAGCCATGCTTCTTGAATTCCACCAGACTTTCCTCTTTATCAAATTTACAAGCATCCTGACAGCTCAGAACATCGCTATTCGCCCAATACAACATTCTCGAGCGTAATTCTTTTTTACGGGATGAACAATGTTCGTGTGTAACATCTGTACCTGTAGCTTGATCGCATGACCTTTCTGAAATAGACGTTTGCATATTACGGTATACAGCAAGACTATGAATGCAAACACGCTGATTAGTTGTACTACGGTGTGTTTTTCAGTCAGAACACTACTTATCATTCGGGTAACAACTTCGGTTGTATGAACAACGCAATGCAGCGCTACTCAGCCTTACTCCTTAAAAGCTCTGTGAGGAAACGACAATGCTAATTGTTCATGCTAACTGTACCATTACTGTGTCTATGTACATAGCCCTGGTCTAAAAAAAAAATCTAGCACGTGTTTTGCTTGATTTAATGTCTTTTTCCAGATGTTGTCATGCCATTTCTGGCATTCAGCGTTCACAGGTGAGAAATATTTTTTAGATGATTTATATATTAGTAAATTGGGCAAATAAGCTAAGGACTTTAGATTTTTTTTAGTTGTTTCAATAATGGAAAGATATTAAAAGATGATTTAAATGTACTGACCTCAGAGTCAAAAGTAAAAGTGTTCACACACACACACACACACACATACGAAGAGTGATCATAGCCAAGCCAAAATTGGAATGTTATTACAAATGAGGGTCATATGTGTGTGTGTGTGTGTGTGTGTGTGTGTGTGTGTGTGTGTGCGCGCTTGTGTGCGTGTGTGTATGTGCAGGATGCTAATGTAGGAGTAGATGATATGTTAGTGTGTTAGTAATCTGAATAAAGATTGGTGTGGAAAGTATGAGTGTGCAGATTGAGTAATTGCAAGTGTGTGTGTGTGTGTGTGTGTGTGTGTGTGTGTGTGTGTGTGTGTGTGTGGGGTGGGGGTTACTAAAGAGAGGCACGAGCACAGAGTGGGTGTTGCAGATCTCATCAGATACAACAAACACTTTGTTCCAAAACACTTTGTGTAAATACACAGCCGCCTACATGTGCGTGTGCACATGTGCATGCTCACACACACACACACACACACATACACACACACACACACACACACACACACACACACACAGAGAGAGTCAGGTACTTTCCCTTGTCCTCTCCCTCTCTGTGTGGTTCTTCATAGCTCATATGGGATGTTATATATCCAGCTGTCTGAACTCCACCCATCCCAACTCTCTCTCTCTCTCTCTCTCTCTCTCTCTCTCTCTCTCTTTTTCGCTTTCTCGTTCTCTCTTATTCACTCTTTTCCCCTTCTACATTCTCCTGTCCACCCCCACGTGCCCCCTTTTCTTCTGACAAAACACAGGAGGGAGTGGGAGTTGAGAACGTGTGGAGGAATCCACAGGCATTCCTTCTCCTTCATTGCCTCATTTCCTGAACCTATCTCACCATCTCGCCCTCGCTAAATTGGAAACAGACCTCTGTCTCTTTCCTCTTTTTCACCTATATCTCTTAGCTCATCCTCCATCCCTTTTTCTCCAGCACACGTGCTCCTTGCTCCGCTTTACCCATCCTCTCGCATTCCTCAGTTCCGTCGGTCAAGACACAATATTTATAGCTTGCAAACTGGTTTTTACAGAGCAATCACCACAATTGTTCATCTCCGTTTCCTTATGGTAAGAGAATGAAGAAAGACGGAGCCGGATAATGAATAGTGTTTTAGCCATGGTGGCGCTAGATGTCCAGGACGTGGGGGTGTCTTGGTCTGGATATGATGAAGCGAAGTGGAAAAGTTTAAACAAGACGCTTTTAAATTCAAATCCATAGTTCTAACGAGGCAAATTGTAAGGAAAGCAACTAATAGTTCTGTTTATTGCTTTTGCTATGGTCTGGGAAACAGGCTAGTTAATAGAAATGGAATTGTACATCAGGTTCGACTGGACAGTTCAAGATCAACTGTCATATAAAAAACCTGACCCTGAGTATGCGAGTTACATGCTTGCAATCAGTCAGGTACCATACACACCCCCAATCGTACTGCTCAGAAACCACTGCTAAATGGCAAACAAGACCAGTCGAGTTCTGTCTTTACAAGATGGAGAAGCCTGCTGACTTTGAATGGGATGATGCTGGCTACTGGTGTACGTATTCAAATATTTGACTGATTGCCAAATTGATTGGTGTAACTCACCAGACACCTTTATCCAGAGCGACTTACAATTCTCCCATTCTTACAGCTGAGCAGTTAGGGGGTTAAGGGCCTTTCTCAGGGACAGCACAGCAGGGGCAGCATGGTGGTGCTGGGATTTACAATCAAGACCTTCCCAAAGTGCAACACCTTACTCACCATGCCTAGGGAAGTAGAATGTGCTGACAATGTTAGCTAGCTAGTCATCATGCTAGTACTCTATTGTCCAAAGTAAGTTATACCAGGAGAAGAGTCATTGTACATTAAAAACAAATTAGAGGTAAAGTCAAAGATGTCGATCCACAACCTTTTATCAGGTTTCAATCAGCTATCCAGGGATACTATATGCAGCTTTTGCATACATATTAATAAAGGTCTGGACTTAATGATAATACACACACTTCACACTTTACTGTAATTCTAGTATTTCCTGTATCTCACTTATTGTCTAAAATAAGCTGGTGCTAAAGTTTAAGTGTGGTAATGTGAAACTCTTTACCTTTGGGATCATATTAGAGTGAGAGAGAAAGAGAGAAAGAAAGAGGGATGAGCCCTTGCTTGAAGATATATATAGCTACAGTGTGTATGGTTCACCCAGAGACTCTGCTTATTCGTTTAGTGTTTTGGGTTTTTGTTTCCAGAAGGGAATCTTCCCACGGCCTCACCAAGGAGCCCGGCGATTTGCGTCAGAGATGGGGGGTCGAGGAAGTGGGGAGGGAAATTACAGAGGAGGAGGAGCTTCCAAAATATTCCCTGCAACATGAAGGGAATATAAACACATCCTCTGTCCTTGTGACATGTCATTAACACACTGCGCTGTGTGTGTGTGTGTGTGTGTGTGTGTGTGTGTGTGTGTGTGTGTGTGAAAATGACACTGACTTTGACCCTGATTCTGACAACCAGATTCCAGTTCTTCATCTCACAGGAGTGGAAGATGCATTTTTTTTGTTGCTATTGAAGCCAATGAGATGCTTTTCTGCTCACCACGAATTCAATGGGTGTCTGTTTGAGTTAACCTAGCTATATTGTTAACTCAAACCAGTCTGGCCGTCATCACAGTATTTATACTTGAGACTCTTTGATCCGCCCCCTTCTTCCCCTCTCACAATACATGAGGGATCATGGAAAAATTTGGATGAGGATGAAAATGATGTGAATTATTCTTTTGACCAAAATAATGCACTTGCGTTGAATCAACCAGGGAAAGTTGTTGAGCAACCAGAAAAAATGTAACTTATGAGTGGGGCATTTTTACTTGACATGGATAGATTCAAAGGTAATGGTGTGGGTATTAGTTACTGATGTACCAGAGCGAGTGAACACTAAAACATTTGGCCAGGCTACACAAAAGTGCACCAGTGAGCAGGAAGGCTGGAATACCCTTTTCTCACCAGTGTAGGCTTTCATAAATAACACACTGACACATACACACACACAAACACACACACAAGGCACAAGTTTGGGGTATTAAGTAAACACACACAAAATGTACACACCAGGAATGATAATAGAATGAGAATGGAAAAAACGAGAAAAGTGGAAGAAGAGCTTTGTGTTTTGAGGAACTGACCACGGAATAAAGGATAACTGACCAAGTATTTATACTACACAGACACACATACAGCTTCTGTTAGTGTATGCTTGGATCACTTAGCTTTCCCATCAACAGATCATGGGAAACAATAGCTCAGTCCATTGACACTGGACACACAATTTTATGACAAACTGGTACGAGTGCTAAAGATGCTGGAGTTCATGCAGTCTTTGGGGACTTCCTTTTTTTTGGAGAGCCACGGAAGAAAATCTGCATCTGTCGTAATAAAAACTCATGCAATACACAAAAAAGGGGCGATTGCTGCTTCATTACATTACTCAAAGACAACCAACACACTCCTCTCCTTCTGTGTTCATGCGTGTGTTGTGAACAGTGCACTGCGTTTAATGGCCCGTGTCTGGCCATCCAGTTATAATGGAGTGTCCCTGCAGCATGTCCATGTTACAACATTAAACATCATTGCTGCATACTTTATGTGGAGACTCAAGCATGTGATAGACTCAATAAAGACTCACACACAATCATTGTTTCACTTGCACCAAAACAACATATTTTTGTCAGGGCCAGGGTGATTATGGGGACATATGAGCGTATCCTATCATTGTGAGGACCTTTCTGGTCTGTCTTATTTTGGTCTGCACAAAAGGCTGAATACATAAACACATTCTCTCACACTCACTCTTACTCACTCACTCACACACACATACACAACGGACAAGCCCTCATGGACCGTTGTCAAAATTCGCATGAGAGTCCTAATTACAGTCATTTGGATGCTTTTTCTGGGTTTCTGGTCCTATGATATCCAGGGTTCCCACGAGACACAATAATGGTCCTCATAAGGAAGAATGAGCAAAAAAATGTTACAGGAAGGTCTTACCTTATTTGCTTTTCACACTCTGAACAAACAGAAACAAATTACTGCTCTGGGTTCACACACCGTGGCGAGATAGCACTCTCAGAAATCTACACACACACACACACACACACACACACACATGCACAGTCATCATACAATCATATACTGCATACATACACAATGATTATGATCCCGATTGCACCTGAGATCTTATCGGGTTTTGTCAGGCATAAAAACAAACACAATGGCACAGGACAAACAGAAAATGTTTCTGCCTTGAGTAATTTTAGACTCTTTTTACAGCTACGGGAAAAAGGGAAGCGCACCAATGTGTTACCAAACACAGGGGGCAGATTAGTTGTTGACCAGGCTGTTGTGGTTATACTGCTACTGTGTGACTTTTTCATGGGAAAAGCTAACCATTTTCCAAATTGAATCTTTGGGAACAATTGGAGCAAGGCTGGGATACACCCTGGGTGCGATTCCAGTCCATCAGATGGCATTATTTACTAGGGATATAGTAAGATTCACCGAATCGCACTGGTCCATCAGCATTAAAGTTAACATCATACAACGTATAAAAGTTGTCATTTGTATCGCGATGCATCGTTTTTAACTGTGGACCTTTGAGCTGTGAGGCAACACAACTCCCCCTGGGCAAGGTGTTTAAAATTACAATAGGATATCTGGTTTATTATTCAGGTCTACACCATGTCAGTGGATATTGTCAGTTTAATCAAATATGACATGCTTTTATTAATGTTGAAGTGATAGATATTCATTCAACATTAGATTTCAGGCCTAGTATGAGAATATTGAGAATTACAAATCCCAGTTCTGCCTGAAGCATTGAAGAAAGGTCCCTGAACCGTGCCTCGGTTGTTCCTAGCATTGGATGAAAGTATCGTCCAGATGATTGAGTATAATACACTGTAATGTAAATGTAATATACTTTACTTCCTGCTGGGTTCCAACATCTGGATAGAATCAGACATACCTCTGGATTCTGGCATCAATCAGTTGTATAGATATCAATCTCGATTGCCAGAGCTTATTTTTCATCATTCCTAATTCATGATTATTGTGTATCCCCCTAGCCCTAAACAACAGGGTAAAGTTTCTGCACTAGCACATCTGGCTGAGATGATCAGGCTTCTGCATGGGTGTGTTAGAGCAGAAACGTAAAAGAGTGCAGTGCATTACAGCTGCTCAGGAATTTGGTAATCATTAGTAATCATAATAAGGCTCTGCCTAGTAACCATCAAGATTGATAAGTGTAGCATGATTGGTTTGGGTTGTTTTAGGAACTCGCTTGCAGCTGGAATCCACCCATATTGCTGATTTGGACCAGATGTGTAAATCAAGCAGGATTTAAGGTTTAAACACTGGGTCCAGGATCATGCTGGGTGGAGAGAGAGATACAGAGAGAGACGTGTGTGCGTGCGTGTTGCTGAAAGTGCAAAAATCAAATAAAGAAACTTGGTTATATTGAAACTGGTCGCCGGCCTATTGTTCTTCCTCCCCTGAACTGTTCCCTCTTCAATATCTTTTTATAGAGCAACTGGTTTCTTTCCAATGTGTCATCATAAAGGCCTAATGTTAACCAATAATGATATCCAATAATAGACAAAGTTGTGAGAAATGTCTTTACTGCTACCTCGATACAGTTTGTGACTTAAATAAGGGACCAAGAAATATATGTATAACACTTTGTGTTATCAAGTCTCTTCAACCTAGAGTCAAGAACCCAATACATTTCATTCTAAAATCTTCTGCATCGCAGGGCAATATTTTACCTGTAAATCACCACCAAAAGCAGTATTCCGAGTACACAAATGCACTTATGATGGGAAAAGTAGCTCAAAGAGTGAGCCAGGGTAAGCTGTGTGAGAAGTATACTAAAGCGTTTTTACCCCTTTTCCCAAGTTCCATGATTCATATTTTACCTATAAAACAGTTACGCACTCTTGACACACAGTTCCATAAAGCCTGGAGTTTTTGTGCCAGAGCTCTGTGGTTCCATTGCACTCCAGTCACAAATCAAGCCAAGATTTATTGGAATTTCTCCCAAAACAACAGTGAGCTCCATGACTGTAATCCCGCTGCATCACTGTGTTTCATCTGGCACGTTCCACTAATCATTCATTTTTTAAGTCAAAGGTCACACAAGGGACCAAACTTAAACCTTAATTATACTATAAATATATATCTGCCGCGATCACACCAGACGTTCTTTCTCTCTTTGTCTTTTTTGGTCTGTCTTTCTGTCGTTCTTTTTTTTGCACACACAAACACAGCTGTTATAACAATACTGATCACTGAACCCTGATTGCTCCCCGTTCTCTCTTTCTTTCTCTCTCTCTCTCTCACTCAATACAGACACATATTTATTTTTTTGTACCCCCTTTACAACCCACTCATGTGAATATTACCAGAGAGAATGGATTAGACGTACGAGAGCCAGCCAATAAGATCCACTTCCTGGAAAGCTTTGTGTGCGCTGCCTCCTGAGAGACCAAAGTTTTCTTAAGCCTCGTTCAATCATTGGAATGGATTTTTGCATCATGATTCACTACAGGTTATGGTCAGGTTGAAGTTGTGAATGATTAGCTACCTGCAGGATGTTAGCTAAGTCTCAGAGCCTTTTTGTCATCTGCCTATATAGTTCTCCATGAGAGTGTGTTTTATTGGGCATGAAAAGAATCAACGACAGGCAGATGTGATGTGGCTTAACGCAAGTACTTTCACCTCTAAGAATTTAAATATTAGTCCTGGGAACATTTTCATGGTGAATTTGGTTTTTAAAATGAGGAACGGCTTTTCCTTCAAATGCTACAAAAGCACTAAAACTGGAGTCTCCTTCCGTAATTGAAACATTTCACTATATGGGAACGCTTCATTCCGTTTGTTTGTTGGTTGGACGTAAAAAACAGACAAAAATTTACATTTATTAAAACGTAGTAAAGGGTCTTAATTACAATAAACAGGAGAAGTCACCACGTACAGAACTCAAAATGTCGACTGAACCTCATTTACCAAGGCTGCACATAAACTGTGGTCATAGTTTGCACTAGGGAAAAATGACCATTTTAAGCTTTACTTTGTAGATAAAGGAAACCAAAACAAAACAAGTCCTCAATGATATGACTGGGAATTATAAACTGGTATTGTGAAAGATTAGGCAGTCCTGTCGCCTTTGAACTCATCATTCAATCAGTCTATTTTTATGTGTTCCCTCCATATGGTTTTCCTCTGTGTTCGGTGGGCATGCTAAAGTTGGACTGGCCAATCAAAACTGCCCCTAATTGTCAATAATTGTCTGAGTATATGTGTTCGCAGTGGCTTGACATACACTGGTGTCCCATCCACAGCGGATATCCCCACATTGCAAGTATTCCAGGAATAGACTCAGGATCCACCATGGCATTACTATTTACTAAAGATCACAAATGATGACTGGTCTATGTGTAGCTCAATATTAATAAATAGTAAACAAAAGACCTCCTGATATTCACTGGAATCCAAATTTTCCTTGGAAAACAGCATATTAATGGCGTAGGATTTCAGGGCCCCTGGGTCAGTTGTGAGTTGTTCAAAAAAGGAAGAAATGTTCATGACATTTTTTTTGGTGCTTCAGAAGAATAAGAGAACTAGTTCCTGGGTGGGGGGAGGAAGAAATCGAGATTTTACAGTGTACCACATGGTTCATCTTTTGGTCCACTGCTTATCGCTGAATCCTCCAGTTTAAACACAGTAGTCATGTTAAAACTATGTGAAGCATATTATCTACCCCCTGATGATTTTCCTCACAATTCTTCACTTCTGAAAGCAGAATAGGATTAAACAGTTTGAGGCAATGCTTTAAGGTTATTATTATCATCCAAATTCATTTAACTACTTTAATTCTTTTACTTCAAATCACATATGTGTAGAGCTACAAATAAATGAACTAGTTGTGAATAACTTGCTACACAGCAGACGCCAGCAGGCACTCATACTTTATGGCCAAAAATTCCACATACCATTCCACATTTATTCCTCATTTACTTTATAATAACCTCCACTCTTCTGGGAAGATGTTCCACTAAATCATACCAGATCCAGAGAAATCCTATATATTTGTGTGCCTCCAGCTGTGTTGTAGCAGTTTGTGGAAGAATCACATGGCTGGAAAAGTCCAGGCATCCCAATACTTTTGTCCATGTAGTGTATATTTCTTATCAGCTAGCTAGCAAGCTTTTTAGCTAGTCTGCTTGTTTTGTTATAGATAAGTAATGCTTGATTTTATTCGTATTAAGATTGGTGTTACAATTAGTCAGCTAGCTTGCTAAGAATGTTGTTTACTTGTCACTTTAAGTAAATGTAGGACACCAGACAAGAAACATGACAGGATCTGAATCTGCCTCTGGCTTTCTGCGATGCATTGCCTCTCTACGCATTTTCTAAACCAAGAAATCCGCTGTATGCTAAAGACTAAACCTAAGGTTGTTGATTAGCTTGCATTTCTAAGGTATTTTTTTTTTGCCAAGTTTTAGCAGCTTTATGAGCTTTATACAACAGAAACAAACATTTATCGAACATCTGGAACAGGTACTGTTTCCTAAATGAACGGCTCAGCACACAATGTCCTCGCTTTGAACAACTCGTATACAGGAGAATGTGCTGGAACGTTACCAGTTCAAACACTGGGAGAGAGAAAGAGAGAGACAGCGGTGGCGGCACTGGGTCTCACAGCATACCGGACTCATTAATAACGAATTACAACAGAATATCTGTGCTGAGACAGAGAGAGAACAGAAAAAATAAGAAGTGTGTGTCTTGCTAGAACACCCACTACCTTTCTTAAGCCCACACACACACACACACACACACACACACACACACACACACACACACACACACACTAGTTAGCTGCATTTGACAGGAGTCTCCCTTCTGATGTTTTCTCAGAGGTTTATTTGAGCTCTAAATGTCTTTATTTCTTTCAGGTACCTTGGAAATGCGATTTAAAACACTGCCTCAAATAGACATGGTCTCACACATTATAACGACAAAGAATTTATTACTGTATCCACAAATATTACTGTCAGCAGGGATAAGTTTTATGGGCTACAAGTATTTCAATTACGTATTTCAAATAAACAATAGGTTTTTGTTATTTGTATTTTATATCAAAATACTTGTTTTATTTTTTTTTTACTTTTAAAAACACGAGGTCAACATGCCTCTGATCGGTGCCTACTCAGTATTTTGCCCAGACTTGTTGAGATCTGAACAGAAAATTTTCCATATGGAAAAAGGTGGTGAGGGTAAGAAACATGCTGCCAGCTTTTAAATAGTCGTCCAATGATCGATCCATAAATATTTGATTGTCGAATATTGTACTCTAATTGAAGTAGCTTTTTAGTAGCATCATAATTTTGCATACCACTGCATGAATGACTGCCTGACACATAATATATTATATATAATATTAACAATCAAATGATTCACAAGTTAGAAACTAGTTGCTTATGAATGAATCAGTTTTGCTAATGTAAAGTAGCCCTTAGTTACCAAACACCAAGAAACTAAATAAAGGTACAATTATGAGTCATTCGCAAACTGTTAAACATTAAACTGTTAGTTACTTTAAAACTAACCTTCATCTGGGAAATCACAGGGATTTCTATGTGAATATTTGATCTGTTGCATATAGTTGCAGATCAGATGTCAGATTTATTGTGTGACTTGACCCAGAGAAAAGCTGTTGCTGTCAAACATTGTTTACTTAATCAACTGAGTCGGTACAGTGGTGAAGAAACAGATCAAACAGGCCAATTGATGGCAGGTTTGCTAAGAAATTTCCTGTTACCTTGTAAGAGTATTTTTAACTATTTTTAAAATACAAAAATATAGTAACTATTTTGATGCGTGGTGTGGCTGCTGTATTTTGTAGTTTATTTTCAATACACTTAAAGTTAAGGTATTGGTATTTTATTTTAAATTCTATTTTGATGCCCAACCCTTACTGCCAGTCCTGTTCCAATAAGTGAATGCAGGTCATGATATTTTTTACCTAAATATTTTAGAATTAGTCTGGAAAATATTGCAAAAACACAAGTGGCTTATATCACATTTAAAGTTCAGTACTGCAGCTTGTCACGTGACCAAGAAACTGGCGATCGATTCTGCAGATTTCGGTCCTGAAACTTAGAAATCAAGCATCACTTAGAGAACAAATTCTTTTTCACAGTGTTTATATTGGTTTTGCATTGAAATTGTAGCTTCTGGTTCCATGACTTGTCCATAAATCTACTCCCGGTACTTAATGACCTCGGTGATGTTTCTTGGCCCGGCCTGCTCCCTAAAGTCCAGAAGAAAACTCATGTGTTCTTGCGACACACCCCGTTTGACTTCCCCCTCTGTGCTTCGGCGAGCGATGGTGTGTGGACATTGTCGAAAAAAAAAGGTTTGAGAGCTCGTTTTTGTCACATTGAGCTCTAGACGGATGACTCTGACTCACACTGTTATTCTTTCTCCTCATCAGTCATCCCAGTTAAAAAAGCAGTGAGGTCATAGTTTAGGCCTGAAATGTTTTCATCGCTTTGATTGGCTGTGATGGATGTGCGCACGTGTCCGACTGAGTTCATGTCACATAAATGTAAGCACCTAGACTACTGCTATGTTCACTCACAGCCCAGGTTTCTAAAATAAATTATAGGGTCTAAAGGCTTCGGAATTCACACGTCACCCTTTTCTCATAGCCTCGCAAAGCAAGATACGGGCCTCAGTTTGGGTCTGGACATCCTTAGGGTTAAGAATTGGATCGATTTGTAGATGCATTCACATTTATCCAGAAGGATTGCAATGATCTCATTTATACAACAGAGCAGTTAAGGGTTAAGGGCCTTGCTCAGGGGTCCAGCAGTTTCAGCTTGGTGGTGCTGGGATTTGAAGTCATGGCCTTTTGTTTAGAATTCCAATGTTTTACGCACTTCACTACCACTTTCCATGTTCATAGATAGATAGTACAAATAGTAGCATTGCACATTTGACCAAATTCCACAAAGTCTATTGCTGTGCTGTTCTTGTGTGTTCTCCTGTCAATCAGAGGATAGCTATCTTCAATTTCCCAACTCTTCAGCAAAACAGATTGGGGATCTGATGAGAACAGATAAGGACAAGGTCACCATTGCCAGTTTTTCCTCTTGGTGCCATAAACTCAGCATGCACGGGTTCCCACAAGTTCTGACCCTTTCGCCTGAGACAAGTGATACACGGTTGGGAACCCAGCAGCGTTCCCAATCCCTAACCCTGGGAGGGCATGGAGGTCAGGGTTGGTCTAGAGGTGACAGATTTATGAGACGTATTTTTTTAATCAAATTTACTATACAGTAATGATTTTCGCCAGCGTTTTGTCCTCCTGATTTTACGTACATACAGAAAAAACAACAGGTATCAAATCCATTTTTGCATTCCTACTGTTTTTGGATTCGAAAGGTTGTTCAGTAACAATAAAAAAAAAAACCCCTATATGACCTTTGCTCACTCTTTCTGAACACTCACATGCAGCTGGGTATTTACACACTGCACCATTCAGCTCGGCTCTCTCACAGGCAAACAGGTATTAAAGTATCAGATGCTGCTCAGGATAGTGGCTACGGTGCTGCTTTGTGGTTCGGGCTTCATTCCTGTATAGGGATTTAAGGGATTGTGTAGCGGTTAGGCTCAACAATGGTGATAATGGTGCAGTAAGGTCTGCATTATGCGTTCTTCAAGTGAGCAATGTAGCAGCACTTTAGCTCTTTCGTCCGTCCTTTGCTTATACCGCTAAATAATTCTGTGTAAATATCTGCACATCTGAGCATGAGAAAACGAGGAAAAACACCCCGAGGGTTTACACGGGACGGTTTATCACATGTCACCTTACACTATGGCGAACCAGGCGGCGACAAAAGAGCAGCTAATTTTACCCTCGCCGTAATTACGGCCCTGGCTTTGACCCCCCACGTCTGAACATAATTACACGTTTTCAATGAGCCCAAATAACAGGCCTACAAAGGCCATGTCATGCTATCCAGAAAAGCTTACTGCTTTTAATTTTCACTAAGCATTCTTCCTTTTTTTTTTTTTTATTTCCTCTCTTATGATTAGCGTGTTTCTCAAAGCAAGAATGAACCAAAAAGGATTTGATCAAGTCCTCGGTTTTCGAAATATTCTTTTCCACTTATTCGTAGTTCGGTGAGATTTAGCTAAGGTTTGCGATCACACGCTGCACCAGAACTTGAACTAACGCACACCTGGGTCTAATCCAACCGGTTCAAAACAGACGCCCTTCGCTTCACTCGGGGAATGAGAACTGAAAGATGAGAGAAAAAAGATCCACCCATGCGCTCCACCTCGCAGTGGAAAATAAAAATAATTGAATTTCTCTTTAAAATTTTTCCATTGAATTTATCCGGAATGTGAGCTTAGGTGGATGTTGAATCTTTGCTCAATTAGTGTTTAAATGCATGGTGTTCTCCTGTCGGTGCACATAAACTTAAAATCGGACAGAAACTACACACACACACACACACACACACACACACATACACACACACACACACACACACACACACACACACACACACCCACACACACCCACACACACATGCACGATCAACAGGAATGAACAGCAGGAATTACACATGAACAGAAATCCAAAAACAGATAGCCTGCATATGTTCATTTGTTCATTTCTAGTAGCTGTCTGTCCTGGTGATTGATAACTGACTTTGTTCATATTTTCAGGAAAAACAAGCCAGGTAAAGTTCAAAGTAAGATGGGATAGGTTTCAAGTCAAAGTTTTCCTTTGCTACTGTATTCTCTGGCTTGGTCAGTCGGGATCGAAAGGTCAGTCGGGATCAATCAGGATACATAATTTGATATACGGTATTTACAAAACGTCTCTTTATGTCCCTGTAGGTTTTCTTTAGAGCTGCTGTATGACAATAACTGTTATTAAAAGATACAAATTTAATTCACAAAACGCTGAGACATCATTTTCAAGCTGTTCCTCAGCTCAAATGAATAGCTATAAACCAGTTCTATTTACCTCCCGTACACACTTCACTGTAGCTCACTTATACATTTCTATGTATTTATATACATATCACAGCCACGGGCACGAATAGCCTCAGATCAGATCCATATGTGAACAGGCTGTGACGTCATCCCTCATGGATATTCTCCAGAACGGAACCTTGTACGGGGTCTGATCTCATGAACAGCGCATCTGACGAGTTCAGCATCTCTGTAATCAGATGCTGAATTGGGGTCAATTTTACAAAATGGGCGACATCCTTATGACCTCCAACCCCTGGCTTTACTCTCGGCTCGGCCCCACCTCCCCGAGGCGTCCCCCGCATGTGGCAGTGATCGAAGCCAATCAGACGGTAGGAACTGTGATGAGAGAGGAAGGTAATGGAAACCAGATTGCGACACACACACACACACACACACACACACACACACACACACACACAATATACTCATAGACATGAACTCAATTTACAATATAATAATCACAAGACCTTGCAATAGAGTAAATTGTGTTGTGGACATCCCATAATATTAAACGTTACCGTAAATGGATAAAAATGTTGTTTCGTTTTCATAAGCCCCTGCATTGACAAATTGCTGTGCTGTTTCACAGACCTTGTTTAACTAAGTCTAAAGCTCGTAGCAACAACTTCCTGAAACTGGCAGCCCACACACACACACACACACACACACATACCAGCATGTATAGTAGACTAAAGTGAAACAGAAAAAAAGCACACAGAGACTGATGAACCTGGGTAAACCCACCCTGAGTCAAACAAAGCCCAGTCACAATAGAACAGTGTGCAAACACTCTTTCAACTCCTCCAACACACACACACACACACACACACACACACACACACACACACACACACACACACACCATTTCCACCACTGCAATAATGACATGTTCATTCACCTTTAGGAATTAGCACACACTGCAGCAGCTGAACAATCAAACAGGCCTTGCTGAGCTTTAATGAGGTTTCCCATTAAACTCTAGTTTAATTAAAGGTCAAAGGGCACATTGCAGCGCTTAGCGGACGAAACATAGGAGACGGATTGGTTTTGTTTCCTCAAATCAGCCACCTGGCAATCGTTTTATTTTTATTTTTTGGAATGAAGAGAAGGAGGAGAAAGGTTTATATGAAAAACACTTGTACATCGGAAAATCGCCTATTTGTATGATTTTAAAATCTAATTCACTTTATATATCCTATTTTTCCACTTTAGGCCACACCCCCTTTACAGTCAAATCGCAGCGTCTCTTTGTTCTCTGCTTTTCATAGTTTTATCAAGCTGAATTCAAATCATAGCAAAGACAGCCAGAAAAAGACTGGCACCCCCTTCTTTATCCACAGAGATACATAAGCGGTGAAGGCCGTAAACTTCACCACGCTGACTCTTACTGCGTACGATCAGAGACCAGGGTCATCACGACACTAATTACGGTGGCAGAGACGCCCAGATCGCCGCAGCCCACAGGAATGGCCGAGCGAAACACGAGGCTCCAGCTGACCTGCAGGGGGAAACACAGAGTGACTGGTGATGAGAAATACTCTGGGAAAGTCCTGAATCTGATTTTAGGGGGGAAAATAAACTGTGCCTCCTCAGACCTCAGCAGTCTGGAAAACCCCAGGTTTGAGTCCAAGGTATGAACCGAACTCTGACGGTCTAAGAAATGGAGCTGAGACAGAGGGTCGTATTTATTAAACAAATGTATTTTCTGTTTTCAGTAGCATTTATCCAGAAAAATACTAATACTGATTTATACATTTTTGAAAGGGGTTGATTTAGCAGTCACTGATAAACCTGGTATGCTGGTTTGGTGGAATCACATTACAGAAATAAACAAAAGTGAGATGTCCAGCACAACTTGGTCCAGGAAAAGCAAACCACATATTTTTAAAGGATATTGGGTGTAGCAGCCAATAGTTGGCAGGTTCAAAAGTCATCAACCAGCATCCTTTTTGTAAAATCCAACAAAAATGGTCTTGGATATCAGATTTCCTAGATGTTTTGGCATGGAAGCAGGTTGGTGGGTGGATGGATTCGCACCAAAAGATTCCTAAATCCCATCGTGGTCAGGGTTGTGGTGGATCTAGAGCTGCTTTTACTTTCCTATACACTCTATAAACTACTCTAGTGAACTAAATTGGAGGGAAATGCTATTCCATTGGTTGTCCAGGATCAAATCAAATAAATAAATAAACTTTTTGAGTCAACTCTAAGTAAGTTGTAATTCTGTTGTGCAAATTCACCCGTCGCACTGCATTGTGGGTATGTCGCGTCTCCTGATGAGCAAATGCGTGACATTTTCCTCATCTTAGCATTTTTGGCTATTTCTTGAAATCCTAGGAACTGTCAAAGTTAGCATTCTTTTAGAGTTAGATAAGAAGTGTTATGTTAGCATGTTAGCATTATGTTAACATTAACTGAGTAAACATTATGTGACCAGAAAATCTACCAAATCAGTTCACTATATAGTAAATGTATCATCATTTTGTATCTCAGGTCCACTTTGTGCCTTCAGGTATATATTTTTCAAGCCAAATTAGTGCATTAAATAGTAAAGATGGTATGACATTTTTCTTTTTAACAAACCCCTTATTGGCTGTCTTTCTTTCTCTTCGGTGGATTTTGTGTATTTTAAACATACGATATATTTTTCCTAAATGTATCTGTATGTGTATCTTTAATTCAGATTAAACACTATAACGCAAGACGAATATTTGATACACGAGTTTCTGAAACCGCTGCACCACACTTACGTTAACAATACTTTCCTCAAAAACCTGTTGAACACAATTTTGTTGGATGGAAGTCTTCTGCCCCCTATTGGATTTAACTATGCTCTGCAGTCTTGTTGGATACAAGTCTTCTGCCCCCTATTGGATTTCACTATGCTCTGCAGTCTTGTTGGATACAAGTCTTCTGCCCCCTATTGGATTTAACTATGCTCTGCAGTCTTGTTGGATACAAGTCTTCTGCACCCTATTGGATTTCACTATGCTCTGCAGTCTTGTTGGATACAAGTCTTCTGCCCCCTATTGGATTTCACTATGCTCTGCAGTCTTGTTGGATACAAGTCTTCTGCCCCCTATTGGATTTAACTATGCTCTGCAAGTCTTGTTGGATACAAGTCTTCTGCCCCCTATTGGATTTAACTATGCTCTGCAATCAATAGCAGGCTTTAGGCAGCGTTTTCCGATATGGCTGCCTTCATGAACTGACTCAGATTTTAAAAAAGTAGTGGTAAAAAGGAAGTTTATGCTGTTACCGATTTTTTTGAAAGCATCTTATAATTAATTTATATTTTAAAATTTTTTTTTATAGAAAAATCGTGTTGAAAATATTTGTATCAAATATGATACAGCAGGTATTTTAGGTAATTTAGCTTAGTCAATGTATTGCATTTCATGATGCAATCTGCATTATTCCTGCCACAATTTCAAAGTATACAAAGTTTTTATAATTTATTAAGCTATTTTCACATTTTATGGTCATCTTCAAATAATTTTCAACCGATTTCATACTAGTGGATATGAAATATTTATGTGATTTTTGACAATTGTAATGCAACTTCAATAAGCGTGCGCACACCGCCATCTTGTGGCCATGTTAATTTCCTTATATCGAGTGTTTTGTTCTTGCGCATGCGTAGCAGCGAGCCGGCGTTGGAAGAGGCGTTTGGAAAAACCAACATGGCGGCGTCCACAGTGTGCCGTTCGGTTCGGTGCGTGTCGAACGCTTTACCCCGGTTTAAAACATGTTGGCCGCCAGTCACCTCGTGTAAAAATGGAAAGGTCTCCGGTCCGACATTAACGTGGTGTCGTTTTTACGTTTCTGGATTGGACACGAGTCGAAGAAGAGAAGAAAACAGTGTGACATTGAGGGGGTGTGCAGGTAAGTGCTGAACACGGGCTCAATAGCAAACGGGTCGATACGCACTTACTAGGTGCACTCTTTCTCCAGGCAGTAATGGCGGCTCGCGCCCTACCCTAGTGTACTAGATTTAATAGTTGGCGCAATTTGGATTTAGACAGCATTGACTCGGAGCAACTGTCAAATGTTTATTGTTTTGGTTTTTTTTGCATTTTTGTGCCATTATGAAATTTTTGATAGAAAAAAAAGTCTTAGAAAGTGTCATTTTACTAAGAATACTTATGTTTTTCTCTTGAGTCTGGAAAGCAGGAATGATGCAAAAGGATGATGCAATTGATCTCCAATTACCTTGTTTTTATTTTCCTCTTGATATTTAACAGCAATTTATATTTCACTTGACACATCCTGTTCTGTTAAAACCTCAAAGTGATTTTTATTGCATGGTATAACATGTCCAGATTAGTATTCACTAATGAATTAGTCACTGGTGAATACTTATGCATGCCATAATTAAGTATATCATCATAATAATAATGCAATTTCTTCTTGCATTGTACACCAGATTCATTGTCAGGTACTTGAATTGTGTGTGTGTGTGTGTGTGTGTGTGTGTTTTACAGGCTCTAAGAGTTTCCGTATTTTCAGCTCACGCTCCTTCCACGCCAGCTCGGCACGTCATGAGCAGCAGGATTTCTACAGCGTGCTGGGAATCCCGCGCACCGCCACACAGAAAGAGATCAAGAAAGCGTACTATCAGGTCAGGTGACAACCAAGTGTGTGGAAAGGATGTTGGATCGTCAGATCATGATCGATTGTGCTTTTTTTTCTTTCTTACTGGTTCGTAGATTCCAATATATCTGAATGTGGGGTGAACGCAACTCTGTAAACCGGGGCTAAAAATCTTAAACAGGAATTTTCTCAGTGTTTTGTAAAAAGTGTTGCTCTTTGTTTTCTTGCAGCTGGCGAAGAAATACCATCCCGACACAAACCAAGACGACCCGCAGGCTAAGGAGAAGTTCGCCAAGCTGGCGGAAGCGTATGAGGTCAGGTTTAAGGAGTTTCGAATTGAATTATACGTACATTCTATTTGAGGTGGTATCAGTCCAGAGGTCATGTTGGTGGTCAGATGGCACTGGTTGCACAGCTTCTACTGTACACAGGACTTATGAAGGTCGGTTAACCCTGTGACTGTGTGTGCGACCCCGTGCTGCCATCTGTTGGCGCGTTACAAAACTACTCTGGAAACTTTTTGATACCACCTCGAATATGGTAATTACTCTGATTTAACCTGTGTGTGAGCAGGTCCTGAGTGACGAGGTGAAACGAAAGCAGTACGATACGTACGGGTCGGCGGGGCCGAGCGCAAGTGGAGCAGGGCAGCAGTACTGGCGGGCCAGCACCACTGTGGACCCAGAGGAGCTTTTCAGGAAGATCTTTGGGGAGTTTAGTGGCGCTCAAGGCTTTGGAGACTTCAGCTCTATTTTCGAACATCCGCTCGAGGTCCGCTCCTGAACATTCGTTCACCAGAATGCGTTACTTTCATGTGCTGGACATGAATAATTGTGTGTGTGTGTGTGTGTGTGTGTGTAGTATGTCATGGAGCTGACATTTACACAGGCAGCCAAAGGAGTGAACAAGGAGATCACGGTGAACATAGAGGACGACTGTCCGCGTTGCCATGGCAAAGGGTACGAGCCGGGCACCAAAGTCACACACTGCCACTACTGCAACGGCACGGGCATGGTGAGAGCGCCGTAGCAACCGTCTCCACAGAACATTTTAAATATTGCTTATTTATGTCGTGACTTTATACCACGTGTGTGTGTGTGAGTGCAGGAGTCGGTGAACACAGGACCGTTCATGATGCGCTCCACGTGTCGGCGCTGCGGTGGGCGGGGCTCCATCATCATAACGCCTTGTGTGCTGTGTCGGGGAACAGGCCTCACCAAACAGAAAAAGAGCCTCATGGTGCCTGTACCTGCAGGTCAGTGCACATGCAGCACGTTATTATCGTTTTTATATATAGTCATGTTGTTTTATGTACTTTTGATCATCATACTTCTATCATCCAGTCAACATCATCGCTCCTGACACGGGAGACTCCTACTTTAATTTTCAATAATTGTGTAAATGTAACTGTGTGTGTGTAGGAGTGGAGGACGGCCAGACGGTCAAGATGGCTTTAGGAAACAAGCAGATCTACATCACATTCCGAGTGAGTTCCTAGCCACGTCTAGCCGTTTCCTCAAACACAGAACTGTCAAAATCATATATTTCTATATTTTTAACGATTAGCAAAGAAGGACCAGTGTTTTTAGATTTGTGTTTATGTGCATCCCAGGTCCAGAGAAGTCCCGTGTTTCGGCGTGACGGACCTGACATCCACTCCGATGTGATGATCTCTGTT
Source organism: Silurus asotus (assembly GCA_024362625.1). NCBI lineage: Eukaryota > Metazoa > Chordata > Actinopteri > Siluriformes > Siluridae > Silurus > Silurus asotus. Next base: position 1,428,674 of record MU532517.1, read on the forward strand.
GCTCAAGCCATCCTGGGAGGGACGGCTCGAGCTCAGGGGCTCTACGGGACGGTGGACATCGCGGTGAGATGTGTTCACTTTCAGACCGATGCGATACGATTCACCCCTATTACGATGCAGTGCGATCTATTTTTGATTTGATTCAACACAATGCGATTCAATGGAATACGGAGAAAATATGTTCTGTCTTCACTAAGATGCATATTCACAATAAGATGTCATATTCACATAGCAGCAGCGGAAAAAGGTTTATTTAGCGGGAAGAAATCTACACCTGATGCACTTTTTTGTTTTTTTGTTTTTTTTAAATCAATGCATTACATCATTTTTATGCCATCGCACACGTGACCTCATCTATCCCTGTGCAGTGACCCATATGGCCACTAGAGGGTAGTATTGGGTTAAGTTGCAGGTTCCTATAAATGTTACACTGTTATTATTATAATATATTTGTTTTTACATTTATAGTTATTTTATCCAAAATGAATTTCACATGAAGTGCCAGCTTTGCAGGAAAGATATTCATTGTGGTAGCCTAGTGGTTAAAGCATTGGACTTTGGACCCTGGGGTTGTGGGTTTGAGTTTTGGCCATAACAGGCTGCAACTCTTGGGTCCTTGAGCAAGGCCCTTAACCCCTCCATGGTTGCTTAGTTGTGGGAGTGGGGATAAAGTACTCCACCGTGGACAGTCTGAGACCTGGGCTTTGGGCTAGCAACCCAACTATGTAACAAAAACCGCTATGGAAATGTTTAGTAAGCCATCAGGGTGCGGGAGAACAGAAAAAAAGGTTGCCATCGCACTCATGTGTTGTTGTTTTTTTGTCGTTCAGATTCCTTCTGGCATTCAAGTAGACCAAAAGATCCGTCTGGGTGGTAAAGGGATCGCTCGGCTGAACGGCTACGGCTACGGAGACCACTACGTCCACATCAAGGTCAAAGTGCCCAAGTAAGACACTTCCACACCCACACACACGGTTTAAATATGACATCCTAAAATCGTAAGAATCGTTCAATAGTTTCCTCCTGAACGTTAACTGTCTGTAATAAAACCGGCCTTTCTTTTTTATCTTTGGAAGGACGTTAAGCCGGAGACAGCGGGATCTGGTCCTGAGCTACGCTGAGGAGGAGACAGACGTAGAGGGAACAGTGAACGGAGTGACCCGTTCTGCACCAGGTACGGTGTGTATGTGTGTGTTCTTTTATTTAATTCAAATGATGCAACATTTTTTCAGATTGCCAATGATCAATGATAAAATATAAATAAATAAATAAATCTAGTGTTTCAGTGATGTGACCCAGTATCCTGAGTGCACGGGATAGAACAAGACACTGAAACGAACAAACGTGTGTGTGTGTGTGTGTGTGTGTGTGTGTGTGTGTGTGTGTGTGTGTGTGTGTGTATTTAGCGAGTTCCCAGCATGCATCCAAGGAATCCACAGTGGATCCAAAAAGTGACGAGAAGCAGCCAGAGAAGGAGGAAGAAGGTGGATTTTTCTCCAAACTGAAAAAGATGTTTTCCTGAAGGGGATTAAGGAGGCTGCCTGTAAAGACGGTCGTGTCTCAAACGCAGTCTTTGTATTAAACTCCAGTCTCAGTGGTGTTTGCTGTATCTAGGTGAAAAGCCTTCAAATACCTGAAAGAGCTCGGATGCACAGAAGTCCTGTCCAGTCAGGTGTCCGGGAAGACAAAGAAAGGACAGTGATTGACAGAGACAGAGAAAGAGAGATGTAACTGTTTGTAAAACGCAATAAATAGTTTATTTATGATTAATGGAATCACACATGTTAAAAAAAACTGCTGGTTAACAGGAATTTTTCGAACCCCCCCCAGATGTTCGACAACTTTAAATGTTTTTCCGAACAAAAAAGTATGATGTGTTTGCTGGATGATGGTTTGGTTAATAAATAAATAAATTAAGGTCTTCTCATACACCGCAGTGAAAAATGTTCATTTTACGAATTTGTTCTGCTCGCTAGGCTTTAAGCCCCGCCCACTCAGCAAAAAAATTAAATTAAAAAAGACCATGTTATACCTTTGCACAAAATCTCCACAAATCTAGAGAAACATCTTCCCAAAAAAGTTTTTTTTATAACGGTAAATAGGGACTAAATGTGGAATGTTTAAATAAGCACATAATCTTATGGTCAGGTGCCCACAAACTTTTGTCCACACAGTGTAGTGTTTGCTTTTTAAACTTTGCGCTTGCAAGTAAATCTGTCTTAAAAATAATTTTACACACACAGACTCAGACCACATCCTGTGCTTTGGTAGCGTAGAGGAATCAAGACACAAGCCATCCGCTTGTTCTCCTTCGCTTCATGTTTTCCAAAATTACAAATTACACTGTTGCTGTAGTTCCAGGTGATATGGGATATAACCACACGTAATAAGCTGATTGTAGCTTTGACGTGGAAAAGGTAAAAATATCATCAAATGGGCCGGAAAAAAAATTCTGAATGGGTTATTATATATTTCTGAATGGTAGACTTTATACAACCCGATCAAAGTCGTTTGAAAGGACAAAAAGTATATATTTTTTCTACTCTGATTTGAAGCAATACTTCAAACTTCCTAAATAAAACACATGCAGTATTGCATCATCAAATATTTCCTTCGAAAAAATTTTTTGCTATTGAACGGGGCGTCTCTTCGTGTGTGGGACATGTCTTTGTAGGGAGGGGGCGTTCCTTATTTTGCATATCGATCAAATTTGCGTTTAGGCATTCATTAATGTAGCTGATGTCTTTATGCAAAAAATAAATAAAGCAAATTTGTTGTTCAGTACTGGAAAAAACCTTAACTGTAATGTGTCCAAATGTCAGCAAGATAACACTGGAATTTTTCATCTATTGGGTGTGTAGAGGAGGAAAAACCTGAGTGTTGAGTGTTCAGTGGTCACCAGGGAAAAGGGGAAAAAAATGCTGGCCTGTTTCCAAGTGTTTTTCTTTATAGTGTTGCTTGGAATAGGTCTAGGGGTAGGAAAAGAAAATTGTCCCACCTTCATCTTTATTGGCATGTACTCGCATACCATGGGGCTTGTTTACACGGTTCGGTGCTTGTTTTTTATTTATTTTTGGAGGTTTGGCTGAGCAGCTGTGACTGACACAGTCATCTTTCATTTCCAAGCACATGGGAAAGATTCAGGGCTCCCAGGTTGATCCTGAGCTCAGGTTACAGGTTTGTGTGGACTGTGGACATGTTCTCCTCACTGTCAGGTTTCCTCCATTGAATGTTAAGTATACAGGGTGTCTGCAAAAAATATATACTTCATTCAGCACATTTGTCCACATTAAAACTAGGTTCTGATTTTTACCCACATCAGCAAAACATACCATTGGGCAACCAATTAAAAAAGGCCTGAAATGAGAAGAGAAAATAGAGAATAGACTATTGAGAATCTTTTAATACATATTCATAAACAAAAACATATTCAAATGTAAGTTAATGATTCTGATATTTAATTAGAATTTAGAATAGCCTTTGGAAGTTGGAGTTCACTTTCAGCTCCACTAGGTGGCGCACTTGCTTCTGCACTAAATAAAGCCGAAAAGAAAAGAAAAGAAAAGAAACAACCACCAACCTGAATGAATATGGCAAAGACACTGGTTACTCAACATAGTAGTTGAGGGAATTACGGATCTTTCCAATGAGTCAAATCATTTGACTCAAGTCACTTGACTTAAGTCCATTAAGATGTCTCAAAGTTGGAGAATTTAAGAGTTTATAGAACACGTATGAATAAAAGAGTGAATAATTGTCCTGCGTACACCTCAAAAAAGTGCTAAATGCTAAGTAATATCACACGAGTCATGAGTCGACGCCCAGGTGTCATTTGAAAGAGCCACTTCGAAGAGTCGACTCGTTCACAAACGATTCCCGTCCGTCTTGTGAGCTCTGAATTTGACTGAAAATTTGTGGTTTTACTCTACATAACATAACAGTTTTTAATTTTGTCAAGTATTCAAAAAATGGTTGCTACAATCCCTAAGGATATATCTATATTTATGTTCTGAAAAAGTAAACTAATATTTCAGTTACTTAATTTATGTAATTTTTTTTTACCGATAGTTACCTGCACTTTTCTAGCTGCCTTGTTTTTGGAGATAAATGTCCTAAATGTTCTGAATTAATCCCTTTTTAAACCAACTCTTCATGTCTCAAAATAAACGAAAGCTTCAGTTTGCTCAGGCCCAAAGCAAACTATCAATTCAGAGGTTTTTTCACGCCTTAGGATCCTGTACTTTTCATAGACAGAAAGCTTAAGGGTCAAAGGTTTCATTTTCCATGGGACCGAAAAAAGTTCCTCAAAGGTTCTTTTCATGGGTTCGGGCTAAACTGGGCTTGGGTCTGGCTTTTTACATTTTTTTTTATAGCTGTGAGGTTATGGGACATCAAATACTGTAGGAGCTCTTGTGTAAAAACCCAAACTGAGCTTGTCTCCAAAACAGTAGGTGTGTAGTGCCTGTGTCTCATCTGAAGCTGTCTATTTGTATCTGGCTGCGCGCCAGACGTTGAGCAGCTTAGCATTGAGGCTAACCAGGTGCCCGAGAGTGAGATTGAGAAAGAGGGAACCATAAAACGGTGGAAAATCTATGAATGAAGAAAATGGTCTCTACGAATAGCTTTAAATTGGCAGCCTAGACACTGTATATATAGTATTCTGTTGTTGCACTGTAAGGTTTATGTAAATATTTGCTGCCACTTTGGATTATATATCCATATATATATATATATATATATATATTGTAATAGTATTGTAATAGTATTGTTATTATGGTAACAGCTTGTACAGGGAACACTTTTATATAACTGTTATTTGAAGGAGTCACCAGTGTTAGAGGAAAATCTGTAACTTTCATTTTTCCAACATGCCTCAAGAATTGACTATGAGTAGAGAGTTGACCATGTTGTTTTTTTTGAGGGGGTTTTGCTTTTTCGTGGTCCAGGCGTTTATAGCTCCTATAGCGTAATGGAGACTGTAAAATCACAGTCAAGTGTAACCCCCTACATTTACTCCACTTTGACAACTTTGTCAGCCTGCATCACATAACATTTTTATGGTTTGTTATGGATCCATTTTCTGGAACAGCTTCCCCACCTAGTGTTTAATCATTACTTTCATTATCTTTCATTTCCTCATCATCAGTAACCACCTGATCCTGGTTCTGTCTCACCCATGTACATGGATTTCAATTGAACCTCTAAAAAAAGCTCAAACCTTCGACCCTGGATCTCTAAGAAACCCAACACTACCCGCTACCCACTGTGCCAGTTTATAAACGTCAAACAGTTGTTGTTGGTGGCGGTGTTTTTCCCGGTTAACGGTTTTCTCACAGACCTCTAACACAGTTATGTGTCATATCTCTGTGGTCTTTACTCCATCTGGGCAAAGTCCTAGCATTAAACTTGGACTTTATACTTAAACTCTGCTTTGGCTTCTCTGCTGGAGCCGGGCATGATTTTGATTCTGAATTCTTGTAGGTAGGAATCACTTGAGAAGGCTTCACTTAAGATTGTCTCTGTCATCAGTGTATCCAGCGTTTAAAAAACGGGCAGTCCCTCAGAGGAACAAGAAAAACACAGAGGTAATGAAAGCAGCGCTACAGCCGAACAGTGGCAACAGTGTCCTACATGTCGAGATCCGTTTTCTTATATAAGTCTTTGCACTCTTTTTTTTTTTTTTTGCTGAGGTAAACGGTGACATCATTTCCACCATCACATGAAGGGATCGAGCTTTAAGGGGTTGGATGACAAGATTTCTCTGGTTGTACCCCTAAGCTCGGCTTTCGTCTTTGGGTCTTTAAAGCTATATAGTAATCGGTCTCACCTTTGAGTCATTCAATAGGGGTTTTAGACCTGGATTTCTAGGGCAATAGTGCTACAGATACGCAAAGTAAGCTTTTAAACTCCTGAGTAAACAGATACAAGGCAAATGATGGATCAATTAAAGGGCAAAAAGGGGCGTATGTTTTTGTTGTCTTTTTTTTTTTTAGTTTGCACGCACTACATTTGGTCTCTGCGTCATTATCCCAGTCGTTTTTTTCTGACATCACCGGGCAGCCCTGAATAGCAGCGTGTGTTCCGATGCGGAGAACATGCTCAAGGCACTGCTGGCATTTCGGGCAGACTTAAACTTTCCAGGGGAGAAAGAGTCCTTTGTGAGGCTTATTACATCAAAAAATCTACAGAATCACCACTGATGGTTCGTTCTGGTGGAAATGTGTGTGTGTGTGTGTGTGTGTGTGTGTGTGTGTGTGTGTGTGTGTGTGTGTGTGTGTGTGTGTGTGTGAGCTATTGCTTATGGGGTTTTAGGGTGCATTAGGGTGGGTAACAAAGTGGTTGTCCCTGGCTGTATACCCAAGGCAGCCCTGTTCTCATTACGCATACATACGCACTTACTACAGCCTGATATATATCTCTGCTTTGATTAATGACAGCTTTTCCACATAACCATAGCATTCTGATCAAGGCACGGGCCATCGTCACCACCAACCAGGCCTGCAAGTGTGAGCGCTTGTATATGAAATACAGCAAAAGTGCAAACCAATAAAAAAAACCCTTCCAAACTTAAACTTGAGGCTCTGTGACCCAAGTCGTCAATGAGCGTAAAGGAAAATTTCATAAAAGGAGCTATTTGAGTGTGTGTGCTTTAACATTTAGTTAAAAAAAATATTTCTAGAGGGTTCTATGAGCAAGAAGGCGTCATTAAAAAAATTGATGATATTACTTTTTCCTATAGAGGAATGTTGAAATCATACACTAACGCACAAAAGGTCTCTTGTGGTACCATCAACTCCCTGAGGAATGAACACTGCCACTGACAACACAGCTGTATAGAGTGGCTATTTGAGTTACTGTAGCCTTCAACCAATCTGGCCGCCTTCCTCAAATCCCTCTTATCGAACCAAAATGGTGTTTTCGCTCGGACAACTTTTTTTTTTTTTTTGCTTGTGTAAAATGTGTGAAAATATACAGTGGTCAGCAGTTTTTGAAGCGCTCAAAAAACAGCACCAACTGTCAGGCCAAAGTCAAACTCACTGATATCACATTTTCTAATGACAAAGATCTCAAAAGTGCGTTGTATATTTTCCTAAAATGTTCACACAGCTGCTCCTAATATACAGCTTAACTTGCTTTTTATATGTCAACACTTTACACCTGATATGAACTCCATTAATGGAAAGCGTTGTGCATTAAGTGTTATCGCTGCTACTGCTTTTGGGCAAATATTATTTTAATGGTTGTTTGAGAATGAAACAATACAGGTTGTTGATAGTGGACAAACGAAAAGGAACTTAAGTCAGAAACACTGTATACTTTTGAACAGAGGTCCTACTCTCCGTCCAGGCTCGCAGGTGCTCGGACAATCTAGGCAGCACAGGTGAGCTGGATTAGCTGGCCGAGGCTAGGTATTTGAGAAGAAGGTGACCCCCGGGTTAACGGCAGGCCATAAAATGTAAGCCCTTGATACAGAGCTGTATATGCAGGAGACAGCCGTACCAGCCCAAGCCTGGGGCCAATCCCTCAAAATCACTACAGCGACCCAGGTTAAGTGAATGACGGCAATGTATGGAGGATTTTTGGACAAGCACACCTGCTAACAGCTGACATACCTCATATAAAGCTAATGTGTTAAAATCATTTACTTTTATTTGATGCTTGTCTTGGTAAGATAAGATGAAAGATACAGGTAGAGATCATCTACAGGTGTTCAAAAGCTGAACCTTGGATCCTTTCCATCTTCTAATCTTCTAATCATCATCTTCATCATTATCCTGGGTTTATCTCTCTTTCTCAAACATGAGATTTGTGGATTCAGCTCTCCAAAGAAGGATCAGCCTCTGCGATGTGTTCAACGCTTTCGGGCAGGAGCCTTGCTTTTAGATACCTTTTTAAGCTTGCCAAGGTTTTACACCAGGGACCATTTTACATTCCATTATAAAATCTGAAGTGGCTGTAATAGCGGCTGCAGTTTCTGATGAAGACTAAAACTAGCGGCGAGGAAGAGAGCAGCTGAGGCGAGACAAAACCGAGAAGAGAGCCTTGGCTGGACCACCCACCAACACACACACACACACACACACACACACACACACACACACACACACACACACACACACACACACACATACATACACTCTTGGGGGGCTAAGAGCTTTCACAAATTCTTTAGTTTATATGGCTAAGGGTCTGGTCACAATGGAATGTTTCTGCAGTAGTGCTGTCTTCTGTTAATTTAAATGGTATTTATCACAAAGCTCTCCAAAATAAATAAAAATGACATTGGAGAGAGACTTGTAACAACCAAGGCTGACCGTGACCATGTACAGAAAACTGGTGGGAAAATAAATCGAAAACCTTTAGGACTCCAACTCCCCCTAAACTATACCCATCAACTGCCCCAGCCCAACTTTAACTGCTCCCTACTGCAAAGCTATGTACTGTAGATCTCTGCTTTATCTTTCTCCACCAGATCTTCTTTACCCCTTTAGTCATCCCACTCCCCAATGAACTCTATTCTACTTGATCTCTTGCCCCATCAAACATTACTCTTACCAAGAATTTATACCTCTATATTAAGTCTGGGTCTCCCCAAAACCACTGCCCCATCCAGCTTTACTTTTATCACACACTTTATATCTGCCCTGTCTAACCATAAAATATATGATCTCATTCACCCCCATTGATTACAAACTTTAGGATTTGCTCCTATCCAGACATTTATCCTTGATTATTTTTTTATTTCACCCCACCTTTACCAATACTTCCATACTATCTGCTCTGTCTAACTTCTAATGTTTTCCCATTCTTATATGCATTTCCTTTTGACTGTACCTTTGTCCCAGACTTATACACGTCCTCCATCTAATTTTATTTGTTTTAGACTGCCCAACTGACTGTACCATTATTACAGACTTTTATACCTTCCTCCATCTGACTGTACTTCTCTCTATTTCTTAGGCTGTTTGTTCTTCTTCCATCTCGGACCAGTCCAGATTCAATCTCCCAACCACCTCTTGTGGCACAGCTTCTCAGAGCAAGATATAGTCACTAAATCAAAAAGACAAATTTACAGCATTAAATCTCTAATGGTACATGAGAATTTTGTTAACAGAAATGACTGGTGAGTTAATGTAGTTTGCCATTTGCAAGGTCAGTCCTACGAAGCTAGTCACTTCTTTAGTTAATGTTTAATGATGAAATGTACCAGACTCTCTAGAGGAAATTAAAAGGGTGGCTTGCCACATACCTGCCCGTACTCAAATGTAACTCTATCCCACCTTTATATGCCTGCTTCAATCTATTTTTTCCCTACCCCACCTCATAATTCCTCTCCCAGTTCACCAATATTTGCTCTCTATTAAACCTTACCTCAGACTTCTATACACATGCCTCCTTTCAACTCTATGTGTGCTGTTTATTTTACTGCGCTTTTTTTCCCTACTTTTAACTACCACTCACTACAATCTCTCACTTCGCACCCTCTCTTACATCTGCATCCCCGTGCTTTTCCTTTCAATACCCCTACAACTTTGCCAAATAAATTCACCTGTCTCACCTTTTCAGAATCATTATATAAGCACACGTTTTTGCCCCTTTGAAGTGTAAGCCATTTCGAATCACAGGATATCGTGCCTGCATTACAAATATACGGTATGTGTGCTCGGCAGTTTTGGCATATTAGACATAAGTCAGGAGCTTATCTCTTCATGTGCCTCCTCTTATCAAAGACAAATCGTCTGTAATGACTAAGACTTCAGGAATCTCTCCAACAGAGGCTTAACACATTGGCAAAAATTGCCAGCCAGAATGATTTTATGGTTCAGGAATAGTAAAGTAGTATTCTTTGTACAGACTATAGGCTTTTTGTTATTTGAAGAATACTCCAGGGTATGGATAGTCATGAGTTCGTAAAGGATCTCTATTTGGAAAGCAGAATGGGAAAGTGTTCTACATAAAACCTTTGGGTTCTGGCTAAGCAAGGAGCATCAAACTCAACAATACTGTCAGATTCATCATTTTTTTAACCCCAATTCAGTCTTGCTACCACACAATAGCTAATAACTGGAAAGGGTGTGGCAAACATGCTTCCTCAGAGACACATAAAGCCAAGTTTTGTGTGTTTTGCATTACATCCAATATTCCATTTTTGACAACTGTCACTCTGACTGATTGAGAAGATGGAGCAACACCTTCCCTCATGGTCATGGTCAGGCATGGTTTTGCATGGTCAACTATTGCTCTTTTAAATCCTGCCCACATATACTTGTGGCATCCATGAGCAAGTCATGATTTCTATGCCAAACATTTATCTGTTGGGCCAGCATTGCACTCCATGCCTCCGTACACAATGAAGGCAGCTGCAATAATAGGCTGTCTTATTATATTTTTGTGTTCCAAAGGTCAAAATAAAACAAGGCAGTGTAGACCTCAAGTTTGAATCTGTGCCCCAGAGGAATAAGCAGCCCATAAGGGTGCTAGATGGATCCGCAATTCTCAAAAAATCCAAAGTGTTGCTACTCCTGTTACTTTGAAGAATATATCATTTTTGCACTGCATCAGAATTTTCCTCTTAGGTTACTGAAGTACCCAAAGTCATAGTTTGTGGTTGCTAGCCAGCAGCAAGTTGTGTAGTTCCACGAAGTCCTCAGCAATTTCTTTCAAGAAAATGATGTATAATATAAAAACAACAGCTGGCATGTTTCTTGCGATCTGTTCCTCTTTTTTTTTCTTCACGCTGTACCCTGTAGGCGCTCCCAAACTCTTTTATTATAAACCCCCAGACGTCTCTCCCCTAATCTTAGCTGCGATGAAGAGTTGAAAGGCTCCGTTCTTGCCACTGTTTGATCCCTCTCGGTAAGCCCTCAGATCCTCCTCAAGGGGCCCAGAGGAGTACGGGGTGGATGAGGCGGGGGTAAATGCACAACAAAGAGTCAGAGAGTGCAGCCGAACCCGGATGAGAGCAAAGATGAGCCACTTAAATCAGAACCTTTGTTCTAAAAAGCTCACAAGTCCACACTTGTGGCTTACGGACGATGCCGGGCTTTCTGACTGAATTCTTGGAAAAAAAAAAAAAAAAGGCCCATCATGATGGGAAGAGATAGTGTTAACTTGTGCCTGGGGCCGATTTCTGTCAACACAGAATGTGAAATGTGAAAAATGCCCCCACAAACGACAATATACACAAAGTAAATGTATATATAGCAAAGCTATGCATTGTGTTGGCATTTGTGTGTGTGTATGTCAAGCTGGAATCTGATCCCAATGCAGGGGCTAGTCGGCACCTGACTGCTCGACAAAAGCTGGTGTCACAGGTCAAAGGTCAGATGTCATGGATAGAACCCTTATGTGGGGGGAGGCAAAGAATATATGGCAGTAAAATCAGTCTTTATGTCTTTTTAACTGCCCTTTATTTCCATCTCTCTCTATTTCTCGCTCTGCTCTTTTCTGTCTCCATGATATATATGGAAAGCAGAGAAAAATGGACACTTGGCCTCCACCATTGATGCTGCAAGAGAGCAGATGGTTTAGTCCTTTTCTGACCACCCAGAACTTTATCATTGGACCTGACTGACCTCAAGGAATCTGAGGACCTCAACAATATAGCCGCGCTAATGTTACAAAACTCTGCACTAAAATAGCCGCAATACAGTTACATTTTAAAGAATCATATGCAGGTCTGGATTGATTGAGTCTTTTTTGTCGTTTCCCTCTTTTGTCCTTGCCTATCTGGCCTGCGGTTTCCTTTGCCTCAGGCAATCGGGGAGTTCAGGAAGTTCACACTTTGCTTGCTTTGAATTGTCTAATGTTTTTGCTTTTCTTTTCCACCCAACCTGTTTTTTTTTGTTGTTCGTTTTAAACATGACTCCCTTGTTCTGTGAAGTGGCCACTTTATTCTCTCTCTTTGTCTTTCTGCATCTCCTTTGAGATGAGGTGCTGTTTCGAGGAGCTTGATGTCTTCCAAAAGGATGCAGGCTCTCTCTCTCTCTCCGGCTGATTCCCATTTCTTCCTCCGCTCGGTTCCTGTCTTCTTTTCTTTTATTCTTTCTGCCCTTCATCTGGGTCCAGCACTTAAAGCCACCATGGAGAAATGAAACTTAAGTATGAAGGTGGGGGAGAGCAGAGAAGGGAATGAAGAGCTGGTGTGGCAGCATTAAGAAAGAGAAAACAGGGCGAGAGGAAATACAAATTCAGCTTTAATGTTTATATCAGAAGTACAGTATACCATAGTGCTGCCGAGTTTTTGATTTGGATTGGTCAACATGCTAAAAAATGTTCTGTACTGTAAATGTGATGGTAGTTCGGGGTGCATGTTCTGGGTGCTCCCCATAAGTAGATTAAAAGCATGCTTTTATTATATTTAGTCTTCAGTGTCAGCAACCCATTTTTAAAAGAAGGGGCAAATCTTTCTATAGCATGGTAAGGAGTCTGTGACTTTCTAGTCTCTTAAAACAACAACTCTATGTTGGTTACATTACCACCAAGTGTTCCATTCCTTTCTTATTTTCCTGCTAAGGATTAGAATCTGACAGAATGTATGTCTTGAAAGGTCATTGCTCTCCCCGTCTCATTGTACAACAAACTCCTTGCAACTGCTCGGTGTGTGAAAAAGGGAGAGTGCAGTGATTTAGAGACTCCTCTTGTCAGCTCATAAGCTATTTCTTTTGTCCATTCAGCAAAGTAAAAACTGACCCTTGGCTATAACTCAGCAGGAAAAACACACACACACACCGTTGCCCCAGATACCCCAAGCCATGCCCACTCATTCCTTTACCTCTCATTCCTCCTCCCTTCCCCTTTGTCTGCTCTGGCCATCCTTCCTTCTCAAACCGACTCCTTCGTTCTATTGTCCCCGAGGGGAGGAGGAAAAAAAAAAACATTTCCACACAGCTATGATTTGAGCCGTGCAAAATTTGTAATAGCAGCCTAGACATATGCAAAGCTGCTTTGTGCCAATGTCTACTATTAAATAGAAATCAATGGAATTCAAAATTCGTTTTTTTTTATTCTATACAGTATGCATGTCTTTGTCCTACTGCTACTGTACATTAGCATCATTGGTGCTTAAGCATGCAAATGTGCAAACCAAATTCCAGAAATGCAAACATGTGCAACATAGTATTTTTTGAGTTATGCAAGGCTTCTTTATCTCTCGCTCGGTGTGGGAATAGCACTCGTGTCATGCTGGCTTTTAATGGCTCTGCGCTGAAGAATCCTCAGGATTAAATCTAAAGATGAACAAAAAAAGTCCGAGACGCACCCTGTAATCCCTAAATGGAGTGTGTGTGTGTGTGAGAGAGTGTGTGTATGTACGTATGTATATGTGTGTGTGTGTATATACTTAGATGCAATCTGGGTAGTTTAGGACCATTGGTGGATTGTTTACTTTGTGATTGCAAAACCATAAAAGGATCCATTTAGTATTTTATTTATATATAAAGCAGAACCAAATGAATCCCCGATCCTGATTTGCCCGTAACAAATCAGGTTTCACAAGGCTTACAAAACGGAAGCGCCGAATATGTGCCAGCGGAGAATCGGAGCCAGGATCGCCCAGAAACGTGCATACAGCATCACAGTCCATGGGAAACACCAGCACACACTTGCACACACTTGCTGGTGTTCCAGCACTCACTTGAAAACAAGGAAGTATAAATAAGCTTCTGCTTAACCACACACAGGTGTAAACACTCACTCGGTACCCGGTCATTACCCGTCAGTCCTGCTTCCATTCACAGCCTGCACTTGGTTTCGTCCCCACTTTAACCCCATTAGGATGTTATGAAGTCAGAGGTGTGGAGGAAAAATAAATAAGCCTGGTGGTGTCACTGTCAGAAAAACATGAACGGTTTATGTGTTTCATTCCTGTTCCACCTTAATAATTAATCACTGATTACCATTTTATAAAAATGTTTTAGGAATATTTTTTTTTTTTTTGCACTTACACTGGAGACTCCTTCCAACCATATTTATAACCATATTAAAAGAAAGTATTGGAAAAAGCACATTGATACACAAAATATAGCCAGGGATACAACAGAAAAGATCTCTTGTACATACAGTTTGTGGACAAAATTTTGTGGACACCTAATCATAGGATTATGTGCTTCCTTGAACATCCTGTTCCATATTTAGTCCCCATTTGCTGTTTTAATAACCTTCACTCTTCTGGGAAGATGTTCCAATACATTTTGTGGAGATTTGTGCTTATTCAGCCAGTTAGTAATGTAATGTACTGATGCAGGTGATGTGTGGGGGCCTGCGGGTGCAATATGTGTTCAAATTCATTATTCAATAGGGTTGAGGGTAAGAGCTCTATAGCAGGAGACCTTCCAATCCAATCCATGTAATGTGCATATGTGCATATGTTCATGGAGCAGGCTTTGTGCACAAAGGCATTGTAATGCTGGAATGGTTTGGATCTCCTAGTTCAAGCGAATGGAAAATGTCATGCTGCCACACCCAAAGATGTCCATTACAATCGTGTTTATCAAACTTTGTGATAGCAGTTTAAGTAAGAACTACACATGGCTGGATCTGTCTGATTTGCCATTACGTTTTCCACATAGTAAAGGTAGAGGTTGAAGAACAGACAGATAAATGTAAGCGGCTGGATGTGTAAATAGGAATATAAAAAAATTAAAAAAATAAAAAAACGCCCCCATTCTTGAGCAACAGCCTTCTCCGGTGTTTCCTCTTTCTTCTTTTGAGAGCTGTCAAATCCCCGACCAAGACAGGCAGCTACGTAAACATATAGAAAGCCGCTTGATCGTGCCGTTGTGTTCGCACGTGTCCGTGCATGATTCTGCATTCTTTCGGAGATAAAGCCACACCAGATTGATTCGCCTCTGCTTCCTCGAGGAACATCTGGAAAGGGATTTCCACTGGGTGTGTGCAATTACTTCACCATGTCAAGCCAGTGTCATACTGATTTTCAATTAATGCAGAGGAGAAACAGCTTGAGCATGAGACAGAGCATGACCTATGAAGCAGACATGTTTACAGTGTATTAGACAGTGATTTCATCTCTAGCGGACTGCATTTCCACCTTCCTGCCATTGCAGGAAATGGGCAGGTGTGATCTTAGGAAACAGGAAATGGACTTAACCTGGCCCCAGGGGCTTAAAACTCACGCTCAGTACACTCTGCCTTGAGTTTTTAAACTTAAGCAACTCAATCTTGCCTCAACAGCTCCAGCACATTCCACAGTGCGATTGAAAAGTAGCTCTCCGGATGTCTTCCTTTGGTAGGAACTGTAGGAGCCGTTTATCTTTGTCCATTCAAACGTGAACTCGAGATTTTGGACCAGTTCGGGCAACTTTCCCACAGGGTCATATTGTGAACATTGTGTTTGCAGAATCCAATACCAAGGGCATAAGTAGGTATAAGCTTGAATACAAGGTGCATATCTTACACATACTTCCCCCGGTTTTAACCCTGTACTCTCTAACATAAAAAAACAGCTAGTTGATATATTGTTTGGCTCACTAGCTACTGGATAGAAACTTCTTAGTTTGTTACTGAGCTAACTTAGCTTAATAGTTTATAAATCATCTACTAATTTTGATAATTCACATGTTTAGCAATTTACAACAAGGTAGTAACCAACAGCTTGGTAATCATTTTAATTCACGTACTAAATCTCTTTCTTGCTATGTTGAAAATTGAAGGTAAGACGTTTAGCTATTTATAACAAGTTAGCTACTTGAAAATAATCTTTTTTAGATTGATCTAGATTGTTCCAAATGATCCTATCTTCATAATTTCATGCAAATGTCTCAGTTACCTTGGTCAATATCTTAGCTTGAAGCTTAAACGTATTTACAGCTACAAAATCTCTGCTTGTGCTGTAAAAAATGTATTATAACCAGTTAAGTTATTTATAACAAGCTAGCTCCTTGTATAGTGTTTATAAATGTTTGAATATCTTTAGCCCAAGTGAATTGTTTAAAAAATATTTTTTATTTATAATATAACTTATTGTAAATGATTTTCAGATAATTTGCTTGATAGTTAAATTTAATGTCTAGCTTGATAACATATTTCAGCTACTGGATTTCTGCTTTGCTATATTGGAAATTGGATGCAATGCGTTTAGTTATTTATAACAAGCTAGCTACTTTTTTTTCAAGAATTACCTAGTTTGAACTAAGTTAACCTATTAGCTTGAGAACTTGTATTTTCAGCTACTAAATTTCCACTTTGTTTGAAATTGTAGCTTAAAATGTTAGGTAATGAAGACAAGCCAGTTCCTTGTATAACAGTCTATAAACTTCCTAGCTTTAGCCTGTTTGTTTCTGAGTTGTTGTTTTTTATTTAATATTATAACTTTTATATTATATTTTATAATATTTGAACTATAATTTTGCTGACTTTTAAAGATAGTTAGCTTATTATTTAAAATTACAGTTGATAATTTGAATTTCTGCTACTGAATATTTACTTTGCCATGTTATTGGTTAAGGGTAAAATATTTAGCTATGTATAACAAGCTAGCATCTTGCAAGCCTTTATATATTCATTCTAGGCATTCTAGCTTAGTTTAACATTGTTGCTGGATAACTTCAGCTACTGAATCTTGAATGAAATTGAATGTAACCAGTTCCGTTATTTGTAACAAGCTAGCTCCTTGTTAAACTGCATTTAAACTTTTTAGCTTTAAGCTGAATTTTAATAAGCTAACATATTATCTTAAAAACATTCAGCTATTAAATGTCATCTTTGCTATGTTGAAATTTGATGTAGGTATTGGTAACAAGCTAGCTACTTATGTTTAATGTCTGTAAACTTCTTAGTCAGTTTGTTTTAAAGTTATTATTTCTTCAATTTATATGATAACATTAGAAATGTTTCGAACATAGCTAACTTGTTACTTCATTTAAAATAACAGTTAAATAATTTCAGCTACCAAATCTCTACTTTGTTATGTTGTAAATGAAAGGTAACAATCTAGCTACAGTACTTCTAGATCTACATAAGAATGTTTTCGCTTGTTACTTTATCAAATATAATCTAGCCTGTTGAAAACTGAAACTTTTAAATTGCTACTTGTACCATTTTATAAAGTACCTATTGGGATTCTTTCCTGCTCACTGAATTCACTGAATCACTCTTTTTACCAGCGTAGTGAGCTGGTGTGCTTTCACCACCTCTGCACTGCAGCACAGGCGCTAGCTCTTATCTGCTTATCCTTGGCACAGCCTTCATTCTGCAGCCTGTCTGAAAACCGGTCACGCAGAGGAAAAGAGCGTGGTCTTGAAATGCGAGTATGAGAAACAAATTCTGCCTTTTGTCCGGTTTCGGAGGTCGGAAACCGATCCCGGGAGCCTGATCGGTTCGAACTTATTCACACCATCTGCTGCGGGGAAAGAGAAGAGAAAAGACTGGTGAAAGTATAGAATAGATCTCCGTGAGTGAAAGAAAAAAAATATGTATCCTTGAGAAGCACAACTGTCTGTGTAATCATGTTATCTGTGAGATAGATTTCACTGAACCTGCTTTTTTACTTTCACTGCACTAGAAAATGTGTCCTAATGAGATTCACTACAGCTTTAATTAAACAAGCATCATGGAACAATATACACTATTAGACCAGAAGTATTGTGATGACTGACATTTCCACCCATATGTGGATCATGCCCAAACTTTTATCACAAAGTCAGAGGCGCACAATTGTAAAGGACGTCTTTAGATGGCATTACCTTTTCACATTCACTTGAGCTAGAAGACCCAAACCTGTTCCAGCATGACATTGGCCTTTTGCACAAAGCCAGCTCCATGAAGATATGTTTTGCATGGTTTGGAGTGAAAGAAGTCCAAACCTACTGGGTTGAATGTGAACACTGACCCAGGCCTCCTCCTGCATCACCTTACAATGATGAAACTCTAAAGGAATGGACATTTGGTGTCACCCAGATGAGTTCCGTTTTGAGTCCGGTTCCTCTCAAAGTTTCTTTATTATACCGTCTCAGGGAGGTTTTACTTGCCACAGTTGCCACATTAGGGGCAAACTTGCAATTATAAGGAACGATCTTGTTAATTCTTTTATAACCTCTTTTATATCTCTGTAAAGCTGCTTTGAAACAATGTCCATTGTTTAAAGCGCTCTAGAAATACAAATTATCTGAATTTATTTGAACATACATCAGTACCTGACTTGAACCTGAACATCTTCCCAGAAGAGTCAAGGTTATTACAACAGCAAATGTGGAATTGGATTTGCTAAAAAGAATAAAAATACACCAGTCTTATGCTCAGGTGTCCACAAACTTTTGTTGATTTAGTGTGAACCTCCCCCTGGTGTAGCCTGAAAACTATTTTATTGCTGTAGCGATTGGAACTGAAACAGCTGTTCCTTCTCTTTGGATTTTCAGGAGCTCAAGGACGATCACTAAACTCAAATTGAAGTGTGACATTTCGCTTTTAATAAACGTGCACAACCTTGTCTTTTTGGCTTCATGGAAGAATAAAGGGAAAAAAAGTGAAAGAAACCCACCAGAACTTTTTTTTTCTACAAGTAAGGCTCTATTGTTCCAAAGTGAGGAAAAAGTGATGGGGTGTAAATACTTTCTGAATGCGCTGTATATTCAAGTTTTCCTATCATAACAGGGTCAGCTGGTACACACACACACACACACACACACACACACACACACACACACACACACACACACTGGTGCAGATCCTCAAAGCCAGTGCCAGCTATGAAAACGGCCCTTCACACACATCCACAAGCACACAGGCTCTATTGTGGCTTTTTGGAAAGAAAAAAAAAAGAAAACACACATTTCATCCTTGAAAAAAAGTGTGTGAAGGGGACATGCTCAGAAACATAACGCGTCTCCGCACAGCAGTGTGTGGGAAAACATGCTAAATCGTTTGCGCTGACATTATGGCGCTCCAACTGTTTGGGGTTTCAGGCTCCTAACCACATGCTAACACATCCACATAACGTCCGGTTGCGAACACGCAGCTGGTCAGCGATGTCACGATTTGCATTTGCCGCGTAAATCCTGTTAGCAGTGCTAATTTAATTATGCACACTGATTACATGGCTTTGTGTACTGGGAAGCACGACATCCTGGTTGTGTTTTTTTTTTTCTCTTTCTTCAGAAATGTGTGTATGTGTGTGTGGAGAGAGTCCCAATCTTCCAAGCTTTACAGATTATAGGCTTTACCATCTCACATCAATCACACACACATACAGGTGTGCAAGCTGAACTGCATGACATTAACACACAGGAATTCTGCACTCTTTTTTTTTTCTTTCTATTGCCTATCGTTCTTTTCTTGTTCGTTGACTCATTGACAGTTACAACATTTTTCCAGACTGTAAGTCATGCACCTTTGTGACTGGCACATAATGATATATGACATAATGGAATTATTTATATCTAACACTGTGCATGGTAGATGTGTTGTATTTACGCTGATACTCCAGACATTACAGGACCATTCATAGGGGTCAAAAGAAGCACTCTACTTGGCTATGTGAAACATCTTTAGTTTGTACTTGAGTCAGTAAAAGCATCATTAGCCTGATGTTATCTACTAAAGCAAAGCTTGGACTAAAAGATTGGGACACTGGAATAGGGTTGAGCTCTATAGCAGGAGATCTTTAATTCCAACCCAAATTTGGAGGCATAAATTGTATAGGATGTGTTTATGGATGTGGTAGTGTAAAATTGTCCCTTTACTTGAACTAGGACACACACGCATGCCAATTCCCCTGTGCACAAAGCCATCTCCCTGAATATATGCCAGCTCTATGAACATATGCTTTACATGGGTTGGAGTGGAAGATCTCCTGCTGTAGAGCTCATCCCTATTGTACACAATGAATGTGAATACTGACTGCACCTAATACCTCTTCACTTCACGTGCATCAGTACCTGACTTACAAGTTAACACATTCGTAGCTAAATGAGCACAAATCTCCACAAAATCTAGTGGAACTAAAAACCCTAAAAAGTGGAGGCTACAATGGGGTCTACAATGTGGGATGGGATGCTCAAAAACCATTAAGATTTTATAGTCGTGTGTATTTATGAATGTATATCAAAACATCACTGCAATTATAAATAGTTTATTAAAGGCTAATAAAGGCTGTTTTTCTACTGTACATACAGCAAATGAGTCTCAATAGAAAATGGGGCTACAAAAATAAGTGTGTATAACTGAAAAACAAAAAAACAAAAAAGTGTTTGCTGGAAAAAAGGAATCTTGCTATAGAAGTGAATAATTGTGTCTGTCCGTTATATAAGGTAGATCCAAGATCCAAGCCTGGGAGCGTCCATTCCGAGCGTTCAGACTCCATGCTGAAGCCGAGGAAGAAAACAATCCATCCGTGATCCGAATTCCGCTTCCTTTATGTCTTTTTTTTTTTTTATGTCTCAGTTTTTTTCAAGTCCAAGAGACATCCAGTTCAACAATCTGAAAGCCCTGCAACTTTCTGTTTTGTTTAATCCAGGCCAGGTAGAGTGAATTGCGGTGATGGTATGCTGGGGCCAGCCTTTTTTCTTGCTGGAAGATTTTGATTGGACAAACGATGGCTGGCCCTTCATCATCACCACACACTCCGTAAGTTGATCCAGTTAGGTTCATCGAACATCTGTAAAATGAAAAAAAAAAAACCACACAGAATATAGTATTACTGAATTTTTGTAATTCTTTAACAAAGCATTTTAGTTTTTTGCAGTGGGTGTGGCCATGAAAGAGGATGTTTTCACACTTTTTTGAGACCAAGCAAATCTTTGCCTGCTATACACATTCAGTGGAAATTGACGGTCGATCCCTGGGCTCATTATTGGTAAATTTGTAAATGGTTTATCCACAAATTTTGCTAAATTCAGCTTATAAGCCCCGCCCCCAAGTGGACTCAAGTGTGAAAAGTACCACCAACACACCAATGTCAGCATCAAGTAGTCACCCATTAGTAATCAAACCACCTCAATCATCGTTTTTTATATGTTACAAGTTACGGATGAAACCCGTCGAAATTGCAGAACGTTCCCTCCAACTGAGCACCCAATCAGGTCGAATTGGAAAACACCCGCACTCGCTACCTGCTCCTACCTGCTCCACTCAGTCCAGCGGCAAGGCTAGATTAAAGAGAGAGTGTGTGCGAGTTTTCCAGAGTTTGTCTCTGACTTTTTTTCTGTTTCCTTTTCCTCTTTTTAACTCTTGCCCTAGAGTGGCCTGTGGATGGAGGGATGGTGGGGAAGACGAGGGAAGAGAAGGAAAGACAGACTGGAGTCTACTCAATAGTCAAACATGAGAAGTGTAGAAATAGCAGAGCTACAGGAAAGCAGAGACTTTGATGCTTTGTGGAACCAAACAGGTTTGAAGGGGTGCAGAAATTGGGTTGTGGGTTGAGGAAAGTTTGTATACCTGTGTGTAAGCGTGACTCTGTGTGGTGTTTGGACACGCACACACACTCCAGATGATCCTCCAGCTGCACCTGCACCTCCCGCAGCTTCGGCTTGCGACGCACATACTCGATCTTAACCACCTGAGACAGGGAGTGAGAGAAAAAGAGTTTGTAAGTATCAAAGCTGTGTGAAGAACACACACACACACACACACACACACACACACACACACACACACACATGCACATGCACACCCCTATTTATTTCTGGTGTTGTAGAGAGGTAAGTCAAGGTGAGAAAAAGCACATGGTATGCAGCAGAATCTACCTCAAGTGAGTTTTCTCTCTCTAAACACACACACACACACACACACACACACACACACACACACACCATGTACTGAAGCACTCCTGATCTACTTGCGCCAACCCCCTGAAGGCCTGATTATACAGAACTCCATTCATGTCTCAACACACACACACACACACACACACACACACACACACACACACACACAAAACCAGAGAACAGCTCTGGAAAACACAGAAAGAGACAGACAGGCCCCCGCGGTTCAAGCGAGGTTAACGCTATTGAACGTTCCCGAGGGGAAGTTTTGGCCTGAAACCCAGTAAGTTCAGCAGCCATGAAATCCTCGCGTTCCTCCCTTTCCTCTGCCAGACATATAAAGCCTTTCCACTTGAGTTTCAAAAAAAGGAAAAAGTCTCTACAGTAGTACAAGCCTGCAGAACAAGCGTCAACATGTCGGAAGCCAAGAGAAGCACTCATGTCAGGACTGTAAGCAAACTGGAGCGCTTATTGAAAGCGGCGTAATCGATTACGCTAAATGCAAACAAACCCTTTCAGGCTCTATAAAAAAAAGGCTTAGCTCTAACACACCAGACAAACCCAAGGCCTGAGTGGCTGTCGACAGCCACAGATAGTATATGGGCGTATTGTAAGAGACAATGACGCATCGATGACTAGCGGCTTGCTTCGTACAACCTTTACTTCACTTACATTATTGACAACCTTCTACCTTCGGCCCGGGTTTGATCCCCGGTCAGGAAACCAACCCCAGCCATTAGAGCTGCACAAGCCAGTGCACTTTTTGTGCCGGTCCCAAGCCCGGATAAATAGGGAGGGTTGCGTTAGGTAGGGCATCCAGCGTAAAAACATGTGCCAAATCGAACATGCGGATCATGAATACGGATGATCCACTGTGGCGACCCCTAACAGGAGAAGCCGAAAGAAAGTTTAATGGGTAATCATCAAACAGCCCCAAAATCCTGACAGAATAAATATTCTTGGAGTAAAAACTCACAAACTTCAGCAAATGTTGCTAACTGCAATTAACATTAGATGGCGAATAAGCAGTAGTCCTGTAACCAAGCTCCTGCTACCTTCGACTGAAATGCGACTTTGCATTATTTACCATTTGAATTCCATGCCGGGTTAAAAAAGCATCACTACTGTAGCCGTGCTCTGTTAGTCACTTTATAAAAACTAGCATTGATGTTGTAACCGACTATTAAAAGAACTAGCATGAGAAAACGAAATTATTTTGCATTTAACATACAAAATAAAACAATAGGTTAGGACTGCCCATGCTAAATCGAGGACTGTTGTCAATGTAAAATCGGTATTAAATGTACATCAGAAAAAATATCTTTAGAAGTAGTATGGACTCCTGTCAATGTTAATCAAAGAACTTGAATTAATTGTCAGTGATGAACGGAGAACTCGCAGTACCACCGTGCCAAAATAAATCATCAGGGCAGTCATGCTAACTCGGTACTGAAAGGAGAACTAGCAACATGATTTAGCCCTAGCTAATTCTGCCTTCGTTATATGGCTAAACACAAAGTCCAAGCTAATTTTGTCAATGTTAAAAACAGAGCTAGCATAAGAGCTGCATTTCAGTGTCTGTCAAAAGGAGATTACCCTCTAAGGTAAATCTGTATTGTATCCAATCTAAAATAAAACTATGTCTGTATCCAAACTAGTTTGTCAATGCTAAAAGGAGAATTAGCAACAGGACTGTATCCAAACTAATTCTGTGAAAAAGAGAACTAGCAACATTGTTTGACCCCAGCTTATTCTGTTTGGGTTGAAAGTGGACCTAGCATAAAAGCTGTTGGAAGGAGAATTAGTGCCAGGACTGTGTCCATGCTAACCCTGTCAAGGTGAAAAATAGAAATATATATCCCAAGCTAATTCTGCTGCTGTCAAATAAGGGAATGTGGCATCTAAGCTAATGCTGGTCGTGCTACTCAAAACTAGCATGAGTTGCATTTTTCGGTCTCAACTATTTGAAAAAGAACTAGCAGTAAAGCTGTGGTTTCTATTGCCCACATCAAGGCTTTATTAGCTGCCCAATATAACAGTTGCCTGCGATTGGGGGACGGAGAGAAGAGAAAGTGAGTGTACAGTGTAAGAAGATGATATCCATCTCTCGCTTTTGTCCTCTGCTCGTGTAATTGCGTGTCAGGTTCTACCTTTATCGGCGGCCTCGCCTTCACCAGAAAACCGGCTCTGGGATAGGACCCAGAGCCATGGGTGTATGCGCAAGGGTTCTTTATGGGCCGGTAAACCGAGCACCCGCGCAGCCGGTTGCGTATGAAAGGCGCTTGGGGAGAACGAGAGCAAAGGAAAGACGAGAGGAGGGAATCATAAAAGGAGGGAACGAGGGAGGAAACCGTAAAGTACGCTGTTATCTGTTTTCTATAAGTATATAGTGGGCGTGTGCACACAGGAGAGCGCTCACCTTTGTACCGCCAGTATAGTTTGCTCTGTGTCTGTGTACAAGGTAGTTAGGTAATTGTGTGTGTGTTTTTCTTTTTACCTTGACATTCCGGTGTTGTTTTTTGGAAGCATGACAGCGCATAGTGCTGGTGTTGCAGCAGCCCGAGCACCGTGCCACCTCAACGCACGGTGGCCAGACGAGAAAGTTGGCCGCCGTAGGGTCCACTTGAGAGCGCGGGATCTCGTACACCTCTGTTCGAGTCTTGCACGTGGCCGGGACTGCATCCTCTACACACACACATACACAAACTAACATACTCCATGTACATTGCTACAATATATTTAAATTTTAAAAAATTCATCTGAAGGAGCATGGGTGGGCAAGAAATTCCACCCGTTCACTAATACCGTAATATCCTCGAGAGAAACGCGTACGCAAGGCACACGCTTGCATTGCTACACAAACATCCAGCTGAATCAACACATCGCATTAATCTAACAGAGATTCGGTGCTTATCTAAGGAGGTTATTCGGTTCAGAGTCTGACAGGCTGCAGCATGAACGCTGACATGTACGGAATCTCTACCTACTAGGCTCGGTGTGTGTGTGTGTGTGTGTTTGCATGTGCATGTGTGTGTGTATGTGCGTGTCTTACCAATGCTTCTCTTGTGTCTCAGCCGTGTGTGTACTCTCTTGCTGTTGTGGTCGAGAAGTTCTTTGCTGTAGCGTCGTTTCGTCTGAACCATCTCATTCTCTGCGCCAATCAGAACAAACAGAACACAATTGACGTCCAATTAACACCTTGTCTTTTTTCTTTATGAAGCGTAATACTTTGTAAACATTTTCCAGTCGATTCTGTTTAGTCACTAATTAGGGCACCTTTCTGCACCCTTTATCAGGTACATCGTTTGTTAGGACAGCCACGCCCACATCATGTAGACTCTGGCTTCAGGCCACGATCAGACAGCGCACTTAAATCAGATACGAGTTTATGTTTCTGTAACCCGAGGACATGCGATTAGTGTGCTTTTGACGAGCTTCAAGTCTTCTAGTTTTTTTTTTATTGTCGACCAAAAACCACATGAATAAGCTCTCAGTCATAAAAGATCATATTACGCATGTCTAGACTTGACAACAATTAGATATGTATCAGACACATGAAGAACAGGCCTGGGCAACAGCTGGCACGCGGTTACGTGGGCCTATAAAACATGGGCTTGTTTTCATTTCATAGCTATGGATCAATTCGTATTCGAAATTCTTTCACCGTTACCCTGACGTCGATCGTTACGCCGAGTTTGTGTTAAGTGTCACATTTTCAGCAGCGCCTGACCTCACGTTATCGAGGCTTCTGCGTTTCGGATTTAGAGGGCCAAAGTCACAGCTATAAAGGTGTAAAACTTTAAACGGTTTATAAGTTTCATTCCCCTTAATATGCTCCTGAGTGTTTGCTGAGGTTTACTTTATCACTTTATCAGCTTTTTTAGAGACATTGGTCTGCATGTCACTGTTCTGTCACTATAGAAACTGTAATGCATTCAATAAACTTTTGGCTAATCAGAATACAGAGTCTTTGTACTTCGGATGATTAGCACTTCAATAATAATGAAATGTTTGTATTATAAATCATCGTGTTAAATCTTACTGAAGAGATTATGTAGCTGCCTGGTGCTTACAGACATCAACTGAGTATAAAATTTCCACAAGAAATCAACAAAAGAAGTGTCTGCTCTTCCTGGGGCCAGACTAAAATATAGTGGTCAAAAAACTATTTCCAGAGATGAGCAGATGCCATGGATGGAGCTCAATGGAATTTCATTACCACCACGGTGGTGACTTTGAGTGACTGGCTCCAAATGGGGTTCAACATCAGCCTCTGTGTGGAGGGATTCTTCACTGGAAACTTTATACGCCTTACTTTATGCGTGTAAAACGAGCCCAGAAGAGCGAGTCCGGTAAATAAGCACGCCTAACCAGAGCAGATCCACTGCGGAGTTGAGGGGATGGGGGTTTCGAGGGGCTTCGAGGTTCGACGCCCCTGTTGTCACCGTCATCCCAACCCCCCAGCATGGTAAAAGGGAGGGTAGCATTGATTCAGTACCCTAGCACACTAGCTGAGCCTTTCACACACTCGTTAGCAGACTCCAGAAACACACTGCCCGCGGCAATCTCACAGAAGCACACACCCGCTAGGAATCCGACATGAATAATACATTACAGTGCTGGCATTCAGCCCTGTTAAGCTCATAAAGGCCGCATGACAACGCCATAATGGAGAGAGTCTCTTGACCTCCCTCAAGCTGCAACACCGCTACGCATGCAGTCGTTTGCATTTCAATTACACGTCCGGAGGCGAAATCTGAGAGGTGACGCTGTGCGCTTTTCTTTATCAGATGCTGTTGAAGATCTCGACTGCTTCTGGTTAGCATTATCCAAACGTCCTTAATCGCTACAGGACAGTTTTCAGGAAACTTAAGGTTTTGAGTGGAACTTTTTTATCAACAGTGCAAGCAAAGTGTTGCAGGTTGAACCAGGTCCACTCTTCACTCTTGAAGAAGACGCCACTGCAGCTCTTAGGAACGTTAATTGAGATCATTCAGGCATATCACTGTTAACGTGTCTGTAGTCGCTGACAATGGAAAGTTCCTGACTCATTCTCAAGCAAACAATACTCTACCTTCTTTTGGGGCCATCCTGCTGTGAGTGATAATTAAGTAAAAACCCGGCTATTTAGGCGGCGTAATTTTAGTGTGCGCCATCATTATCCTGCTCCAAACCATTTGCTTTACTTGAGGGTACTTGCTGGATAGCCAAATCAGAGCAACCGTCCTGGTAACACAAGCAACCCCAAAATTACAAAAACACTACCTCCCTGCTGGCAGGTTTAATTTCTTGTTTTACCATCAACACAAACCTGATAGGACTTCAGTTCTCAAAGCTGTAGCTAAGTTCAAAGAATTCTTGCCTCATCAACCGTCGCCAAAGGTCAGACTGCTTCTTTGCAACTCTAAATCACCTCTTTGTTTCGTCCTGTCATCACGCTTTCTTTCTCCGCCACTAACTAATCTAGGACGACAACAGAGAAGCAGCCAAAACGGTGACATCCGTCAAACACGTTCACACGCAGGCAGTACTTGCGGCGCCTTGAGAGACAACACAGAAGTCCCTGTCACCGGGCAACAGTCCACAAGGCGCTTGGCATCAACACAACTGGACGGTTCTGTGAAGTTTTTTCAACATGTGGTTAGATGAGGAAAGACAGGTCCTTCTTGGAGACTTGCATTTCGGGTACTGGTACACTTGATAATACATCCAAGTATTTGCACTTGAACAGAGTTTCAAGGAAAGAATAGACAACGAACAGGTTGCACACGCAAAAATCTATACATAGCATGACTGGTGATTCAGGTGACAGATAATGCAAAGAAACCAATAGAAAAAGAAAAGGGAGGGGAAAAAAATCAAAGTAAGGACAAAAGCACATCATAACAAAAGAAGAGCTTTGCGTATGCTTCGAAGGTGTGTATTTGTGTGGTATGCTGACCATTTAAGACATGCTAGCAATTGGTATACAGAACCCTATGCATCTCCTAGATAGAAAACAAGTGCCCACAATGGCATGCAGCCAGCAGTTCCCATAACTCATGTGTGATGTCATCTCCTAGATTCCAGTATGTGCTCTGCCCCTCAGCATGAACTGATTCGGATCAAACTTTGCAGATTGCCTAGAAAACCTACCGGCCGATTGTAACTCCAGAAGCCGCTGGAGGTCACTCATGGTGCGAATCTCGCTGTTGGACAGTCTCTCGATGAGCTCTCGAGGAATCAACGCCTCCTTGAAAAGCAAACACTGTTAAATTAGCATGGATGATCACTGACAGACGTGGCCCTTAACATAAAGTGCAGTCTATTTATAAATGTAATAGTGTGAAGGATAAAAATGGGAGTCTTGGCAATTCAGTTATCACACAGCTGGCTAAAAAGTCCTCGATTGCAGTACTTGAGTACCATTTTGGGGGCGTATCTATAGTCATCTTTGGATTATTTATACATTTTGAAAACCTTTCGCTTGTTACCTTTAAAGTGGGCTCTTAGACACCACCACCTCCACATTTTTGCACTTTGCGAAGGTAATAAACTGCCTATTTTCAGCCTGAGTGAACGGCAAGTGGAAAAACCCCAAAGTGCTGACCTGACTGTTACTTTTCATGCTTAACCAAAACATGGGTAATTGTTTGGGTGTTTCTGGACAGAAAAAAACGACGACTCATCGGTGCCTACCTATGCTGCATGGAAACTTGCCTGACATTAGTCATGCCTTGTAATGAAAGGGGTATACAAACCTTTCACTTAAGGATAAGTAGATGTTACTGTTAGCCTCCTTGAATACTGTCTACACATGCATCATAGGTTATTAGCACTAAGAAAGCTTACGGACACCGTTAGCTTAACGACCTGGCGGTATGTAATATGTTATTAGCACTAGCTACGTAGTATTAGCCTATAGTAGCATGGTCTACACCTATTAAATAGTTTACTGATGCTAGTACTACTAGACTACAAATCGATTGTTTACACACACATATATGGAATTAGCACTAAACAAGTACCATTAGCCTTAGAAATGTGGTACAGTCTGGCACTAAGTAAAGTTAGCAATACTAGGTAATTAGACTAATACCCTATGGTATATACACAATTGTTTAGGTACTGCATAAGTATTATTAGTCTTCGTTATTACTAGGTTATTGGTACTTGATAGGTATTCAATACCAAAACTATAGGCCACATGCATATAGTAGAATGGCAATTAGTATGAGAGGAGTACATCAAGTCTTCTACACTATATGTTACATGTATATAGTAAATTATCAGTACTACAGAAGTATTCTCATAATTAATACCACATGTATTAGTATTAGAAAGCTACTGCTAGCCTTCCAAACTATAGCTTTACATGCATATGATAAATGGTCGGTACTAGAGAAGCACTGCCATAGTTAATTACAGTTCTAGATACCTACTGAAAGCCTTCCAAACAAATGATTACATGCATATGGTAAATGATCAGTAATGGATAAATACGTTCATACTTATTACTATATTATATACAAACAATAGTTATTAGTATTAGAGAAGCCTTCAAAACTATAGCTTACATGCATATGATAAATAATCGGTACTAAAGAAGTACTGTTATGGTTAATTACAGTTATTAGTACTAGAGAAGTACTTCTCAATACCTGTAATTAACCATAACAGTACTTCTGTAGTACCGATTATTTATCATATGCATGTAAGCTATAGTATAGAACTTTAAGCTTTCAGACCTATATGTTAAATGCACATAGTAGAAATTCAGTACTAGAGAATACTCTCACTGTTAATTACAGTTATTAGTTCTAGATACCTACTGCAAGCCTTCCAAACAATTGATTACATGCATATGATGATTTATTTGTACTCGATAAACCTTATTATTTATTTAGACCCTATGTAGTCATATAGTAGGTTATTAACTCGTAATGAACAGGTTCTAGGTTAAACACAGATAGGGTTCTACATAAAACGAGGAACCGTTTTATGAGTGTTTATGCGTCTAAGCTACCTAATCGGCACACAAACAAACAAACACACACGAGCTCGCGCGTTAGAGCCACGGGTACACGAGTTGTTCCGTGCGTCGGAACGAAGTGAGGCGCGCAGGTGGAGCGCGCGGTGCGGAAGCGCGTTCTCACCCCGGTTGCGGCGGCGGTTGCGGCGGCGTGCGGCACGGAGAAGCAGCAGCAGCAGCACGCGAGGAGGCAGCAGAGCGCGGCTCTCATCTCCGCTCTCGCGCGCTTTCACTGCTTCCCATGGAGGATCGGACCGCACACACGGTCGCTGGCGAACACACGAGATCCCCGGAACGCGACCGAATCTATTCTCATCGCGTTCCGAGCGATCCGGAGTGAAGAAATCTATCTGCAGGCTCCCAATTTTTTTTTATCTTCGCTGCATGGCGCGCGCCGTCAGCGTGATTGAAAGTAATGTATTAAAATAAAAATAAAAGGAGTGATCAAGAATCCTTCTGGTAACGAAGAGCGATCTTTCCTCTTTGCTGTAAATCCAGAATAAATTGGGAATTTGGTCAGAGGTGCGAGCGCGCGTCTGCTGGTTGTTATTCAGACGGAGGGGGGGTTTCCCGTGCCGTGCCGCGCAGCGCGCGCTCACCGAGCTCCGTCTGGTCCTGAATGAACTCTGAACGCTTCGTGGCTCCAAATAAAAAAAACTGAAAACCGTGACGGAAGCGCGCTCCCGTACTTAACGCGTGCGCGCCCCCGCAGCCTCTCACTCAGCCCACCTGTAACGTTCACGATCTTGGGACCTCCCCCTAAATTATAGTTTCTAACATCGAATGAAAGAAAATTCATCTACATCATGGCTGAACTTTCAGTCTTCCAGGCTTGTGGAGAAAATATCCAATTTAAAGGAATGACATTACAAGCTCAAATAATAAAAGCCCCAAACTGATACCATCTGCCTAATGATTCTTTATGTTGTTATTTCTATGTTTGCGGAGGTGAACTACATGATTTATGGACTTCATTTGAGCTTAAACTGTTTGTTTAGAAATTGGTCTTTTAACATCTCAACTTTCATCCTGAGAGAAAATTGTATATGATGTTTATATACATATACATACATGCACAAATGATGTCCTCTTGATGGTACCACCCAAGCCTTAAGCACATTTCTGAGAAAATTTTCTACACCAGGAGCCAAATTTAATAGGAACTTTTGTGTACATATACCACAAACATAATCCAGATATCGCAGTTGAGGCCAAAATGTTTCAAGCTGACTGGTTTAAATGGGGGTACGTTACGTCGAATAGCCACTCTTTACAATCTTGTTGTGCACAAAAGGCATCTCAAAATGAACAGCACACTAAGCGATGTTTTGAGTATTGAACCATTAAAAAAAAAAACAGTCAGTCCAGATGACCCATTACTGTCACTAACAGTGTCTCCCTAGGGACAAGAGAGTGTTAATAGCTGAGATCTGAGTTGGTGTTTACATCATAACTTGGCCCCAGAAGACTAATGACTAACTGGGGAATGAAGAGGGAGTGGGTGTCAGAGTACATCTCTTTCACCATCTATCCATCTGTCTATCCATCCATCCACCCTGCCTCCCTCCCTTTCTCCATTTTGGATGAGTGAGCCTTTAATCAGTGCCCTTCGGTCCAGACAGGAAGCTCCAGAGACACTTAGCCATTGGAGAGAGGTGATGTGAGGAGAGGAAAAAAGTGAGCTTAGACAATAGTAGAAGGAAAATGGGGATGAAGGAGAAAGGCCATCAAGAGGTGAAGGCAATGTCCCGTAACTGAAACAACAGTAGATAAGGCAGGGCAGGTACACACACACACACACACACACACACACACACACACACACACACACACACACACACACACACACACACTTTATCCGCTTTTTCTGAAGCTTTTAAGATGCCACCATGTTCCTTCTCTGAAGTGCACACTACCTGACTCACATTACACAACATTCTTTCGTGTTAGATGCTGTTTTGTCTACACAGCGATGTTACCACAACTGACGCAAATGACATTCTGGTTCACCTGGAAGAATCCACTAAAACATCTGATCCTGACACTCACGAAAAGAGTAGAAAAAAAAAGAAATGGCCACCCAAGAATCGACAGCTCCAGTTCGTCTTTTTCGGTGTGAAATTCAAAGGTAAGAGAAGTGAAAGGAATTTATTTCATGTGAACGAAGTCTCACAAAATAAGCTGTAACCACTAAACCACTCCACATCAAAGATTTTCAGGGCTTCAACAAGTCTTACTGTGCATAAGTGTCAAGGTAATACTTTAAATACAAGCGAACCCCTTGTTTTTTTACGGGCTTAGGTGGTGGGTGGAGAGGCGCTAGTGGTTTGGGTAGCTTGGTACCCTGAATTATACGAAAACCAGGCCAAATATATAATGAACAAGCCATCTTTGCATCATCTCTATAAGCATGTTTGGCAGAGCCACAACTTTTAGTGATGGGATTTGTATTTAAAGCATGTTTGATTTTCAAAATTGGATAGCGGTGGAACATTCTAAATGAACAAATGGACTGCAAGCTGTCGAGAAGGTGTAACCCAAATTAGGCGATGATTGGACAAAATTTGGTCAAGCATTTTGACTCTACTATTGTAACTTTTGACCAGTAGGTTGTGCTTTTAAGACATTTATTACATAACCTCAGAGCATGGTCCTGAACAGATGTTCACCAAGTTTGGTCCCAATGCATTCATTTGCAGGCAAACCAGATAACAATTATTTTATTAGTTTTTGTGACAATTAGACTGAAGATGAGATCTGCCAAATTGGGTGGTGATTAGACAAAAATTATAAGCGGAGTAGCGAGGAAAGTTGGCAGAAAAAAAACAATTAAGCAGAAATTCCAGGGATGGATTCCTTGGTTTACATGAATTTCTGCTTAATTGTTTTTTTTTTTTATAATTCATATTTATAATTTATTATTAATATATATTAATTATTCCCAAATTTGGCCCAGTAGTGGCACTAGAGCAATGGCAGCATTTGATCCAATTTTTGTCAGAATATTTCTGAGGTCCTCAGTAATCAGTCTGACAAATTTCAGAATATTAGTAAAAAGAATAGGCAAACAAAGGTAGAAGAACTATGGGTATAGTTAAGGTGGCTACACAACACAAAAAGTCTTTGGACACAAAACCTCAACAAACTATAATAGGAGCAATTCGCTCTAGACATCAGACATCAAACCCATAATCTCTACTAAACCTGTGACACTGGATTCTATTTTTGTGTATTTTTTTTTTTTTGCAGTGCATTCTTTTATGTCTGGGAAAAACTGTGAACAATCATCACTCAAAAAAAACCTCTTCCTTTCACCCACATCTAACTGCAAAACAACTCTGACACCACTTTCAAAATCGCAAGAACAAGAACCCTGGACCATCAGCCAAGATGGAGGAGATTTCCATTTCATAATCATTTCCATTTATAGTTCCATTATAGATAGATAGATAGATAGATAGATAGATAGATAGATAGATAGATAGATAGATAGATAGATAGATAGATGCATACAAGGTGGTATCAAAATCTGTGCATCATCATCTTTGTTTATGAGAAAGTACTTTATTAATCTACACTTACACACCATCACCTTTCAAATAGTCCACTTACACAGCAACACACTAATCCCAACGTTCCTGCCACTTCTGGAATGTGTCCTGGAAGTCTTCTGTTGGAAGCATGGATCTCAGTGTCAAAACTAAGCTGGATCTTCTTTTTTGGGAACAGAAAAGAACCAATTGCACAGCTCCCGATGTACACAGGTTAATGTCTTTAGGCAAACTGAATTATGAAGTTTGTACATACATACATAGCCTGACAGACAGGCAGACAATTCAGAAACAGGTATTTTAATTGCAATTAAAATTCAAATCACAAGCAGTGCTTCTTTAGCTTGGTGGGTTCAGAAATATATATATATGCATATGTATTTCCATATATATATAAAATACCCTTTGATACGTTTTCATATCCTGTAAGACACGCCAGGCATTCTCAGTGGGAGGGCGGGAGGCGGCTAAATGAAAGGCATAAGCGCTGATGAATTTGTTTATAAATTTATTCATGCATGACTGGAAGCAGTGTGACAGAAGGGGGGGCACAGAAAGCAAATCGCCTTCATTATGACTGTGGCAAAAAATAGCAAGGGACCAAAGGATCATGGGAGTTGGACTCCCCTGAGATTCGACACTGCCAAAAAGAATGAAGCACAGCACACAACCGCAACAAGCACAACTGTGGGAAAGAACACAACACATATACTTGCATATACACAAACACACACACACACACACACACTCACACACATATACACACACACACACACACACACACACACACACACACACACACACACACACTCACACACACAGTACACATACACAGCTAATTCTAGCCAAACATGCCAAGCTTCTCTGGGGTTAGTGCCAAAACTAAAAATTTTTCTTTCCTTCCCATCATGCTGAGCATGAGAATATCACACTGCCCTCATTTACTTGATCACTCATTCATTTTTTTTTACACTCTGCACTCATTTGCTTGATTACTCTCACTCGTACTCACATCTTCACTTTTCCACTCACTCAACCCTTCACGTCATATGTATAGTAACTCGCTCATTTATTCTTTTACACACATGTATGCTGACATTCAATCTGATACATCTACTGGCCCCAGCACTCTTCCTTGTGAGAGTCTCCTGGGGATTTTCACCCACAACAGTCACACTATGGTGCGCAAAACAAAAAACAAGAGCGAATGGCAGTCCTGCTTCCTTGTCCTTGAGTGAAATCAGGCTGATGACAAAATGACTGGTTTGGTTCAAGCTGACAGAATGGCTATAGTAACTAGGACATTACCACACTTTGTACCCTGTGGTAAGATGAAAAGCATCTAGAAAATGTCAGGTTCTCTGCCATCAAGAACAGATTATTGGTTTTTCTATTAAATCGGCCACTCACTCATTCATGCTTTCAAACACATTCTTGCTCATTCACTCACAAAAACTATTTCGCTTTCCCTCACTGGCTACACACACACAAACACACACACACACACATATCTGCACAAACAGAGAACAACAGTAGCAGCCAAATATGGCCATGTTTAATGGAGCCCACCGCTTCCCGGCGGTTTATTTGGGTCTTGGCCAAATAACTCGTCCATTACCAGCCGTTTCGCTCTGTGTTACCTCAGAAATAGATTTAGGATAAGAATTGAGGCTCAAGTCATAAAACACCTGACTCACTTTCCATGTTCCTATGTATATAGCGATTGTGTTGTGTGAGAAAAAAAAAATTACAAAGAAGTACTCAGAGTATCTGAGAACTGAATCAGAAAACATCGCTCCTATTCATCGTCCATCTGGGATAGCTAGATCCTTTGTGACATAGTATGGGAAAAAGTGAGCAGTGAGAACCTGAATCACAGCGAGGTGAAGAAAAAAAACCTAGCTACTCAATCCAAATCGCAAGCTGTAGCGCTGTCCAAGTGGTACTCTGGAAGAGTTCTTGTTGTCTGGGAAGAAATGGTCAGCACCTGTCACTTCCATTTGTCATATGTTCCTCACAAAACGTCTGTTTAACAGGATCTGTTTCTTCATACTGTATGACCCTAAAGTGAAGAAGCAGTGATCAGCGGGGTCCAAACACCTTTCGGAAATAGCAAGCCCAAATGACTAGTTCTTGCCAAGTGACATCGCATACTTCTGAGACCATGGATAAACATACTGTTCAGGTTTCCTGGCTCATTGGTGACCCTGCAAAATGCCTTGCTAAAAGCTGATTGGGTAATAGAACGCCATGTATTTAAGGAAACCCATTTGGGATTAGAAATCGACAAATTACCATGCTGATACTCCAGATGGTACACTCAATTTCAGCTCAATCAAAACTGATAGCTAATTAAAAGCTAAACCCAGCCCCTATAAATGACCATACCTTATTTTTTTTGCACACAGCCTCACGAGCTTGAACTGGTGTAGTGTTAATCCATGTGTTTAATCAAAATACGCCCCAGAAGAGGCGATAAGTGTGGAGCAGCTATGTCATTATGAATAGCAGAATGTTTTTAAGGATTATTGGAGTTACGTTTCTAGTGTGTAGTGTAAAGCCATAAATGCTAATTCTACACAAGAGGGTGGAGCTTAATTAACAACAACAAAAAACGGCACCGAATTCGTTTGCCGAAGAGTAGCGTGTCTCTAGGAGAGATCTTAAGATACAGGCTAAGACGTGGGAGGCTTAGCACTTCGCATGGTGCTCAGGCCCCTAAAAAATAAAAGAAGTTTGAAGTGCAGATATTATTCTATTTAAAAGATTACAAAAGCACACTGACATTCCTATAGATGCATGAATATGCCTTGAGCAGTGTGCATGTCGAGGACTGATGGGAAAATCACTGACGTTTCTTCTAAATAAGAAATACAAATGACATTTTGGGATGGAGCCAGTATTTCTGCAGAAAAGAGCAGAGCTACTGCTTCAGAAGCCAAAACCTCCACACAAACACAGCTAGATTCCCCTTTGTGGCCTCATGGGGACGGATGCTAGCAGTCTGTGTCATCTCAGTGGAAATTCCCAAATTTTGATTATTTGGATGCAGCCTGAGGCCTTGTTTAAACAGAGTCCTTTTTCATCACTACTGAGTACTGTACATTTCATGGCGTGTGTGAATGCGTGTGGTGTGTGTGTGATGGTGGTTGTCTGGATGTCGGCAGGCTCTGATATACTTATGAGACCCTGTGATGTGTGTATACATGTGCATGAGAGACTTTTGAAGCTGAGACCACACGCAAACAGAGAGACAGAGAAAGACAAGTGTGTTAAGGAGGAGGAGAAGAGCGTGTGTGTGTGTGTGTGTGTGTGTGTCTGTGTGCGTGTGAGCTCTAAGGTCATGAGGCCATCCTAGATCCTCTTCAAAGCATCAGATAATCATTTTACATCCATCTTTTCAATTCTAATTACGACAAAAAAAAACGTGGATTTTAGGGCTTTAAAACCTCTCACTTGGCCACAGACCCAATGCCATAATGATTTATACCTAAAGAATTTGGCTGCTGGCCATTCAAATCCTCATCCTGGATTATATTCCAACATAGTTAAATATGGCACGGTTTATTCATAGGTCTGGTGTGTGTGCCTATGCATGTGTGTGGGAGAAAGATCAGGATATATCCTATTACAGATGATACAGCTGTAGTGTCAGAGCGGATCTGTGCTCTGTTGACTTCAGGGTCAGCTTTCCCATGCCTTTAATGAGATATAACTCACGGACACACACATATTTTGCATTTTCATGAGTCATTAAATCTTATTTGGATATACATTCTCACACTCCTTTCTGCTAGACAGTTCCCTGACCCATCTCATGAACTTTTGCTTGAAGCTGCATTGGGATTTCAGTTTGTCCAGACATTTATTTCTTCTTACCTCGAATCCAATTCAACAGAGCATACGGTTTAGGGTAAAGCTTTTTGTGCTATTACAACAACGCAAATGTTGTAATATTAATTTATGGCTACCGATTTAACATCACACAAAGAACTGTATGGCTAAATCATCACACACTGGCCTCACACAAGTTGTTGAGTGTCGCAAATAGACTTGTTTATGTAGGTTCTGACACAGCAATGTAATATCTGAGCCTATCAGTTACAATAAAGGAGGCATGGCTTTGCCATCTTCGGCCCAGTAAAAAAGAAATGCATGGCCTCTGTGCCTGTCAGTTACAATGAAAGAGTTATGGCCTCTGTATGTCAAAGTACATATCAATCCCAGGATGTGCTACCTCTGTACCTATAAATCCTAAAAAAGGAGGTGTGGCCTTTACGCGTATTAGACCCAATGAAGGAGGTGTGGCCTCTGCACCTATGGGTCTAAATAAAGAAGGTGTGGCCTCTGTACCTATATGCCAAAATTAAGGAGGTGTGGCCTCTGCAACGTTCAATCACAATTATGAAGGAGGTGTGGTTTATGTACCTATCAGTCCCAATGAAGGAGGTTGAGGCCACTGCACCTATCAATCACAATAATGAAGGAGGTAAGGCTCAAATACCTATCAGTCCCAATGAAGCAGGTGTATCCTCTGCACCAATCAGTCTCAATGATGAAGAGGTGTGGCCTCTGTACCTATTAATCCAAATGAAAGGAGGTGTGGCCTCTGTATGTATCAGTCCCAATGAAGTAGGTGTGACCCCTGTACCTATCAGTCCCAATAAAGGAAGCATGGCATGTGTGCCTTTTTTAAGCACTAGAGCTATATAGCCATATCATGCAGGGTGTAAAAAGAATTTGGTGTATGAAAAATGTTTGTGAATACCCTTTCTTCTTACCTGTGTGTGTGTCACACAGAAATGCTCTGACTCTTCATTGCAGCGATACAGAGAACAGTGTATTCCGCTGTATCACTTTACCAAGTCTAAACTCCAGACAGAGCAGGAGGGTGGGAATAGACAAGAAAGAGACAACAGGAGAGGGAAAAAAGAGAGATGGGCATGCCCTTTTGACCTTTTTAACAGTCACACATTTATCATTTGGCAGTGGGCGATCTAAAGAGGGATTTTTTTTTTATTTAGATCCCTAGTATAAGTTAGAACCATCACTAGGCTACCAGTTTCAAATTGTGTTAGTTACAGCAATTAGTCAAACTTTCTCTCTCACAAACACACACGCGCACACACACACACACACACACACACACACACACACACACACACACACACACACACACACACACACACACACACACACACACACACACACACAGTGGGCAAAGCAATTAAATTTGACTTGTCATTGTACACAATGCTCTGTCAGCCTTTTGTTAGCCTCTCAGTTGTTTGCTAATGTCTGTGCAAACAGCCAGTGAGTTTCGTCAGATTACTGCTATGCTAACAAAGTTCAGGGTGTAGCTGTGTTTACATGCAACGTCACGGCAAGCTTTCTGGAACGGTTCACTGTCCCGACATTCCCGTAAATCGAGACTACTCCCTCCATCGACAAAATAGTATATATTTGGAACTGGAGTTGTCATTGTACACCAGGCTTTTTTGTAAGCTACTGAGTTGTTTGCTAATGTCTGGGTAAAGAGTTAGTCAGCTAATAGTTAGCATGAATCTATGCTATTTGGCAAAGATGAGTGCATATAGTTAATTTGTCTACATTTGATTCCAGAGAAATTGGCTTTTTATTAGCAATTTGTTGAACTGAGGGATCCTCAGGCTTCCTGCTTGTCAAAATACTTCACATTATGTGTAAAATGGGTAAATGAAAGAGAAAGATAAATACTTAAACAAAAAAATATTCCATAAGCTTAAGCATTACTTAGGAATTATTATTTCCCTCCCTAACTAGCATGACGGTTGACAGGGAAAGTTTTGTTGCTTGGTACGAAATGTGCTAAAGTCTTTGACAAAATGAAATCAACGAACTACATCACTAATGTTTTGCAAATAAATGTAAGTTAGCACTTCAAAACATTCTACGTTCCATCCTTAAGAATGATGCAGCCGAGCGCGCAGAATGGCAAAGGACAAAACAACAATACATTTATAAATAGGATACATGACACATTCCAGTTATAGCACAGACCTAGCGTCAGCAGGTGTCTCTTTCTCTCTCACACTCACACACACTTATCTCATCAATCTCACAGAGAAAAACAAATAGATAAAGAATGGTGGTGCTTTCCTGTTTTTTTTTGTTCCATCCCCCCCCTTATCTGTTCTCTAAAGGTTAAGACAAAAGCCTTCTCCTTTCTTCATTTCTTTGTCTCAATTGTTCCATCGCAGTGTCGTAACCCGAAGATAAGGCGCTAGGAAGACCCACTGTAATAGCCATGTTCACAAGAGTCAAGCAAATCAGAGAGAAAAAAAAGGCTGAATTAGAGAAGAATGGAAAGACAGAAAGAGGGATTAATGCTTTTTTTTTCCATGGTATTGTC
Source organism: Silurus asotus (assembly GCA_024362625.1). Taxonomy (NCBI): domain Eukaryota; kingdom Metazoa; phylum Chordata; class Actinopteri; order Siluriformes; family Siluridae; genus Silurus; species Silurus asotus. The sequence goes on from MU532517.1 coordinate 1,468,343, forward strand.
CTGGGTAGGATGGAGCAGATGTGCAGAGAACGGCTGACACTGCTACGTCTGAGGGAAATGTGATTGTGTATGAGTGCATATGTGTGTATGTGGAACAACACCCAGGTGCCAGATGTGACAGGAAGTGGAAACACTCACTCGAGCTATTTTTGGATTCCATAGAGTTGACGAAGAGGTGTCAGTGGGCATTATATTGGCATTCCCTTGTGCATATACATGAGTGTGTATATTTATATACATATATACGCACCAGCCAAATGTTTGTGGACACCTTTACGATTGGAATGTGATCTTTCTTTTACATCCTATACCACATTTAGTCCCCATTTGCCGTTATAATAACCCACAGGTTCTGATGTATTTGGGGTGAGGAGGCCTGGAATGTAGTAATCATTTCAGTTTATCCCACATGTGTTCAGTAGGGTTGGAGCTCTCTATCAGAAGATTTTCCACTCCAACCCATGTAAATCAATGCACAATGCAGGGCATTGTTATGCTAGCATTGTTATACAAGTTTGGGCCTTCTAGTTCAAGTGATCGGAAAATTTTATACTTACCCATCGAAATGCATCTTAAAAAATTGTGTTTCTTCAGGTTTGTAGTGACAGTTTTGGGAAGAACACTTTTTTTATTTATCGTTTTGTGTTAGTCAAAGTTTTGCTTTATGACACATGGCTAGTCAAAAGAAACCAAATGTCTAGCCATCACTAGCTATATAGGTGACATTGAGTTGTAATTTCAGGTGTAGATGCAAAAGTTTGTCGAAAGACGAATATTTTAATTCTGTAAAACAAAACCAACTCGAACCCATGACTTTTGGTAGAACTCCAGTGACTCTGTTAATGTCTGTATGCTTGGCCACAGTGGTTCAAATATTTCCATTCACAATGGTCTAAATGTTGTGTCTTGTGCCACTCTTTTCCCCCCAAACCCCACCCCCTTGCTCCACTACACACAAATAATTTAACGACACAGTCTGGTTATTTGTAGAACCTATTTTTCCCTTCGAATTATTAAAGAAACATAAACATGAAGGAATATGAAGGAATAGTGACTAACCTGGGCAACCATTTTAGCATAATAAGACTTTCCTCCCCTCAAAAAAAAAAAAAGAATTCCTACCCCAGATGAAAATAAAAACCTCTTGCAGCTTTGATCCTTTAATCCTTTCAACCGGAGGCGATCCTAAAGACCACAGGATCAACTCTGACCAAGGAAGCTAGGTAAAAGATTCATGTTACGTGCTCAGTCTCCAAGCTGCATTCCAGCAAACGTGATGTTAAGTTAGAATTATGTTATTTCCTGACTTACAGATCTCCACTGAACCAAAATTTGGCCTTCTCTTTTTCACTTCTTCCGTTTTTCTCTTTCTTTCTGACACTTCTGAATATAGAGTTCTGGATTTAAAATATAATTCCTACATGCTAGTTTGATGGTGGCTTATGTTAAGAATATGGGGGGGATTCCTAGTTCCTGGAGTTGCAAGATACCCATTGGGGAAAATTAAGTACCCTAGAAAGTTATTTCCTGGATTTATGCCATACTGTTAATCTGTTCATGTAACACACAGTACATTTTCATGGATAGAGTCCACTTCTGAACATTTCAGAGTGTATTATGGATCGACGTCACAAGACAGCTCAATCGTTCGGATGCCCGCCAAGAGTGGTGAAGTAAGAGGTTGAATTGAGACACGCCCCCTCGAAAGAAAGTTAAAAAAAAGAGGAGATTAGAGTAATTAGCAAAGCGCTGCTGAACAGGAGCATTGTCGCGTCACTTAGCCTCAGGGTATGTTAAGAGAAAGAGGGAGAGTGTGTAAGTGTGTGCACGCGTGCACATATGTGTGTGTGTGTGTGTGTGTGTGTGTGTGTGTGTGTGTTTTACTTAGCTGGGGGGGTTAAATGAGGTCATTATTGCTTGAGCCAAATCCGTAAGGATGATGGGCGGGGTGGGGTGGAGGTGGGATGTAGGACTGCATTGTTCCTGTGCGAGTGTGAGGTGTGAAGTGTGTGTGCTCCCATGTTTTTATATCATTGTGGGAACTAAGGAACCCAAATACCTGGTTTTGATCTTGTGAGAACATCTGGCTCGTCCCTCAAAAGGAAAAAATGTCCAACAAGAAAAGCATTAGGGTTAGAGCTTGGTGTAGCATGGCATTAATTATTGAATCTGTGTGTGTGTGTGTGTGTGTGTGTGTGTGTGTGTGTGTGTGTGTGTGTGTGTGTGTGTGTGTGTGTCGTGCCTCACAAGCAATGACATCATTCTTGTTGAGTTGAAAACCCCTCATTACTCACTCCATTAATGACAGTTTAAAGATTTGACAGCAGCGGCACACACAAACATGCATTCGCAGTGACCCCCTGACCTATTCAAACACACACATATACACACACACAAGCACACACACAAGCACACCTGCACAGGTGGAAAGAACATACTCATTTGAAGTGCACTTCAGTGGAAACTCCCTGCTGCGATAATGGATCAAAAGCCACGCTGCACACCCTAAAGCTATAGAAATAAGACAAACACACACACACACACACACACACACACACACACAAAACGCACATTTAATGACTGTTGTATATGGTATGTTTTGTAAGCAGGGATTCCTTTTTGAAACCTTGTGTGATTGAGTAACGTGGGTATGTGTGTGTGTGTGTGTGTGTGTGTGTGTGTGTGTGTGTGTGTGTGTGTGTGTGTATTTCGTGCAATGGGGCAGTTGCGTGTCAGAGTGAGTGAAGTGCGATAGTTAGTATGATAGTATGAGAGGAATAAATGGGATATGATTACAGATGAGGGTTGTTCTCTCATTCTCTCTCTCTTTCTCCCTCTGTGTGTGTGTGTGTGTGTGTGTGTGTGCAGGTGGATGTGGATGTGGGTGCTGGCACGAACAATTGGATTGCTGCCAAATTATGGGGAAAAAGTTTGCATGCGGCTCTTCAATCGACTGGAAAATAGTCAGCCCCTCCCACCACCACCACCACACACACACACACACACACACACACACACACACACACACACACACACACACACACACACGTGCATTGACATACACAGCCCAATTGTTTTCTGCTGTTTGACATTGGCAATGTCAAAGCTACCTTAATTTAAGCTCGTCTCAATTTGAAGCTGATGTCAGCGATGTGCGAGCGAGTGCGAGACTTGGTTTTCTAGTCCCCATAACGACAGAAATACATTTTGCCTGATATTTTGTTTTATTGTTGAAAAGTATAGGCTTTATATTCATATTGTATAGAATCTTCAGAATCAACTTTCTCTCTATTTCTCTCTGCTTTAGGATGATTCATGAAAGCATGGATTGTTATTTCCTCTCCATGTTATGGCTGAGAATTGTGCACCAAGGTCTCTTTATCTCTCACACACACAAATCAAAATGAATCAGATTATCCCGAATGACTCATTAAAAAAAAAACAGACAGAAATTATTATTGTCATCCTAAACAAACCATTTACTGTAAGTTCATATCCCAGATATGTAAATTTGTTCTTGCTCATACAATCTTAGGCAACAACCTTAAAAGACACTAATCTTACACATTCCTTTCCACACTTCATAACGTCTTTATCTCTGCAAAGCTGCTTTGGGACAATGTCCTTTGTTAAAAGCGCTATATAAATAAAGCTGAATTTAATAATATGCTTGATGAGACACACATCATAGCGTACCATACACACATAACCTTCAAAGGTGGTAAGAAACCAGAGAACTTGGAAGAAACCAACCCCAAACAGCTCAGCAAAATTTGCATTTATAAGGACCACCTTCTTTAATACACTGGATACATACAATATATCTTCAACTAACAGTGTGTATTGTTCAGAATCACACAATTTAACAAATATATATGTAAATAGTATCATTTAAAAGTTTAGACACATCTTCTCCTTCAGTTTTTTTCTTTATTTCGATTATTTTCAACATTGTCCAAACTATGGAAGAACATGTATGAAATGATGCAGTGAATAAAACGTGTTAAAAAACATTTCAGATGACTACCTTGTGAATCTAATGGGGGAATGCCATGATTTTGCCCAGCCATGTGGACAATCGAAAAGATAAAACATATTCTGTGTTTTTTAACATGTTCTTCTATCTGAAATAATTCCAGATGTGTTCATTCATAGTTCAGATGTCTTCAGTGTTAATGCACAGTGTTGAAAATACAAAATAAAGAAACTTTAATTTTTCAGATCATCAAACTAATTTAAATATTAGTAAAAGATAACACAAGTGAACACACCATGCAGTTTTTAAATTAAGGTTTTTATTATTGAGGGAAAACAAAATCCAAAACTACATGGGCCTGTGTGAAAAAGTGTTTGCCCCCCTATAAAAACTGTGGTTTATCACACCTGAGTTTAATTTCTCTTGCCACACCCAAGCTTGATTACTGCCACACCTGTTCACACCACTGTATATATCGATTCTTGCCATTTACCTTAAAGAGCCGATTCAATGAATCGATTCAAAGCAAGTAACGTTTTCGAAAAATTACACCGAATTACCTTGTAATCTGTTAATGATTACATTTCTTTTTATATAAACACATTACAGAAGATTATCAGAAAGATTACGGATCACATTTCAGATTGTTTTTCTAGCCTTTTCGTCAAAAAGGGCAGATTCATAGAACCGACTTGCAAAATTATATTTCTCCCTTACTTTATTGTTTTATAGCTGTTGTTGCTTTAGTGATTATATCATTTAAAAATGTGTTAAATTGTAATACGTGTTGTGTGTAATACATTGTATTATTAAAAGTGATCAGAAAGACGGGGCTTGGATTTGCACTCGGTTATTCGCGTTCTTCTGAAGGAGTCGACTCGAAGAGCCGATTCGTTTGAAGCTTTTTTCCCCCTCCATCTGCAGCTGAAAGCTCTGTGCAGGTGTTACAACGAGACATTCCACAAGTATCGGCTTGAATCTTTTATTTAATTGTTTTATTCCTCTGAAACTTGATAGACATCGTTAGCTAATGTTCATTTTAATTCATTTAGCTAATTTTCTCTCCAGGTCGCTGTAATGTGAGTACTTTAATGGAAATTGAATTTATTTATTTAAACTGAAAAATACATAAGAAATAGAAAAAATATATGTGTTTAGTGTTGTATTTAGGGCAGGTTTAATACAAAAAATACCACCAAAGCACACACGGTGTTAAAATGTGTTTATATAAAAATAAATAATAAAACTAAATAAATGCATTAAGGTATAATTATATAAATTGGCTGACCATTAGCTAGTTAGAAGGCATTAGCTAATTAGCTTGTTTGGATATTTAGTAGGGAAAAAAAGGCGGGAAATTCTGAGGTGAGGAAAATAATTTAAAGTTAAAGAAAACCCCAAAACATTCATTTACTTAAACAACATTTATTTATTTTTTTGTTTGTTTTTATAAATGTACATTTATAAAGCAATTTCTTTAAATAAAATGTTATTAAATTTAGGATATTTAGTTGGGGACAAAAAGGCGGGAAAATCTGAGGTAAGGAAAAGAATATTGAACTAAAGAAAACTTAAACATTTATTTACTTGAACAACATTTATCTATTTATTTTTGTTTGTTTTTTATACATTTACATTTATAAAGCTTAATTTTACTTAGTAAAATAACAAAAATATTGTATTTCATTTCAAAATATATATTTTCAGACTTTAAAGATGTGAGGTTAAAAAGTCGAATGAAAATGGAATATTTTCCTGCAACATTTTTTTAAATATCGAATAAATCTTTATCTTTATATTTTATGCGATTTTATGAGAGCACATACAGCTTCAGATTTTACTCAATTCACAAAAACTGGCAACAAGAAGGACTGATGAAGTGTGTGCGTTTTCAGTGGTGTGTATTCCCTAGTTGGTGTTGAGTGGCGTGTATTCCTTAGGGGGTGTTTACAGTAGTGTGTTACATGGTGTGCATACCCAGTGGGTGTTCAGTGGTGTGTATTTCTAAGTGGATGAGTGTTCAGTGGTGGGTGTATAGACAGTAGTGAGCATTCAGTAGTGTGTGTTCCATGGTGGGTTAATTCAGAGGTGTGTGTCTGTTCAGTGGTTTTTGTTCAGTAGTGGGCGTTCGGGAGTTTGGATTCAGTAGTGTGCATTTCGGGTGTGTATTTAGGTGGTGTGTGTTCAGTAGTGTGCACTCTCAAGAGCTGTAATATGCAGTCCGTATCAACACAAACCACATGAATCTCAAATGATTTATAAAATAAAAACCAGACCCTGATGAAATAGAATTTGATTAAATCTCTCCCTCTACTGGTCATCTGAGGAAACAACAACAACATACCACCCCTGGTATATTATGGCAAATGCAAATTTTTGTATGCCACTCATCAGTTTTATTTGGAAAATATTCTTACTGATTAGCTGATTGTGTGTAGGTGTATCCACATGTCAGCCAGAACAATCATTTGTTTGTTACAGCTTCCCTGTACATTTCACAGTAAATGTATTTTGCAGCTGGCAAAATAAGTTTTTCTGCAGTAGTAGTTTCTTAGTTTAATATCAAGTTTGAGGCTTTCAGTGCTGTAATGTGTACTCCAGGGTGAAAAAGAAGTGTGGAAACAGCACAAATTCATCAAATGATACAAGGAAAAATTATTTATATTACAGTCCTTCAACAGGAGTTGGCCAAGTCATGAAACATTTAGGGTATTTATTTATGTATCTTTTTTTTAATAGTTTTTTTTTTCAACATTGCACTTTTTATTTAATATAAAAACGTCTTTTCTTGACAGGTCTTGTGATGACGTGAGCAAAATCTGGTGCAGATTGTACACAGTATGGAGGAGCAGCAATAATGGCAGTTAGAAGTAAGTATTAATAGCATGCTATTGTAATTTTGATAGGTGGCACTAGCTAGAAGTATGATGCATAGTCTCATGTCAAGGCCTTTGCGTTGCTCAACACTTCCTGTTAAGTGGCGCTGCTGTCAAGTATACTGGTCGATTACGAGCAAACTGTTTGGAGCATAAGAAACTCTTGCAATAACTTTTGTGACACTCTGAAGATGATGTCTGCCAAATGATTTTTGGTTTTGATTTGCTAAAATTTGTAGAAGTAGTAGCTTTTCTTTTCAGTGGGAATCCAGTGATTTGTGGTTATGCCCAAAAGATTTGTGGTTATGACCCGAAAGTGCCACTAGAGCTAACTATTTGCCCAAATTTAGATCAGAATATTTGACACTTCCCTCATAGACTCCCAGACACACTAACGAGTGGAAGAATAATAATATGAAGAAATATTAGTTCACATTAAATATAAAATTTATTTATAAAAGTCTTGTGATTTTGTAATCATTTTCAAATTTGTAATAGAGGACTAACACATTTCAGGACATGCCATTTCAGCTAAATCAACTTTGGGTTGCTAACAGTGACGCTGCTCTTTCCCATGATGTGCTTTACTTTTTTAAAAATTTTTTTTAAATGCTTGCATGTCATGCATTAAACCACACGGACAAAGACACTGACATGATGGTCACATGACCATCTTCTCTGCCAGATTATTTTTTTCTTTAATCATTGAAAGATGGCAAAAGTCCATGAGGTAAATATTAATAGAAAAAAATCTTGTCCGCTTCGGCCCTTGTGGAAACGCAGCACGTTGCTAAAAAAGTTATTGCGGTAGAAACATTCCTTCTCTTGACCCCAGACAAGTAGGGCAGCGGATCCAAGATGGCCGTTCATCATAAATAGGCCTGGGGAAGACACCAAGTCTGTGTTGCGTTCTAAATCAACCCGGGCTAATGTCAACACACTGTCCACGAGTAAACACCGCACCCTCACTAATCTTTAACCTGTTTAAAGAACAGAATAGAACGACACACAGTAGAGGGCTTTTGATTTCCAGTCAGACAGAACGGAGCAGACAAATCAGTGTTAATGTAAAGCTTTATTTAGATCTGTGTGCTGTTTGTATAGGAAACGGTTCACTATGCTAAAGGTTCCGTACGTAAAATAGACAGTTCAGCACGCACACATGCACAAATGTATATCATAAAGCACAGGTGTGTGTAGAAAACAACCCTATGTGTGGTGTTTCTCAGGTTCGGCAGCCAGTGTCCCCCAATTCCGATCCGTATTTCTCCAGCTCCTTGCATTTGTCTTGCGCCCGACCGTTACACTCGGCTGGTGACGGCCAGTGTTCCACCCACGTCTCCTTCCCCAGACTGTGCATGTACCTAACGGCAAGAAAAAAAAGGATTTTAGGCAACTCAGAATTTGAATGCGTGATTGAAACACAATGCAGTTTTTCTTAGAAGTTGAAGCCAAACAGGAAAAAAAAGACAGAAAGCAAAATGCTTTCAATGTGGAAGGTACCATTAATTCATGTTGTGATTTTGGCAATGATTACATTAATTGCTATAAATGTATAAATCCTGTGGGTAATGCTGCATAATGGCACTGCTGCCAGATTACACCAATGAAAAACTAAGGAGAAAAAGAGCTTTCAGGGACCATGACGGTTGTTTTGCCCATAATGATGACTGTCTAATAAGCCGATTTAGATTTCCTAGAGCTGTGCTCTTGGATTTGTGTGCTGTCCAGTATTAGAGAGGGCAACCATGCCATCCTGGTTTAAATACAGGTCCCAACAACTCTGGGGATATCATAACTAGAGGTGGTTTTTATCTGGCTGATGATTTATAAAGGGAACATTGCTTACAGGTGTGCATACGCACGGATTTATAAGTCTGAAGATTTTTTTTGCCATACGCCATTTTTGGCTTTCAGGCGCACGTACACTTTTAGTAAGGATACTAGCAATGTTTTATAAATGAGACCCAGATAAAGTTTATAGGTGTAATGTAGCCAAAGTGCTCTCTCTGGTGGGCATATAGATGAAGTGAAGTATTACAGATTGCATAAACACCCTCACAGGAACAACTTGAGCAGAAAACAGAAGGGAAGAAAGTGTGTTTGAAAATTGATAACAGTTAGCAAAAAAACAATAACAAAAGTCAGTCTATAAAAGTATCAGATAGAAGAAAGCGCACACTTCTGTTTACTAGTAATAGGGTGAGCATATCTACATTAGATCAATAAAAGCTATACATTTAATAAAAAATATTTATGTCTACATTCGATATCTGATTCTCACAGACATGCTCTTAGAGACCATTGCATCATTCTGTCGTATATTTATTTTTTATTATCTACACTTTCAGCATGCTTTCAGGTCTGTTTTCTGTTTCATTAGGAAGTGCTGAAAGCTGCGTGCCTCACTACGTTTGTCTGAGCAATTGTCTTCATCACGCAGCAGTCACCTGCAAACATTTTATCGATAGCTAATGAGCATTCCATTTAATTATTATTTGTTTAAACCCTTCTGAGTGGCCCCTAAAAATTTTATTCTATTACCCCTAGTGGCCACTTGTTGCAGATTTGTGAAACATTTGGGTGACCATTTTTTTCTCTGCTGTTGCAATGGTTTGACTTGTACTGGCTGGTTCAGTAGCTTCAAGTGCACACTATTGTGTAGAACGTAAATAATATTATGTAACTACTAAAGTGGCAACAAGTCACTAAAAATCTCCAGTGTGGGTGTATTTCGTACCCTGCGTGCAGCGGCAAATGTTGCCTTTGCAGATCTGACTGAGCTGCTCCTTGTCCTCCGGTGGAGTGTAAAACCTGCTGCAGCGTTTATCTACACACACACAGTTTTACTCTCAGCTGGATCAAACATGCAGAAGTGTAACGCTCGGAAAACCACTTTTAACACACTACATGAGCAAACACTTACCATGATAAGTACTAATTTACATGGCCAATTGTGCTCTTAATGTGTTTTAGAATATTAATATATTGTATCTATATTTGATTGGAACCTACTAAGTAATTTTGGAAGCACCGTCAAGAATCAAGGATAGCATGTGTATCTACTCCTGTATCTTTCATTAGCTCTAAATATCCCCCAAAAAAATAATTACAAAATATAGTCATCTTACCTGTGCTGGTCAACACAGAAGCTTTAATATATATAGACAAGCCCTCTGAGTGTTTGACATCAGGGAATGCTTTCTTAAGTTCATCAACGTAAATAACGGTCAGTTTAGCGTCAGTTCAACAGCAAGCAGAACATTTTATGAGGAATAAATAATGAAACATTGATGAACAATGATGGAGCTCCTGACTCTTACTTGCAACAAACCGCCCTTTGCCTTATTTTTATTTTTTTTATTTTTTGTCTTTTCACATAAACTTAGTTGATTAAGCAAAGAGTTGTGTAAAACTTAAATGATAAAAGGAACATTATAACCTTAATAATAATAAAAAAAATACTTTGAATACTTAAGTACATTTGCAAGGTGAATACTTTTGTAATTTTACTCAAAAGAAAGTTTAAAGGGAGCACATTTTAAATTTTTACTTCTTTAGCTCAATTATCTGGACTGTTCTGGCCTTTGTCATAAGGCCTTGTAAGGGGGTGCAGCCAAGCAAGTAGTGCTGAATCAATAGTAGGTGTTATGTTACAAAATTTGTAACGAATTGAATGTACCTTGATGGATTGGAGGACGTTGTAGTTATTATCCGAGTTGAGGGTGACGCTTCCCTACTTAAATTGATGCGACTTGGCTGGAAAATCGTACACAGAAACGGAAACACTGACGGGCTGAGAAAGTCTAAATGCCTCTAGCAGGATGTTTTCATTAGTTTCCACTCTCAGCACCGCTGGAGCCACCAGTGCAAACCTGGGTGGGGAAAATAAAATGCAACAATCCAAATCCGCAGTTCGTTAGCTGATATATTTCCTATACATAATTGCTTAACCTGAAAATAAATCTTGTAAACATCTGTCTGGATGTTTTATTTATTTTTATTTTTTTAAATCCACCCTAAATATTTCCATGTGTGCAAAAGATCGTGTCCTCACTTTGGTGACGGGTCGAAGTCCAGCTTGCTGCTGCAAACACAAAGCAAAAAAACCCTCACTGCACTAACAAAACATTTGTGCTGAAAACAGATGTAAGAAATTAGGACAATGTTGTTTGGGTGCAGTTTGTTAATGAGGTATGACTTTGCTAATCATCCACAAACAAAGAAAAAAAAGATGAGAGAGAGCGAGAGAGAGAGAGAGAGAGAGAGAGAGAGAGAGAGAGAGAGAGAGAGAGAGAACACATTCACACATGTAGGTTACATGAAACATATCTCACTCGAAGGAGTCGGTGCCTGCAAGGCAAGAGCAAATTAATGATACATGCAAAAAATAAACAAAACCCTCGTCAGTTACACAATGTAATGTAGACATTAAGAATTAGGAATCTACATCAAACCTAATGCTTCATGTAGAAGAAGTGCTTCGTGGAAAAGTATCAAATTGGAAAAGCGACTCACCAGGCACGCCGGACAAGCGGATCAAACTGGGCGTTTAATGCGTGCAACACGGACAAGACACATAACCAGTACGCTAAAGAGCACATCCTTGCACATGACCTAGCAAACGTCAAACTACTGCCAAACGTACAGGGACACACATTCTTACATATCCGCCCTCAGCCGTCCCACTATTTTGCAATTTTGCAAAAACAGATTCCTTTCATGTCTGCAATCTGGGAAAATCCTTTCCAGGGTGCCATTAGGACATTCTCGATTATATATTCTATAAAAGTGGTTTTAAATTTGTGGTTACTCTTTAGTTAAAAAAATATATCTATTGAATTTGATTTGGTGCTTATGATCAGGTTCCTCCATAGCAGCAGACACTCACGGTCACCTCTTTTTTGTGTTAAATTTCATTCTATAAATCTTATATTCATCAATGAAGTATTTAAACGATCATAAATAGCGGTTACGTGTTATAAGAAAGATTAAATATAATATATAGATATATATTATATACATACACACAAACAATTCAAAGGACAGAAACATAAGTTGGCCCAAACATACACCTTTCAACATTCACTCAAAGCAATAAACCTACAAATAAATATACCAAACTCACTTAATTCCCCTTGTTCATAAATAATTGCTATTTCATCTTTAAGTAAATGGATTTGTATAAAGTTTTTTTGAATTTATTTTTTACCCCTTTAATTACAGATTTAAATGTTAGACCTATTATTTTTTAGGAAAAAAAACACATAACAGGTATACAGAATACATGAACGATTGTCGACTCCTTATCTTTATCACCCAACCTAAATTATATAAACGTTTGGCTTCTGTGAAAAATTCAGTTTTTCATCCTGATCCCTGTCCCAGTCTCCATACGAGGTTCGTGTTTGCTCTTCTTAAACGTCGGTTCCAAGGTCCGTAGTTGGATACGCACTTACTGTAAAGATTTTAACAAAACACAGATAACAGATCTTAACAAACATCACCATTTTTGTGTGTGTGAGTGAAGGGTTTTAAACAATCACAGCATTAAAAAAATTCAAGTCTCACAGCCAATAGCAAAGATTCCCTTAGTGCTTCAAGTTGCCTGCAGTGTTCATTTACTTGTACAAAGGAATGAATGAAAAATAAATACATTAAAAGACACTACAGAGATCTTTTAATCGACATGATTTTGAGCCAAAATGGGTTCCCTGGATCAAACTTTATTTACCAAGCCTCATAGTATACAAGCTACACATACATGCAATAGACATTATTCAATGAATCATTGCTATGACACAAGAAATAGCAGGACTGTACCAAGATTTAACCCAATTAGCGACTGGCAAGGAAAAAAGTCTTGTAGCAGACTGGCTTTTATATTGTGTTGTGTAGTAAGCATGTGTGTGTGTTTGTTGTGTGTGGCGTTTCTTAGGTCTGGCAGCCATCGGTCTGCAGTTTAGCGCTAAAATTGTCGAGCTCTGTGGATGAATCAAAAAAGGTTCAAGTGAACAGATTATAGGATTTTAGAAAAACATGTAATTGTGGGAGAGTATTAGGGATGCAACGGTACACTGAGAGAATGCTAAATGTGTGAACGCTTTTATCAATGCAAAGGAATCTAAAATATAAAACATTCTGAATTATATAAAAAATATAAAACATAATTTTGTTTGTTACACAATTCAAGTTGTTTAGATGTCTTTAGTATTAATGTACGATGTTGAAAATAAGGAAAAGAAGGAAAAACAAATGAAGGGTGGGTACTGAGAACCGGTATTGTTTTTTGGACTGGTATGTAACTGGGTCAGTACCGGACTACCAATAAGCTTCAGGCCAACCGATACTGTTATTAATACTTGCGTTGTTTTATTTCCATATTCTCCGGTGTTAATGGTGAATTAAAGCTTGTCAAGTGTGTTCGAAGTGTGTGTGATGGCAGCAAGATTGAGACGTTTAAAAGTGTAGGCGCTTAAGCAATATCAGTTTCAGATGCAATATATTCAGTAGTTTATTAGTGAACAAAAAAGGCAACACTAGCAATAAAATAAAAAATAAAAAAAAAATTATCGGCACCAACAAAAACCCAAAAGGTCGTTTTTCAGGCTTCCGGTCCGCTGTCATTATGAGAGCGGCCTCTAGAGGCGATTCACTGATGCCACAAGAGCAAGGTGCATGGACAGTGGGATATTATATATCTGCTGCAAACGGATTGGTGCCAGATCCCACAGCACACCTTCAGAGGTCCTGTGGAGTGAAAACTGAGGTGGGAACAAAAACTCCACTCCATAACACTACTCTGGTAATGATTAGTTTCCTGCCAGGGATGTGGTAGCTCAGTGGTTAAGATGGTGGACTCCTGATCGGAAGGTTGTGAGTTCGAGTCTCAGCCCTGCTGATGTATAAATAGTGTGGTTGTCAGTTGCTCTGAGTAAGGGTGTCTGTCAACACACTGAAAAAAAAAAAAAGTAAATGAAAAAGCATTTCAGGTAATGCTTGCACGTCCTGCTTTTCACCAGTGAGACCGGGTGTTGTTTTTTTATGGCGTGTATGATATTGAAGGATATATAAACTTACACTACAGAGAGACTTTAATTATTTCATTCTATTAATGATTAGTTTCCTGTCACGGCAGCACACACACAATGTTTTATTCCTCATGGAACCTTCTTCTACTTTATAGTTACATTTGACCTACACTGAGATGTAAAAGAGAATCACAGTCACAAAACACCTGCTTCACTCCAGCGTTCTCCTCAGAAGTTCTCTGTGAAGGTTTCAAAACTCCTTGTTTAAATATTTAATAGCTTCCCCTTGTGGACAGGGCTGATGCTGAACTTGATTCATGCTTTGACTGAAAGGAACTGTTTCATGGAGAAATTTACCACACTTCATGGTAATAGTGTTCCATAATGGCAGTGTACTCGGTCTGCAGCTGTGGAACATGCTACAGCAACAGGTTTGATCCATGGAGGCCATTTAAACTGGAATAGCTAGTTAAAAAAGTGCTGACCGAGAAGGAATATGCCACATGAGCCAGATGTTTGGTGAAGGCCTGGTGAATATCTGAGCGACAGGGAACTCTAAGAACCACCTTCAGATTCATGTCAGCTGGAGAAGGTTTCTTCACCAGGTACTCGGACAGAGCCTGTAGTACCACCATGGTGGACTACAAGAAAAGGAAGGGAATTTGGTGAAAAGTGCCACTTGCATTTATATATTAATGGCTTTGTAGTTGATAAGTATCTCCTCTTCATATTTGAAGAATCCTTACAAGACAATAGTGAATTTGAAATTCATTAGTAATCAACACCTGGGTGGGTCCGAATCCTCCCCCGACCCGGCGCTGCTGATTCAGCCACTGAAACGGAGCGGCCGCCTCCTGAACATGGCCTCCTTTAAGCAGGGCCAGCAGTGCGTAACCTGTCGCCTCCAACGTGAAGAACGTGTTTTCCGCATCCGGCCAGAGCTTACGGTCTGCAATCAAAAGGACCAGAGTTTTACTGACGCCCTCACAAAGAAAGAAAACCGGTAAATGTACAGACTGCAAGTTGAGTCCATGAGTACCTGCTGATGCGGATTTCAACAACACGCTCTTCGAGCAGCCCTGATTGCTCACAGCCAGGGCGTAACACGCAATCGCTACAGAGTACGGCCTGCGCAGCCGGTGGTACCGCTCCTTTAGATACACTCCTGCTCTTTGGAACATCAACTGTAAAGAACAGCGATCCAGTGTTCTCAATACAGTACCATGAACACCAGGTATTAAAGAAGAACAGAATAAACACAATGTTTGGTTCATAATACAGTAAAACCCTGTTGTACGAGAAAATGGAGATACGAGCGACCTTGCTCGCAAAATTTTACCCTATTTTACGAGTACATTTCGAAGGCCCGAGCAAAACCACGCTGCCGGTTCCCCGCTTTTGGCTGTGGGTAGCATCAGTCGCTTAGCTGATCACGTATCGTTCGGTCACTCTCGTTGTTCAGTTAAGCAAAAACTTATATTTAAACTTATACTTATATTATATTTTTATTTTACTAGGAATCTTGAAAAATGTCTCCCGAGAAAATCGGTGATGGTGCTGGGAAAAAGAAAGTAAATAGAATTACTATTGAAACCAAGAAGGTTACGAGCGTGATGCGCATCTCACACTCGCAATGAACCACAAACCACATGGGTAAGTGTTAAATTATGTTTAAATTACAGTAATTTGCGGTGTATTTGTTTGTTAAAATAGGCTACAAATACTTTAAGTGCAGAAATAAGCGATCGAATGGGGTCTCGGAACGGATTAAATCGCTTTTACATTCATTCTTATGGGAAAAAGTAGTTCGAACGTACGAGCAAATGGACCTACGCGCAATTTTCACGAACAAATTATGCTCGTCCAACTGTGTTTTACTGTAATAGGTTGTTTAATGGCATGTTTTTAGGTGATCAGATACTGTGTGTGTGTGTGTGTGTGTGTGTGTGTGTGTGTGTGTGTGTGTGTGTGTGTGTGTGTGTGTGTGTGGAGGGAGGTCGAGGGGGGGGTGCATACAGG
>MU532517.1:1484331-1502985 GCA_024362625.1 Silurus asotus
TCCCTCCGAAACACCCTACACACACACACACACACACACACACACACACACACACACACACACACACACACACACACACACACACAGTCAGTACAACCAATGCAATGTGTTTTCTGCCTCCCCTTCCTGCAAGTTTAATCAAAGCCTGCCTTTATATATTATAGTTATCATAAAACAATTGAATTATCAATCAAAACAATTATTAATCCTTATACTTTCATGTAGAAAAGTCATCTTTCATACTCTCATAAAAAAACTATTCTACATACTGCACAGGATTTTCCCATTTGTCAAAACGTACTCTCTTCTCACCATCATGGAGGTGGTATAGACCGGGTTGTCCTCCTTGAACGCTCCAGATGGAAGCTGCTTGTGATTGAGCAGGTAGAGCAGCGGGCCACAGATGTTCTGCATATCCACCGTGATGAACGGGTAAGCCATGGAGAACACCTTCACCACGAACGCTGTGATCCTGTGTCACAGAGAGAAGGAAGATTACCTTAGAATGAGCTAAAGGACCAAATCACATCTCATATATAAATCATCAATCATATATAAATTGGATAAATACCAGGTGCTGGTTCCTTCATTCCTATATGGTGGATACGAATTGTCTGATTTACGGAAATGAAGCTGGTTTTCGTAGCCTAAGACGGAAGCAGAGATAGAATATTTGGGGGCCAAGCAACAAAGGTGTCAATTGTTTTTCTACTGTTATAATCATTATTATTATTTATGGTTATTTTTAATTATAAAGCAACTGCCGTTTATTTAATTTGCATAGGAATGCACATTTTAAAGTGTTTTCTCTCTGTGGGTTGTAAATGGGGTTTCTTAGCCACACCTTTGCTAAGACCAGAGCTTTAATTTTTCATTATGTTCGATTTATTTCCCAGATTGTCTGTAGCACTAAGAAATCTTTCAAAAATAACTATTGCATCTATAAACCTGTAAATACTTTGGGGAATTCTATATTGAAAGCTTTTCAGTGGCTACACCACTATCATTTCTTTAATGCATTTTATAAAAGCAGACATTGAATTTACACCATCTCTCCATGTTACCAGTTTTTATGTATGAGATGGCGACCTCCCTGCGCTGGATTCCAACACTCTCCCATTGCCAGCTGCGGTCCAGATAATGAACAGCGATGAGTGGGAGCATGATGCTAGCCAGGTTTTGCTCCACACAGCCTCCGGGCATCTGGATCAGCGCCGCCAGCGAGTCCTGACTGATGGAGTTATCAATGCTGTCGGCCAACAGATTACCTAAAACACACATGGAAATGACATGAAGGGTTCAGTGAAAACAGTGGAGACAGAGAATAACATTATTTTACCTCTGATGTTGACAAATCTTTGGGGAACAGAATTGGGAACCACAGAACTCAATGTAGCTCTTTTCACCCGAATCACTTGATTTCCTCCTGAGGATCCAGCACACGCACACAACGATTAAATTAATTATCTGAATGCATTGTAAACTAAGGTAACATTGTAACTAAAGTAATTGTTCTTACCACCGTCTCCTTTCTCAGCAGGATTCAACACAAAACTCATCACATTCGACTTCTGAATGCCTTCCATCTGCAGCAAAAAAAACACATGCCATATATTTGCTTCATATCATTTTATGACCACCCTGCCTAATATTGTATTGGTCCCACTTTTGCTGCCAAAACAGTCCTGACCCGTTGAGCATTAATAGCATGCACTTCAGGATTCAACCAACAACAAGCCGTGGCTGCCCATGACCCTGTCCGCTTCACCACTGTTCCTTCCTTGGACTACTTTTGATAGGTACTGACCACTGCAGACTGGGAACAGCCCACAAGAGCTGCTGTTCCGGAGATGCTCTAACCCAGTCATCTAGCCATCACAATTTGACCCTCGTCAAACACACTCAAATCCTTATACTTGCCCATTTTTCCTGCTTCTAACACATCAACATTTAGGACAAAATGTTCATTTGCTGCCTAATATATCCCACTCACTAACAGGTGCCATCATAAAAAGATAATCAGTGTTATTCACTTCACCAATGTATGTATGTATGTGTGTAGTGTGTGTGTGTGTATATATATATATATATAAATATACACACACACACACACATTGGTGAAGTGCATACACGCACACACAATTTATATATATATCACTTTTTGACAACTTTTTCACTTAACAACTGCCAACTGTTTTACCTATTTTCCATATCACGACTTACCACTACACGGAGAGTTTTCCGGACTGCGTCCCGTCCAGTGCGTGACATGGCGGTGACCTGCAGGGGAAGCTCTCCTGTTTTCAGCGGGATTACAGTGTAGGGGATGAGCACGGAGGATTTAGCTTGCACAAAAACCTCCTGCTTGTGATCCTCAGTATATGCCACACTGCACATATTCACCATTTTTGACAAGATCACCAGCACCTACACAAACATATATTCGATATTCGGCCAGTGGAAATATTCTGACACTCTTACCATGAAATGCACAGAGAACATTATAAAACACACTACTCTAAGGTTACCTTCAGGTCCTTGCTCATGTAGTTGTGCAGCATTGCCTTCACCTCAACATGTTCGTTTCTGGCTGCGGTTCGAGGAAGGCGCAGTTTGATGAAAAACGGCTTCCATGCCCGGACATTAAACGGCTCAGCTACACAGAAACCTGACACAGACAAGGCACGTAGCTAAATAAAAAAATAGGGACATAATATGAAATTTGTTTGAAAATGTAGTCTACCTGTGCTAGCTGATGCACTGATCCCTAAAATTCCCCACTGAGTGATGCTGTCAGGGAGAACAGACTCCACTGGTGCTACTGCGAATCTGTAAAGAAGTAAATAATGGTGCACTCCTATGCAAGGTTCTGATACTATGTGAAGGACCATCATGTTGGTCTCCTTCACAACTATGCCTTTTGCCAAGTTCCATCTCAGGCCAGTCTTATCACTGTTAGTGACTACAGTGATAGTATTTTTTGTAATATTGTTATTCCCTGCCTGCTTTAAGTGAATTTAAAGAAAAACTAATGCATGTAGAAAGGTTTTTGTTTAATTATTTGTGCATTACTATTTAACAAAAAAAAAAAAGGTCATGCTTACCCATCTGGCCCAGGTGTTTCAGGAAGTTGGACATCTGTCCACAGCCATGTCTCAAAGAACTTGGTGCGCACATAAAGGTCGTTTAGCTCTTCATAATATTCCTTACTCACTCTAGATGAGTGGGACAAACCTGCCATAAGTAGGTTGCCATACCCTTGAGGATCTTCAAAAGCACCTGCAACACCAGGAAGAAGCCCACCTCCAGTGAAAGGAATACCAGGACAAGGGTCAGGACAGATGCCAGGCATGACATCAGTGCCAGGATAGAAAAAAAATATTTGAAAAGCCTTCATTAAAAATAATGAGATGAAATGATTTAAGAATCAGGCATGTATATTGTTACGGTTGTGTATCATGACCATAACAAAATGTTAATATTCAAACCCAAATTAGAAAAGAATTGGGTAAAAAAAACAACAACAACAACAACATGTATTCATATTTCCTGATTAAAAAATTTTGTTATGGTCATTATAAACAACCTTAGTCCTCCTGAGCTTCCAGTAGCAAATCAAATCAAATAAAAAAATCATGGAGCTAAACCAAGGTAAATCTTATAAGAATTTACAATATTGGAATAGAAATGAGATCTTTGAATTGAACACAAAGAAATGTACCAAAATAATTATTCGTTGATGTCTCGAAGCTTTTGTGAAAATTCAGGCCTGCATCATGGAACACACCCATGCTGTTCCTTCCTCCACCTGAAGAGCAGCCCAAATCCCCTTGTCCCAGCGTGTCCCAAATCTGCTGGCACATGACTAAATTAGTGGTACAATTATAAAACAAATATTTATTTATTTAAATAGTGCTTATACTAGTCACCTTCTTCTGGGTGAGGTGGCTCTTACTTAGCAGGAGAACGGAGGTGTCCACGGCTACAAGGCTGACCTTCGCTCCAGGATCACCCCTCAGTTGGAATCTAAATCTGTCACCTGGTGAGTACCATTGTTTCGCCTTACCCCTCAACTGTTCAACCTTTAGCTACAAAAATGGATTTATGTAAATGTGCTAAGGATGACTTTTTTGTGCTATGTAAATATGTCACGTAAATAAGTTGAAATTGTGTGACCATTGCCACAAATATGTACTGCTGTTTCTGCATTTATTTCTAAAGATGTGCATGCAATCATAATGGAAGGAGTCAGCACTTTTTCTTGTTTTTTTGGGTAACATGATCAAATTTGAAATTTTTAGTTGTCACATACAAATTCATACAGAATACGACATGTAGTGAAATGCCTTTTACGACTGTCCAACATATAAACATGAAAAATGATATACAATATAAAAAAAAAAAAGATGAGTTAGGGGTTTTTTTGTACTAAAAATGGAACTACTTTTAACAAATAAATAGCATAACTGGGTGTTCATTAATAATTCACTGGGCTATAAGATGCTGTGGCATTTACTCTGCACCATCAGGCTTCCTGGAAATGCACACCCCTAGTGCTTTTAATGTAAACATTGTATTCAATAAATTACTAAGTAGTGCACAGTGTATGAGAGACTCTATTTCAAATTGACTCACCGACCCCAAACATTGGCTCTGCACGTTCACCAAAAGGGAATCGGCCATTAAATCTACGTCATGCTGTAATGGTAAAATGTAGTAGGCCACGAAGCGGAATGCAGGCACCATCTCTGGCGTCAGCAGCAGGGAAAATTTTGCTGCATTATACTTGGTTACATTCACTTTGCCTGCCCGGATTATCTTCCCTTTGTTTAACACCTGCAGACATGGTACAGAAAATAAAAGAGCAAGTGAGTGAAGGTGAATGCGGACAGTTGCAAAACTAAACAGCAGGAGTGAAAGTCTGTCTCTTACGGTATATGAAAGCTGTCCAGGTTTGCTCCTTTCTTGGTTGGATGTAAGGCTGAGACGCAGATGAAAGTCTACAGTGTCTCCTACTTTTGCCTCCTTCTTGTCCACAGTGATGTAAAGCTGGTTCGGGTGTAAAGAGTTGAAAGGCATGAAGGGCTCCACCAACCATTCAGTCTTTGCCTGCTGCTCAGGCTTCAGCTTTGGGACTACCGTATTTACCTAAAGTGATGGGCAACAAGCAAATAGGAAACGCAGAATAGAGGATATGCTATGTGCTACTTTTACTTTTACATCTTTAGTGCTGTACGTTTTACTTCAACCTGCCATTGCTAGTTGATCGACCTGTGTCCTGGGAGTGCTGCTGTAAAAATTATTATATGTATAACTTCTGCTGGAAGTAGTACCAGCTTCAACTGGCTTGTGCCAACGGCAAAATGTGCAGTTTGTTTTTCAGGTGAGAATATGTAAAAATATGTTTTTTGAATGCTCTGGAATACACATGGGGTCACCACTGCACACACAAGCCTTGTTGACTTTGTTGTTTCACCCCCCAGGTTTCTCCAAGTTGTTTGCCTGGCCCTCGATTTTGCCGATGTCGTGGTCTCGTGGACTATAGCAGGCCCCTTTTTTTTTACCATATTAGGTACAAATTGTGTTCATGTAACGTGAAACACTTAATGGCGCTAAGGTGTTATAGTGGTAGGTGTATGTTCAATGGGTTAGGGTTAGCAGTGTAATTTTTTTGCAAGTACATGCAGGTAAATATAGGCACAATGTAAAAACATATTTACTATGCATAATTAAGAAAGGGTATGCTGATGTCCTTTCTGTTAGATAAGTTCTGTCAGTGTGGTATTTCACATCTTTCTCTGAATAAATGAGTAGCTAAATTTTTTGTTTGTGTCAGATTTTTTTAGTAGTTTTTCACCACTGCACCCACCTTTATAGTCTTGGGGGTAAAGTCATATGGCATTTTAAGGGAAACTCTAATGGTGCCACTGTGCACTTTAACAGGAGCGGACAAGAAGCTGATTTTCACTGGAACATTCGGAGCCGGGGAGCCGTCATGATGACTGACCGTAACCTGAGGCACAAAATGCAATCATTGGAAATGGAAAGTGTAAAGCAGTTTTATAGTTTGATATTTATAAGAGTTAGTGTTGTACCGTCAAGTCAAATGGCAGGCCGGTTTTAAAAAAAATTGATGTGTCTTTAATGGCAAGAACATATGGTGTGAAGATGATTTTGATACCCGACTTCACCGCCTCCACAAGGTCACTTCCTGAAAAATGTACAAAAAAATGTGCATTAGATGCTTTGGGAATAGGAAAGTCTTGGGAATGTTTTACCCAAAGATGCTTAAAGTTGAACAGGAAACTTGGAAAATCAACCGAGCCATTAGAGCTTTACAAGCCAGTGCACACTTTAATGCCTGTCCCAAGCCCGGATAAATATGGAGGGTTGCGTTAGGAAGGCCATCAAGCATAAAACGTGCCAAAATGTGCTAAATTCATACCGGATAGGTCGAGGCCCGGGTTACCAACGACCGCCACAGGTATTGTTAGTCAACAGGGTACCGGTGAAAATTGGGTTTGGCAACTGTTTGCCAAAGAAGGAGAAGGAGAGACATCTAACAAAACAGAAGGGAAAGGAGAAGTGTAGGAGAGTGGAGTTTCAGTTGGTACTTTAAATGTTGGTACTATGACTAGGGGGGAGAGAGAGGTGGCTGTTCTGATGAAACGGAGAAAGAAGATATGTTGTGTGTTCAGGAGACCAAGTGGAAAGGGAGTAAGACCAGGGACAATGGAGGGAGGTTTAACCTGTTGTCTTTTGCAACAGCTTTTGGGACTCACAGCTGAAGATGAAGCCAGAGTAGTGGAAGCCAGGCTGAGAGAAGGGGTGACCATCTGTGATCAACAGTATAGTTTCATGCCAAGGAGAGCACCACAGACGCATTATTTGCTTTGGGAATGTTGATGATGATGTATAGAGAACGTCATAAGGGGTTGCATTACGTGTTTGTGGATCTAGCAAAAGCGTACGACAGGGTGCCGAGAGAGGAGTTGTGGTTTTGTATGAGGAAGTCAGGAATGGAAGTATGTGAGAGTGTGTATAGGACATGTATAAGGACAGTGTCACAGCAGTGAAGTGTAAGCAAATACTTACCATAATAAGTACTAATTCATATGGCCAATTCTGCTCCTAATGTGTTTTAGCTTTATATATTCTATCTATATTCGATTGGAACCTACTAAGTAATTTTGGAAACACTGTCAAGAATCAAGAAAAGCATGTGTATTTACTCCTGTATCTGTCGTCAGCTCTAAATATCTCCAAAAGTGATATTGCAAAATAAGGATATATTACCTGTGCTGGTCATCACAGAAGCTTTAATGTATATAGACAAGCCATTTAAGTGTCTGACACCAGGGTATGCTTTTTTAAGTTCATCAACGGTCAATGTGGCAATCCCACCATTCAGCTGCAAATTGTCAGAAATTAAAAACAGAACTTTACTATACTATACTAACACCCAGACTTTTTATACCGATTTTTTCCTAAGGAAAACAGCAGCAGCTGATGACAGGTGAAACTGCCAACACCATGTTATATGCTTTAAGGCAGTGGTCCCCAAACCCCGGGCCGCGGACCAGCACCGGTCCATGGGTCAATTGGTACCGGGCCGAACAGAAAGACTACATAACTTACATTATTTCAGTTTTATTTACTATCTGATTCTGACAATGTTTTATTTTGGCAAATTACCGGATTCTCTCCGCCACATCTGTCTATGATTTACTCTTGATGCAGGTCATGATGCTTCCCTCGGTCACAAGTCTTATCTCCATCCTCTACCTTCTTAAAGGGGCTGCTCCCGCTGCTAACACATAATACCGTACCGCTAATTTTAAATCCCCAAGCGAGCAAAATGAACAAACAACAACACAGTGGATTCATGTTTGTTATTATATTTAGTTTTTACGCCGGTTGTATCATTTTATTTTGTTGTATTTTTCCACGACACCTTAAGGCCGGTCCGTGAAGAGATTGTCTGACATTAAACCGGTCCGTGAAAATATTGTCTGACATTAAACCGGCCCGTGGCACAAAAAAGGTTGGGGACCACTGCTTTAAGGCATTTATCTGTTTCTTACTGTGTTTCTAACTTCTATGTTTGAAGCAGTTTAGGACATTTAGATATAAATATCAGAAAATTAAAGCTGAAATTCTGAGCAGATTATTTTCTTCTATCAAGGAATACCAACACATCTCAAAGCAAGAAAGATTTATATGTTGTATAAAAAACTGTATAGTTTCTATTTACTTCTTTACTTTGTCTCTCATTAATGAGGTCCTATGCAAGACCTTTACATTGTGCTCACATCTTTCACTTGCTTCATAGAGGAGACTCGTTTGTTCATGCCGTAATTCGTAATTCCAAACACAATGTGCGCAACACCGTCCACTTTCTCGCCATACAAATATCTGAGAAAAGATATGAGAATCTGTTAAAAAAAGAGCGTCTTCTTAAATGTTACAGCAAGAACAATGGAAAAAAACATCTGTATTTTAAAATGGGAATGTTTTAGTGATTTTATCTAGTCCAATCAGAGTCTTGTATATTGGAAATATACTAGCCACGTATAGCAATATAATGTCAAATGCTCTAATCTAAACAGCCTACAGTTTGAAGGATAACCTAACTACGCGGTCATCTTTTATTCTTAAAGCTTATACATTCTTCATACATTTATGGATTACATTTTGCAATTAATATAATAAGTCTAAGATGACACTTACTTGGCATACACCTTCACCTTCAACTCTTTATCTTCTAAACTCAGATGGAACTTTGACGGTACCAGCGTGACATTGAATGCTGGAAGCTCTGAAAGCAAAAATGTTTTAGGGAGAGTTCAGTAAAGTTGTTGTCAACAACAAAACAAAAGAACACTAAACAGTAATTACATTCCATCAGCTTAATAGACTAGTATTCCCAAAATGAAGTGTGATTCCTATTCAAAATGTCATTTACTTTTAATCTCTCACTATACAGACAAAAGTACAGGTAGTCCTTGACTTATGATGACACTAGTTAATAATTTTAGAGCAATTTCCAAGAAGAGTGGAGGTATTTTTTTTTAAATGTATTATAACATGGTGACTAAATGTAGAAAATTTAAAAAGCAAACTTTTGTTCTTATGTCCTATGTTCATTTATGCTCACCCAAATATACAATAAATTGGCACACGATAGTGATTGGTTACTACCAGATTTATCTGCTTTTTGATTAAATTATTTAAACTGTTGTGAACAGTGTCTTATTTCTCCCACCGTATCTGTCATCCAGCTAGTTAGTTCAGATCCATTTTCACTAGTTAAGTGTATCTGTTATACCTACCATATTTTTTCACCTCAAAAGGTGCACTATATGTCTTGTTTCTCCAGCCGTCGAATTTTGCAACAATTTTCCACTTGCCCTCTCTATAAAATAGTAAAAAATATTCACGGTTAAGCAAATGAATAAATAAATGTATAAAAAAAGATTCATAAATTTAAATACACAAATATTTCACAACTTCTATACATACTTGACAAAGTCTGAGAGTGCGTAAGTGTCAGAGTAAATGCCGTCGGCTGCTCTGACGGCAGATTTAGCATGGACTGTAATTCCGTCAGTGTTCTGAAAAAGCAGAAATTGTCACTGCTTCCAGTCCCCACTGCAGTTAAGCATTTATAGATCATTTTCAGGCTTTGATCAACAGCGACTAAAAATGCATGAACCTTCCAAAATGGTCTTTCAATAAAGTGCATTGGCATAAATACCTGAATTTCAACAGAAATTGTATTGTTGAAAGCCTGAAACTCTGGATTAGAAACAAAGGCTCTAAAGCGCACTATAAAATAAGAAAAACAAAAATCAGCTGAATCTGTGTTGCTTTTAATCATGATTTTGGTCATTGCCCATCGTCAGTGTAAAGCATTATGAATTTTTAGTCTTAGTCTGAGTAGAGATAAACATTTCACAGTGAGACACAGGCTTTCACTTGTGTCTTACAGTAGCTACCTGTGTCTCCTGGGTTGTAGATGGGCTTGTCTGTCTGGATGAAGATGTATCCAGAAAGAAAAGACACTTTACTGATGTACTCAACCTGTTGGAAGGGTCCAAACTCGGCTAGCAGCCGAACATATTTTGTGATTGTCGGGTCTTGGTGTCGTTTTCTTGGAGGAATCTGACAAAACAAATACAAAACAAACAAATTTCTTTCTGGCTATAGTTAACTCATAAGGTCTTACCTAGCCTAGGGCTAAACTCATTCACCGTCATTATTATTGTTTTCAAGAGACACAAGAGAAGGAAAGTACCAAGATGGCATTTTCCTAGCCTGTTTAAAAACCTGTGTGGTCCAACTGGCCTCCATCTTTTTAAAGATCTTTTATTCAGCCTGAAATAGATTGCTGGTTACATAAGTTGGTATGTTTACTGGAAGGCATTTTCTGGAAGGTATTCACCTTCATTTTCTGGAAGGTATTCACTCAGACAACTGTCAGTTTCTTAGATTACCCTCTGTGCCCGAAGGGTGTATGCATTAAGACCCACAATATGCAGGAGCTGAAAGATTGACCTTTTCCAAATCCAGGATGATGGTTCACTTGATTCCAGGATTGTCCCATTTCTTCTAAAGATGCATCTGGAACTTATACATGCAAGCAAGTTCTTCTTCTCACTAGCTGCAAGAGGAAGCGCTCACCTACAACAAGAGGAATTCGTTACCCAAACACTATAATGGCTAAGAATGCCTTTAGGTTGGAGGTTGGTGTCACTTTTTAATGCCAATTTATATGTTTTCTTTTACATTTTGTAGAGTGTTTATTTATTTATTTATTTATTTATTTTTTTGTTTTAGGGTAAAATTGAATCAGGTATTCTATTTGTCCAGGTCCAGTCCATGTACAGAATCTGAAAATTAGTCTCGACTTCCTCCCTAATGTGGTTTTTCAAAAATGAAACTTGGCCAAAGAGATTTCATGTCACAAGGGGTTTCTGTCACAGATCCATCTCCAGCAGCACACAACCAACACAATGTTCCTCGTGATTGCAAACTCTTCTCATTTTTTGGAAACAATATATATTAAAACTTATACTTTTCTTTCCATATCTAGAGCTTGCTTATTTAGACTCTTGGCCATCTTCATTTATGTCTCTTAACAGTTTGTTTATTTCTTGTTTTTTTTGTTAAATTTTCTCATGTATTTCAGACACCTTTCTCCAAGTGACTTCAAACTGAGCAGTTGAGCTCAGGGGCTCCGAACTCAAGTATTTGAACTCACTTAGTTCAAGTCCTGGTTCTTAACTACTGAGCTACCGTGCATGTTTCTCTTGAGCACTTACAAGGTCTATCCTTCGTATACCTATTGTATAAAAATGCTTTGTGCTTATTATCGTTTCGATGTTAATCAGAAACTGAATTACCGTTATGGTTTTGAGGACGCTGTAATTATTATCAGAGTTCAGGGTGACTTTTCGCCGGAGCAGTGTTACATTTTTCTCTGGATAATCGGAAACCAAGAGAGTAACGACAACCGGCTCGGAAAGTCCAAACGCCTCCAGCAGAATATTTTCCTCATTTCCCATTCGTAGTGTAAATGGAGCAACTAGAACAAACCTGTTAAAAAAAAAAAAAAGGGCGGTGGGGTGGTATGGTGGGGTTTTTCCATGCTGTCTAAAACCTTCCACAACTCCATAAGATTTATTCAGTCTAAAATGGGCTCTATATCAGAAATAACACATTTCCATGATTGCAAATAAACATGTTTTTATTGATTTCATTACATTTTCAAACCTGCCTCTGATTCAGTATGTGTGTGTGTGTGTGTGTGTGTGTGTTTGTGTGTGTGTGTGTGTGTGTGTGTGTGTGTGTGTTTGGTGTGTGTGTTTGTTTTTAGCAGGATAAGTATTAACTTTGGGTCGCGTACAAAATTTGGCTATGAGTCGCAAACACAGCACACCATTCCTCATTGACCAAAGCATGAGCTGGTTATCGAGCAGAGCTCGCTGTACTGCGTAATTTTGCCATTGCATTTAAGACTAACAATTGTACATTTTGGTTTTACATTGTACAATACAAATTACTTACAAAGTCTAGTTTGTAGGACTTGCTGTGGATAATAATATTGTACAAAATGTACAATTGTATGGCTAAGTACTGAGGATGAGGAGCTGTATCATGAGGAAATATCAGGACAATCAATAACAATAGCAATAATAATAATAATACAAAAAGTAGTAATAAAAATTCCAACATACTGTCTTACAGAGTTATTCCTGTACCTGTTATGGAAACATACAAGCAACAAATTCAAAGGACATAGAGTCAAAGTAGTCTAGCTTTATTCTTAAAACTGTTAAGGTTCTTTAAAAAAATTTACTCACCTCCCAATATTGGTGCTGGGCTGAGCAAAAATACACACAAAAGCGTTCCACAAGAACAGCTTTAAAGTCCACATCTTACAGAGAGGAGATGAAATGTAGTGCACTACAGCAACATCTGAGAAATGCGACTGCAGATGTAGGTGCGCACTCCTCTTTAACCATCCTCAGTTCTCTGGAATGCCTGGCGGCAATGCGGTGCACTAAAAAAACAAACATTTAAAGTGAGGTAACATCACACTATTTACAAACCCGAATCCAAAAAAGTTGCGAAACTGTACAAATTGTATTTCATTAAATATAAGTGTATGACATTTGTAAATGATTGCATTCCTTTATTTATTTACAATTTGTATAGTGTCCCAACTTTTTTTGGAATCGGGTTTGTATATAGTGTGATGTTACCTGACTTTAAATGTTTTTTTTTTTTTAGTAAGAATAAATAATAAAAGAAAAACAAAAATCTGTAACAATCTCTGTGCGTAAGGGTCAAGGCCGGAAAACCCTAAACCTAAAACTTTATAGGTAAAAAAAGAAGCCATATCTAAACATGATCCAGAAGCGCAGGTGTTTTCTCCGGGCCAAGGCTTATTTAAAATGGACTGTGTCAAAGTGGAAAACTGTTCTGTGGTCAGACGAAACACAATTTGAAGTTTTTTTTGGAAAACTGGGACGCCATGTTATCTGGACTAAAGATGATAAGGACAACCCAAGTTTATATCAGTGCTCAGTTCAGAAGCCTGCATCTCTGATGGTATGGGGTTGCATGAGTGTGTGTGGCATGGGCAGCTTACACATCTGGAAAGGCACCATCAATGCTGAAAGGTATATCCAAGTTCTAGAACAGCATATGCTCCCATCCAGACGTCATCTCCCTCAGGTAAGACCTTGCATTTTAAAACATGACATTGCCAAACCACATACTGCATCAATTACAACATCATGGCTGTGTGGAAAAAGGATCCAGGTACTGAAATGACCAGCCTGCAGTCCAGATCTTTCACCCATAGAAAACATTTGGCGCATCATAAAGAGGAAGATGCGACAAAGAAGACCTAAGGCAGTTGAGCAACTAGAAGCCTGTATTATACAAGAATGCGACAACATTCCTAGTCTTAAACTTGTCTCCTCAGTCCACAGACATTTGCAGACTGTTATAAAAAAAAAAGGGGTGACGCCACACAGTGGTAAACATGGCCTTGTCCCAACTTTTTTGAGATGTGAAATTTTAAATCCACTTGTTTTTCCCTTAAAATGATACATTTTCTCAGTTTCAACATTTAATATGTCATCTAGTATGTTGTATTCTGAATAAAATATTGAAATTTGACACTTCCACATCATTGTATTCTAATTTTATTCACAATAGTCCCAACTTTTTTGGAATTAGGTTTGTATATAAGATGCGAATAACATTGATTATCTCTTCATCATAGAAACTGTTAATGGGTGGGATTTATTAGGCAGCAAGTTCATTTTTTTTTCCTCCAAATTGATGTGTTTGAAGCGTAAAAGATGTGCAAGCATAAGGATTTGAGTGAGTTTGACAAGGGCACTAAATTGTCAAGCCGAGTATTTCTAAAACGCTTTTCACAATGGACAAATTGTGAAGGGTAGAAGACTGGGTTAGAGCAGCTCCAAAACTGCAGGTATTGTGGGGTGTTCCCGGTTTGCAGTCATCACTATCTATTAACAGTGGTCCAAAGAAGGAACAGTAGTGTACTGCCGACAGGGTCATAAGCGGCCAAGGTTTATTGATGCACGTGGGGAGAGATGGCTGGCCTGTCTAATCCAATCCAACAGATAAGCTCCTGTAATACACAGTGCATCGTAGTCAGGGCAGGTCCTGTGGAGTGAAAACTGAGGTGGAAACAAAAACGCCACTCCATAACACCACTCTGGTAATGAAAGAATGAGTGTAATGAGGAGAAGATTGGGGTAAATGGTGCTACAAAAGCCTAAAAAAAGGCAAAGTGAATTTTTCCCCTATAGATGCAAAATTAAGTCAATCCTTTTTCTGGTTTCTTGGCTACATAACCCTCTGCCTTAATCTCTTCAGAAGCCAGGGGGGCAGATGCCCAGATATTGCCCCCCTTTCTTACTATACGTCATCCGATTCCTTCTTAGATCACGCCATCCGATACCTTTTCATATCCTGAACCTTCTTCATAACTCTTAACAGAACCCTCAAAGTTTGCTTCTGTAACCTTCCACACAACTGTTTCATTCCCTAGAGTCCTGGCCAGGGTTTGAACCAGCAATCTCTAAACCCAGATGTGAAGCTCATCCAACTGAGCCACAGGATCTCATACTAGCAAGCTGGTTTAATGCACGTTTCACTTTCACAAACAAAAGCTGAAGATTAGGAGCAAACCATGAACAACATGTTCTGGAGAACATGACATTAACCCGCTACACCACCTTGGGATTAAAAAACCCAGTGTTGCTTACTGCTCTTCTGTTAATTTCTAGTCTTAACCTATTAAAAACAAAGGGAAAGCTGTGGTGAGGATTGAACCAAGAATTTCCTGCAGCCGAGACCACGATCTACACACTTGAGGATGTAAGACCTTGGATATTGGACTTTTGTCTTCAGTGCTGCACCTCGGATAAAAATTATGTTTTGGTGGAATTTACCTGGGTTTCTCTGTTCCCACAAAAGGGGCTTTTGGTTTGTCACAATTTTTGTTGAATTACTTCAAACACAATCAAGTATTAAAGCGCCAAAAGCATTTGGTTCTCTATTTCAGGTCACACAAATTAGACACCTTAAGCATTCTAGCAATCTGGCTCAGGTTTGAACCAACAACCTGTGAAGCAAAAGGTAAAGCTCATCTGAGTCAGGCAAAGGATGCACTATGGAGGGACAAGAAGAAATGTTGCTTACTGCTTTTTTCTTCTGTTCGTTTTTTTTCGTCTTAACATACACTCTGTATAAACTCTAAAAAAAAAAAGGAAACTGGATACTAAATTGTGGTTCAATCATCACACTCAAACCACTAAATATTTATTTATTTATTTATTTATTTATTTATTTATTTATTTATTTATTTATTTATTACCAACTGGTATTTCCAAACCCTCTTTCTAAAAAGTTCTGTTGAAGTATCTGTTGATGTTTTAAATATTGTTAACAAATATATACAGAAGATGATCAGAAAAATTAGGGGTTACATTTGTGATTATTGATCTCGACTTTTTACCGAAGAGCCGATTCCTAAAACCGACTCTCAAACGTATATTTCCTCTTATTTTTTTTTTTAGCCGTAGTTGCTTTTGTGTAACTATAACCACCGTAACTGTGTTGAATAGTGAGGTATTGTGTAAAATATTACGTGTAATAAAGCGCATTATTGAAGGTGGTCAGAAAGATGGGTCGTGGATTTGCACTCGGTTCTTCACCTTCACCTGAAGGAATCGACTCAAAGATTCTATCGCAGCGGTTTCCCTCCGTCTGCAGTTGAGGTGTTACAGTCTACCTGTAAGTATCGGCTTAAATTAATTATTTCATTGTCTTATTAGTAAGAAAAATAATAGGCAGCGTTATCTAAATGTTCTTTTTAATAAATGTAGTTAATTGTCTCTCTGCATGTGTTAGCTAGCTGCGTTAGCATGTCTGACCAGGATAATAATGTCTCCAATTAAAGCCGGACAAAAAATAAAAAGCTTTGAATAACTTACATTTAATTGGCTAACATTAGCTAATTAGCCTGTTCGGCTATTTAGCAAACGTTAGCTACTTAGTATTTTTTCGAGTATTTCTATATTTAGGGCGGGAAAGATTCATGTTTCAGTCTATTAAAATGCATTTACAATGATCACATAATTTAAGAAATAGGGCAAGAAAATGTGCACATTTATATCATTTCATTTATTTAATCAATATCACACAAAGTGCTTTTTTTCCTCTCCAAAAAGCAACATGGATTACAAATGTAATAATTGATTGTTGTATAAAATAATAAGAGAATTGCGCTTTAGACACTATATTACCTGTTTTTGCACAAAACAAACAAAACCACAGCATCTCTGAGCAACATGATGACGATTCATTCAGGAACGAATCACCCGTTTGAAGAGTCGGTTTAATCGCAATGACTCACTTATTAACGGTGACATGCTGCCACCTACTGGGGGTTTTAATTTCACATTAAAAGTATCTTCTGTTCTTTTTAAATAAGCTCAATTATTCAACGCCTTATGTTTAAAATGTCTAAACATTATCTATGCATTTGTAACTGCATGTTCATCTGAGTGGCATTAAACAGTGTGTAAATAAATGTAAATGCCACTTCAGATGCATCTTTTTGTTTCCTCTGAATCGCAAAGATGAATTCTGTTGATTCTGATTTAATTTGCTTGGTAACCAAAGTGTCTTAATTTAATTGACATAAAATGTAAGAATTCGACTCAAAAGACTCTATTCGACTCTATTTAAACTTATTGCAAAAAAATAATTTGTTACTGCTAACCACTGCAATGACTACCGCACAAAATATAATCATACATTTTACGAGTCAGCTGCCCACTGTAGTCCTTAAGGAACAGCACAATAACACAGTCAGCAAAGTCAGAAATTCATCATAAATAGTCTAGAGAAGACACCAAGTCTGTGTTGCATTCTAAATGCGAGTAAAAACCCCACGCTCAATAATCTTTAAGCTGTTTAAAGAACAGAATAGAACGACACACAGTAGAGGGCTTTCGATTTTCAGACAGAACGGAGCAGACAAATCAGTGTTAATGTAAAGCTTTATTTAGATCCGTGTGCTGTTTGTATAGGAAACGGTTCACTATGCTACAGGTTCTGTATGTAAAATAGACACTTTAACATGCACACAGGCACAAAGGTGTGTGTTGAAGACAACATGGACAACCCTGTGTGTTTTTTCTTTTTTTTTAGGTCCGGCAGCCAGTCTCCCCTAATTCTGACGCGTATTTCTCCAGCTGCTTGCATTTGTCTTGCGCCTGAGCGTTACACTCGGCTGGTGACGGCCAGTGTTCCACCCACGTCCCCTTCCCCAGAGTGTACGTGTACCTGAAGGCAAGAAAGAAAAATGATTTCAGAATTTAAATGCGTGATTATAACACAATGCAGTTGTTTTAAAGAAGTGAAAGCCAGACAGCATAGTGCAGTCCTGGTCTAGTTTAGGGTGTATTATAGCCATAACCTCCCTCTGGTGGACATTTTGGCGAATTGCAGTAATACAGATTGCATAAACAACATCACAGGGACAACTTGAGAAGCAAATAGAAGGTCAGAAAGCGTGTTAGGAAATTTATAACAGTTTGCAAGGAAGAATAACAAAAAAAACATCTAGATAGAAGAGAGCACACACTTCTGTTTACTAGTGCAGTAATCCCCCTCTTTACCGCTGTTCAAATCTGGTGCTTATACAATACCGTATACATTAAATATAATTTTTTTGGGTGGCATCCGTTTATCTGTTCACCTGCTTTCATCACTGCCTGTTTGCCAGATGTCAGAGGGTGGACCGATAATTAGGTAGTCCTGATCTTTAAGCAGATTCAGCCCCGCCCTGCAGCCAGCGTGAGAGAGAAACACACGCGTGTCCTTTCCTTTTAGACCAACTTCGGAGCCTGCACACACACAGTTTGAGCAAAAGCACAACGATGTTACAAACGTTCTTTTGGTTTTTCAGTTTTTAGAAAGAAAAAAAAGAATTACTCACCTTCTTTTATGACCTGCAGGATCTGCATCTCATATCGGTCATACTGGCTCATACTCACGCTCAACACTCGGACCTTGTACACTGGAAAACAGGATGCGAATGAGAAAAATTGTATACGAGTTTATGGATCGTTGTGTTATGGTAATCTGTCGTGTTACCGTGGTGATTTCCGCTGCATGCAACGTTATTCCTCGCTACGTTTGTCTGAGCAGTTGTCTTCATCACACAGCAGTCGCCTGCAAATATCCGGTTGAGTTAAACGCAGTTAGTTAATGAGCGTTGCTTTTAATTACTTTTTAATATTTCTTACCCTGCGTGCAGCGGCAAACGTTGCCTTTGCAGATCTGACTGAGCTGCTCCTTGTCCTCCGGTGGAGTGTAAAACCTGCTGCAGCGTTTATCTACACACACACACACACAGTTTAACTCTCAGCTGGATCAAACATGCAGAAGTGTGTAAAGGTGTAGAAATATCCAGTCTCGTGTGTACCTGGATTGTAATACTGGTAGACAGTAACTGTAGACGGTTGCAGGAGGCCCACTTTAAATTTCTGGTTCAGCCTGAACGTAATGATGTCTGCCTCTTTGTTGGAGACCTGA
>MU532517.1:1505497-1602132 GCA_024362625.1 Silurus asotus
ACACACACACACACACACACACACACACAGCTTCTTCAATATAAGCACCAGACTCTCATCCATCCAACAATCCAGCTAGTCCTCTTCCACCACAGGATTTATCTTGTTTGGCAAAACTTGGTATCAACTTGTCTACATCTTCATACAATCTTAACGCACCGTCATGGAGGTGGTATAGACCGGGTTGTCCTCCTTGAACGCTCCAGAATGGAGCTGCTTGTGCTTAAGCAGGTAGAGCAGCGTGCCACAGATGTTTTGATTATCCACCGTGATGAACGGATAAGCCATGGAGAACACCTTCACCACAAACGCTGTGATCCTGTGACACAGAGAGAAGGAAGATTATGTGAAGAGATTACAGACAGATTGATAAGACCGAATATATCTTGCATATTGTAAAAATGGTGTTAATACCAGGTGCTGGTTCCTTCATTTCTGTACGGTGGATACGAGGAGTCCGTTTTGCGATAATGAAGCTGGTTGTCGTAGCCTGGCGCAGAAGCAAAAGAGATATCAAATCTTGCTGTACGTTTGAACCTGAGCTCGCGTTACACTTACCCATCAGTGAGAGGTGACTTAGAACGGAATATTTCTCGGATCTTACCTTTCTTAATGTACTTCAGGGCCTCATCTCTGCGTTGCATTCCCACACTCTCCCACTGCGAGCTGCGGTCCAGGTAGTGAACGGCGATGAGCGGCAGCGTGATGCTAGCCAGGTTCTGTTCCACACAGCCTCCTGGCATCCGGATCAGCGCCGCCAGCGAGTCCTGATTGATGGAGTTATCGATGCTGTCTGCAATCAAATGACCTGAAACACGTGCACAGTAATGACATGTTCAGTCAAAAAAAATCAAGCTAGAATTAACTAACGAGTACGCAGATATTAATTTTACCTCTGACGTTAACAAACGTTTCAGGAAGTGAGTTGGGGACCACAGAACTTAGTTTAACTTTATCCACCCGAATCGCCTGGTTTCCATCTGAGAATCAAACAAACTGGATTTATTTCAAAACCACTTTTTTTTTTATAAAATTTGGTACGGATGTGGCAAATTCGAGTATTCCTAAAATTGTAAACTTTTACGTAAAGCAGCACGTGGGCTCACCGATGTCTCCTTTTGTGGCAGGATTCAACACATAACTCCTCACGTTCATCTTCTGAACGCCCTCCACCTGGACGCACACACGAATCGCAGCTAAGACATGACAATCATGCTCAATTTGATGCAGCAACAGTAACTCAATGTTATATTCATAAGAAATGAGTGTAGTGAATGCTACAATTTGACTACAAATCAACACTGTTTCTTAAATAATAGCAACTCTTGAGTAATAAAAGTTCCACATCAGGCTTTACCACCACGTGAAGGATTTTTCTAATGGCGTCCTGTCCACTCAGGCTGCGTGACACAACAGTGACCTGCAGGGGGAGCGCTCCTGCTTGGAGCGGGATTACAGTGTAGGGAATGAGCACTGAGGATTGAGCTCGCACAAAAACCTCCTGCTTGTGATCCCCAGTAAACGCCACACTGCACATGTCCACCGTTTTTGACAGAATCACCAGCGCCTACACAAAACACAATGTTGCAGTGTAAGGAACATCTGTAATTAGGCACTTTGGGTAAAATAATCGAATAAGGAGATGTAAAGTGCGAGGAAAGTGACCGTCAAATTCTCATTCATGTAGTTGTGCAGCACGGCCTTGACTTCCACGTGCTCGTTTCTGGCTGCAGTGCGAGGAAGGCGGAGGTCGATAAAGAAACGCTTAAAAACCCGGATGTTGAACGGCTCAGCTACGCAGAAACCTGCAGGAATGCAAACTCTGATATCAGAACACAATTGGACTTGAATTGCAGGTAATTTAATCACATTTTTCTTTCACGTCAACCCAGGCTTTGTGCTGTTGTCCATTAGTTTAATGCAAAAAGACGGGTCACCAGTTGGATAAAGCAGGTCAGAGACAGCTAGATATCAAAAGGAAATGACCTGTTTTAGATGATGCACTGACACCCAAAATGCCCCATTGAGTGATGCTGTCAGGGAGAACATCTTCCACAGGCATAACAGCCAATCTGATTAAAGACAAACACGCTTAAGGGAATTTTATTTACATATTTATATAAATATGTGTGCGCGCTTTACCAGAGCTGCAAAAGTGTTAAAAGAAAAAAATTAGAAAAATTAATATAAAGCACAGCTGTGATGTTCTGGGTCATTGCTATGGATTGTATGTATCGGACCAGTTATATAGAATGCCCCCAACACACACACTTTATAATTCAAATCAATTGAAATAAACCCAATACAAAAGCAAAATTATGTTGAATAAAACAAAAATTAAATCAGTAGTTACCAAGACTACCACCGAGATTCAAGAAATCAGTCTTACCCATCAGTCCCACGTGTTTCAGGAAGTTCAACATCAGTCCACAGCCACGATTCCAAAAACTTTTTGCGAACATAAATGTCATCAATCCCATAGTCGAGATCATCCAGCATATTGTCCTCATCAACCTGCTCAAAGTCCTCGTTGCCCTTTATTTCTGCTTCTGGTGCCGGGACTACACGTGCATATTGGATACTTAAGGTTTCTTCACGGAGACGAGGAACGAATCCGAGCATTAAGGATTCACCTGAATGATCAGAAATTCAAATCAAACAGTTTGGAACGACGGGATAGTGATAGGATGTTTTTTTTTTTATTTTATTTTCAAGGTGCACACAAAAATTGGCTATACCACAGCATGGTTGAATTGAGAAGGTGTATAAGATAAATAAACCGTTTCAAGGAGTATTCTTTCAAGAAAATACTTTTTTTGTGTGTTGTGGTGTTTGTTTTGAGGGGTTAACTTTTAACCAACCTCCATACTGGATCACAGGTCTGAGGTAAAAGGTGGATATTGGCTCAGAAATGGTTGGCTCTGGAGTAGTGGTTGGCTCTGGAGTTGTGGGTGGGGGTGGGGTGACAACGCCCAGCTCTTCACCCCTGTACTTTGAGCAGCACGTGAGAAAAGCGATCACGCAGCTCCACTCCTCAGTGATGTAAAGAGCACGACGGCGACACGAGTATGCCATCGGGATATCCCTCATGCCATCGGAGCAGCAGCGCTGTAGAAACTGCTCGGAATAGGATTGCTCTAATCACGCACACACAAAAAGAAAAAAAAGCCTGCGTTAATTGGTTAAACATCCTTCACAGTGCCAACTTAAAATTTCCTATGAAGTCCATACTATGTGCTGCCTTAATTAGGAAGGAAACAGAAAACTAACCAAACATATTAATTTACTTGTGAATCAAACTCGGCAAATGAATTCGGGACGTCTATACAAAATCGAAAGCACTATACAAATAAAATCGAATGGAATCAAATTGATAAAAAAATGTCCCATTACTCTGCCGGATGTCTCAATTCTTTTCACTGTACTGACCTCTGTGATTTGTCCTTTCAAAACTGAGATTGGAAGTTTCCGTATACTAAACCTGGTATAACGTTTAATCCATTATTTACCCAGCTGGGCTTTGAGACGCAGCTGCTCAGCAGAACGCTTTCTCCTGGACATCGAGGAACACGCTGTGCCAAACCAGAAAACATACAAATTGTTATCATCAGTTATGAAACTGAATCCTCAGCTTGATCATTAGTGCTACAGAATTGATTCATTATATAATTCTATTTGCTTGGTTATTTGTACAAACAGTTCATTCATATTGTAATTGGGCACGGCATAAGCAAGAGGACAAAGAAAAATCCTCCCTTTCTAAATCTGGCAGGTATTAACAATTACAAAAAAATTACCTTGGCTTGAATCGGTTACAGCACCGAAGCTTGACTGAAAATGTAATCCTGCATCCTGGAACACACCCATACTGTCCTTCCCTCCACCTGGAGAGCAGCCCAAATCGCCCTGTCCCAACGTATCCCAAACCTGCTGCACACCACTGGATTAATGATGGAATTATTTATTAAACGCTTTCTCCGATTATTTAAACTACAGCCAAAATGTTTGAGAATGTGAAAATGTACACTATATTCCCAAAAGAATTGGGTCACCTGACCTTTCTTGCTATATGTGTTTCTTTTCCAAACTGTTACCACAAAGCTGGAGGCTCTCAAACCAAACCTGCTCCAGCATGCCACTGAGCACAAAGTGAGTTCCTTGAAGATCTGGTTTACATGCATTGAAGAGCAAGATCTTGAGTGGCCTGCTAAGGAGCTCTGATCTCATGCCTACTGAACACCTTTTGGATGAATTTGAAAAGCTGACTGCAATTAATATTTGTGTTATTCTCAAAACTTTGGGCCACAGCTGTACAGTTGTAGTGCACGTCACCTTCTTCTGTGTCAGGCGGCCCTTACTCAGCAGGAAAACGGAGTTGTCCACGGCAACAAGGCTGACCTTGGCTCCAGGGTCGCCCCTCACTTGAAAGCTTAAGCTGTCGCCTGGCGAGTACGAGGACATCACCTCACCCCCCAACGGTTCAACTTTAAGCTACAACACATTCAGCATGTCAGTGGAATGTTACTCTGTTACTCCAGTAAATGGGAAACCTTGAAATGCTGTTTGACTCACTGATCCCACACAATTGCTCTCCACGGCCACCAAAATGGAGTCGGACACCACCTCGATTTTGGAGCTCCAAGGCAGTATGTAGTACACCACGAAGCGGAACGCAGGCATCATCTCTGAAGTCAGAAGCAGGGGAAAGTTGGTGATTTCATGCCCCTTGATGTCAATCTTGCCAGTACGGATTATTCTCCCTTTATTCAGCACCTGGAACATGGCAGGGAATGTACAGCCAGATTTGATATTTTCTTTTCTTCATCTTTATTGTGATAAGAACCCAGTGGACAGATGGGATGCAGGACTTACAATGTAGGAAACGTGCTGGAGGAAGTTTTTCTCTTTCTCTGAGAAAGTGCTCAGGTGCAGTTGGAAGTTTAAAGTCTGTCCAGCTTGCCCAGTATACTTGTCTAGCATGATGTGAAGCTGGTTCGGCTTTTCTGGATTAAAAGGTGTGTACGGTTGCACGATCCAATTAGCCTTTGTTTGCTGCTCCTCCCTCAATCCTGGGACGAGCGTCTCTGCCTACAAAGGTAATTTACAGAAGAGTGATGTTGAAAAAATGCATTATTGTTCATATGTTAGTCTTTGTTTAACGTTTAGAGAAGAAGCTTCTAATGTCCATAACCAGGAACAGCCGACAGGTAATATGTTCTTGGTGCTTGCACTTCCCTAACAATAGGGGCTTATGAACCTAAAAGAATTGTCTCAAAACTAAGGAGGATAGTGTTCTAAATCTTTTTGGACACTAATGAAATGTGTGCGTGTGTGTGTGTGTGTATATGCGTGTTTGACTTACTGTTATAAGATTTATATCAGAAGGCATGTTCAGAGATGCTTTGATGGTACCGCTGTGCAATGTGAACAAAGTGGGCACCAAGCTGATTTTAACAGGGACGTTCGGAGCCGGTGAGCCATCGTGGTGACTAACTGTAACCTAATACCCAAAATACAAACATTTAAAGCGGATTCGTAACCACAATTGTAAATTGCTGTGTGATAAGTATTGTTCTGGTACTTTACCGTCATATCAAAGGGTAGACCCGATTTATAAAACTTTGACGTGTCTTTAATGGCGAGCACGTAGGGTGCCAAGACGATTTTGATGCCCGACTTCTCTGCTTCCACTAGGTCGCTTCCTGAGGATGACAGTGCAGCATCATACATACAGAGATATTTTATTTTGTGTTGCCCACTACTGCACTGTCCACTAATAAAACTAAAATCAATTCTAATTCTGTGAAAAATGCTCCTGATTTCACTCTTGAGCTTCTTGGCTATTCTGTGACACCTAAAGCTCCTTAGATACCTTGAGTAGTTTTCCTTCATTCTTTCCCTTCATTACATTTCTACGCAGGATAACTATCTGCACAAAAGACGGCCTACCTGAGTTGGTCAAGACGGAAGCTTTGATGTATATGGACGAGCCTACGAGGCTGTTGATGTTTGAGTAGGCCTTCCTAAGCTCATCGATGGTCAGAGTGGCCGTCCCACCGTCCAGCTGCAAGCAGTCAGGAGCAGAAATGAGAAATGTATCGGAGACTTAAAGTAGTGTACAGTAGCCTGCGTCATCTGCTTCAGTTAGAATTCGATCCGTTAGGATCTGACAGATCGAGAACCGAGGTTAGAACTATTTTATCTTCATTTCAGCCTGCGATAGCCAGACTTGAAGTTACTCACATTATTCACTTGCTTCATGGAGGGGAGTCGCACTTTCTCTCCGTTCTTCTCCACTCCAAACACCACGTACGCGACGCCTTTCACTTTCTCACCATACACATACCTGAGTAAAAATTACACAGCTGCATTAGACCTAATTGTTCAAGGCCCAGACTGGAAATGAGGAGTAAGTATGGCACTGACCTGGCGTGAACTTCTACCTTCAACTCCTGACCGTCCAAACTAAAGTGGGCGTTTTGCGGTATTAGCGTCACATTGAACGCTGGAAGCACTACAATCATAAGAGTTACACTTAAAATGTTGTTTTAACACAGACTCCCCCATATATACGTACCCCACCTTATTTCCACATTTTTAACTTGCTAACTAAATATCCTACAAATTATGATTGCGTAAATTTTTACTCCCCATTGCAGCAAACGCATTTACAGTTAAAGGGAGGCCACTAGTCTAAGTTTGTCACA
This sequence comes from Silurus asotus, assembly GCA_024362625.1. Taxonomy (NCBI): domain Eukaryota; kingdom Metazoa; phylum Chordata; class Actinopteri; order Siluriformes; family Siluridae; genus Silurus; species Silurus asotus. Next base: position 1,512,205 of record MU532517.1, read on the forward strand.
GGACACACCTCGAGGCTCAAAAACAGAAATGTCCAGAGTCAGTTCTAGACTCAGTACAGGATTAGTGGTTATTAAATAATGACCAAGAGAATCTTCCTTAAACTTTAGAAGACAAGAACAAGATTTATGATATTGAAAAAGTCCAATTTCTCGTCTAAGACAGGATTTTAAACTCCTAATCTAATGGACAAAACTGATTTTTCTCCTGAATTATTTTAATCGGTGAACAAACAAGCTCGCATAACTACATACAAATGTAAATACGTACCGTATTTCTTCACCTCAAAATCCGCACTAAACGTGTTTTCTTTCCAGTGGTCGAATTTAGCAATAACCTTCCACTTGCCCTCCCTGTAAAATAGTAAAAACAGTTAAAGGTTAAGTACTTTAATTAATATATATTAATTATTAAGTAGTTTAACATATACACACAGACACACACACACAAACACACATACATATATATATATATATATATATCCAGCAACATCATACTTGACAATGTCTGAGAGGGCATAAGTGTTGGAGAAAACACCATTTTCTGCTTTGCTCCTCCCTGTGGTATAGACCGTAATTCCATCAGGATTCTGAAACGGCACGGACGAACAGCAACATTAAGGCAATTCAGGGCAATCCCAACACTTAAGTACAGGCGGTCCTCAATTTACCCTGGCGATGCCCTACAACAACACCATCGTAACTTAAAATTATTGATAAGTAGAATCATGGTCTAGCCTTCCCAGGAGTTTTAAAGAGCATTATAACTTTATCTCTGCACATGGAGAATAATCCCATTTGATGAATCTAAAATGATCTGGGTACAATTTAAGATTCACTGTGATGAAACGAAATGATCACCCACTAAAAACCCAGTATAAGATAGATTACTATATTAGAGATTGCTCCAAAGCCTTTACCTGGATTTCAACAGAAATGGTGCCACTGAAAGCCTGAAAAGCAGCATTCGAAACAAAAGCTCGACTGCGCACTGTACAAATTGGATAGAAAATAAAGACCATGACAGATACTTCAGTAAACACGAGTGTGAGAGGCAGGGTTCAAGGTAACCTGTGGTACCCAAGTGGTACTGGTCTTACCTGTGTCTCCTGGGTTGTATACGGGTTTGTCTGTCTGGATAAAGATGTAACCAGACAGAAAGGACACTTTACTGATGTACTTAACCTCCTGGAAGTCTCCAAACTGGGCCACCAGCTCTACGAACTTGGTCCCTTTCTTTTCTCGCTGCAGGAAACTCGGATTGATCTGTGCAGAAAGTTCAATTTGTTGTCTCAGTCTTGGGGTGTTACTTTTGCTTAAGATGCTCTTGACAGTAAGTTAGAAGGCTTGGCCTCAGAACGGATTTAAGAGTTTTGCCTCCACTTTTATTTTATGATTTTATCTATCCTGATGTTGGGCTTGACAGTGGTGATCTTTACTACAGTCCCAGTAGTCATTATGTGATTTGTGGACAGTAACAAAATAAATGTAATTTTTTACTGTACTTAAGTCTGTACTAAGCCAACTAAATCTTGTAAAAAAAATAAATGATAAGAACATTGGCATAATAAATAAAAAAAAAATACTTTGCAAGGCAAATACTTCTGTACTTTTACTCAAGTGAAAGTTAAAAAGGACAATTTTACTATTAACAAAGTAATATTTTACCTACTGTATCTCTACTTTAACTCAAGTATCTGAACTGTTGTAACTTGTTAGGGGGTGTGGCCAAGCAAGTATGTGTTATGTTACAAATTTGTAACGAATTGAATGTACCTTGATGGATTGGAGGAAGTTGTAGTTATTATCCGAGTTGAGGGTGACGCTTCCCTGCCAGAGTCGATGCGACTTGGCTGGAAAATCGTACACAGAAAGAGAAACACTGACGGGCTGAGAAATTCCAAATGCCTCCAGCAGGATGTTTTCGTTAGTTTCCACTCTCAGCACCACAGGAGCCACCAGTGCAAACCTGGGTGGGGAAAAGAAAATGCAACAATCCAAATCCGCAGTTTGTTAGCTGATATATTTCCTATACATAATTGCTCAACCTGAAAATAAATCTTGTAAACATCTGTCTAGATGTTCAACATTAAGTGGAACTAAAGTGGGTTGGGTTTTTTTTTCTACTATTTAAAATCCACCCTAAATTTTTCCCTGTGTGCAAAAGATCATGTCCTCACTTTGGTGACGGGTCGAAGTCCGGCTTGCTGCTGCAAACACAGAGCAAAAAAAACCCTCACTGCACTGACAAAACATTTGTGCTAAAAACAGACGTAAGAAATTAGGACAATGTAGTTTGGGTGCAGTTTGTTATTGAGGTATGACTTTGCTACATACAAAGAAAAAAGGTGATATGAGAGAGAGAGAGAGAGAGAGAGAGAGAGAGAGAACACTCACACATGCAGGTTACATGACACATACCTCCCTCGATTGGGTTGAAGCCTGCAAGGCAAGAACGAATTAATGAATGCGCAAAATAACAAAAAAAAAAACTTGTAATTTCTCAATACACACAATGTAATATAGACATTAAGAATTAGGAATCTACATCAAACCCAATGCTTCATGTAGAAAAAGTGCTTCATGGAAAAGTCCTTCAGAGAAAAATAATCAAATTGAAAAAGCAACTCACCGGAGATACTGGTCAAACGTAATAAACTGAGCGTTTAATGCGTGCAACACGGACAAGACGCATAACCGGTTTGCTAAAGAGCGCATCCTTGCACATGACCTAGCAAACTTCAAACTACTGCCAAACGTACAGGGACACACATTCTTACATATCCTCCCTCAGCCGTCCCACTATTTCACAATTTTGCAAAAACAGATTTCTTTCATGTCTGCAATCTGGGAAAATACTTTCCAGGGTGCCATTTGGACATTTTAAATTATTTATTCTATAGAAGTGGTTTTAAATTTGTGGTTACTTCTTAGTTAAAAAAATATATCTATTGAATTTAATTTGGTGCTTATGATCAGGTTCCTTCATGGCAGCAGACACTCACGGTCACCTCTTTTTTTTTTTTTTTTTTTGTTTATTTTTTTTTTTTTTTTTTTTTTTTTTTGGTTAATTTTATTCTATAAACCTTATATTCATCCATGAAGTATTTAAACGATCATAAATAGCGGTGTTACATGTTATTAGGCAGATTAAATATAATATGTATGTATATATATTTTATATACATACACACAAACAATTCAAAGGACAGAAAAATAAATTGGCCCAAACAGACACCTTTGAACAGACACTTTAAATTCTTCATTATTTTCTCCCTCAAAGCAATAACAAACATACAACATACAAATAAATACACCAAACTCACTTAATTCCATTCAATCATAAATAATTGCTATTTCATCTTTAAGTAAATGGATTTGTATGAATTTTTAATTACAGATTTAAATGTTAGACCTATTATATTTTATATTAACAACAGAAACAGACACATTATCCTTATCACCCAACCTAAATTATATAAACATTTGGAACATGTGGAAAATTCAGTTTTTCATCCTGATCACTGTCCCAGTCTTCACGAGGTTTGTGTTTGCTCTTCGTGGACGTCGGTTCCAAGGTCCGTAGTTGGATACGCACTTATTGTAAAGATTTCAACAAAACACAGATAACAGATCTTAACAAACATCACCATTTGTGTGTGTGTGTGTGTGTGTAGGGGGTGCTTCCAGTTGCCTTTAGTGTTTATTTACTTGTACAAATGGATGAATGAATGGGAAAAAAAAGCGCATAAAAAGGCACTACAGAGATCTTTTACTCGACATGATTTGGAGCCGAAATGGGATCCCAGCAAGAATCAGGCTTTATTTACCAAGTCTCACAGTATACAAGCTACACATACATGCAATAAACATTATTCAATGATTCCTTGCAATGACACAAGAAATAGCAGGACTGTACCGTCTACAATTGTTATGAACACATGTAGCATAACTAAAGATGCAAAGAATTGCAAAGCAGTAAAGAATGCACACTGAAACATATATATTTTTAGAGATGCGGTGAAGCGAAGTGCAAATTTAAACTGAACACAAGATTTAAGCAAATTAGCGACAGTCATGAAAAAAGTCTTGTAGTGTAGCAGACTGGCTTTTATATTGTGTTGTGTAGTAAGTGTGCGTGTGTTTGTTGTGTGTGGCGTTTCTTAGGTCTGGCAGCCATCGGTCTGCAGTTCGGCGCTAAAATTGTCGAGCTCTGCGCATTTGTCACATGCGCCAGACGGCCAGTGCTCCAGCCACGTGTTCTTCCCCAGAGTGTACGTGTAACTGGAAAGGAAAGAACAGAAGCGATGCTGAAACAAAAAAGGTTCAAATAAACACAGTAATCCCTCGTTTTTCTGAGGTCCGAATCTTCTGCCCCGGTTTATCGCAGATTTAAAAAAAAACATATAATTGTTCTGTAATTGTACTGTTTCACAGTTCGGTACGTACCTTAGGTTCGGGCTTGTCATTGATTATTAATGCAGTTTATTAATATCAACATTTGAACAGTTGACATTTTTAAAACAATTTTAAATAAAATGCCTGCTTGGTTAAATAATATATGAAATAATATTTTATAAAAAATTTAATAGAATACATCTAAATAATGAGTAAGTAATTAAATTGATTAAATTAAATGATATGATGGAAAAATTATACACACACACACACACACACACACACACACTATTACATACACATCTGTATTAGCCAATTTAAAACAAACACACACAGTTGTGTATTGTTTTTGTTTTAAATTTAATATTTAGTACATTTAATATTTGTGTCTTCATTCCCTCCATCCTTCATGATGGGGAATTATCAGGATTTTCTCCTTTTAAGGGAAATTCTTGAAGCTGGACTTTGAAACTTTCAAGAGCCCGTTGTGCTTTTCATCCGTGCGCAAAACAAATCGTATTTCTGGTACAGAGCGAGTAGTCACAGTGACACTGCGCTAACTGTAGTTTCATTTTCATGCCCCTGACATTGTTGTGCATGTCTACAGGCTTAATATTAATCATTTAAAAAAATGAGCTCAAAGTGCTGCGCGGAGACTAAACAAACTCGTGGTCCACCACTTAATATGCCGGATATAAATACCGTTACACCCCGACTGAGTATACATTCAGAAAAGAAAAAAGAAAACGTGCAAATATATACAGTTAAGAATCATGTATTTGTGTTATATCAGTAAAGACTTGTTCTATAAGATTGTTGGCACATTAGCTAAATAACAGCTAGAAGTGATCAAGATACATGGCCCCTTTTCAGCGTTACCCGTTTTCATCACTGCCTGCTTGCCAGATGTCAGAGGGTGGACCGATGATGAGGTAGTCCTGCCCCGTGAGCAGATTCAGCCCCGCCCTGCAGCCAGCGTGAGAGAGAAACACACGCGTGTCCTTTTCTTTTACACCAACTTCAGTGCCTGCGCACACACAGTTTAAAGTTACTCAATGCAAAACAATGTTAAACAATATTTGTAGCTAAACTAACCTTCTTTTATGACCTGCAGGATCTCTAGCTCGTACCGATCATACTGGCTCATACTCGTGTTTAACGCTCGGACCTTGTACACTGGAAAACCAAGCGTTGCTGCTTACATGTGGAATTCTGCCGTTCTTTTTTTTTTTTTTTTTTTTTATGTTTTATTAGTTTAAAAGTGAACGTCTTGTAGTTACCGTGTTGGACTCCACTGCACGCCGCAGTCTTTCTCGCTGCGACTGTCTGAGGGTCCGTCTTCACTACACAACAATCACCTATAACGGTCCAATCGTACGCAGTGTATGAATACAGTTTTTGTATTTGTGTGCGTGTGTAAACGTATTTGCATTTCTTACCCTGCGTGCAGCGGCAAACGTTGCCTTGGCAGATCTGACTGAGCTGCTCCTTGTCCTCCGGTGGAGTGTAAAACCTGCTGCAGCGTTTATCTACACACAGTTTAACTCTCAGCTGGATCAAACATGTAGAAGTGTGTAAAGGTGTAGAAATATCCAGTCTCATGTGTACCTGGATTGTAATACTGGTAGACAGTAACTGTAGACGGTTGCAGGAGGCCCACTTTAAATTTCTGGTTCAGCCTGAACGTAATGATGTCTGCCTCTTTGTTGGAGACCTGATGAACGTAATAATGTCTGTCTCTTTGTTGGAGACCTAAACACACACACACACACACACACACACACACACACACACACACACACACACACACACACCAGGTACACAGAGTACATTATTACAGCATTTTATTAAAAAGTGTGACGATCAGCACATAGTCCTTCATGTTACCTTGAACAGATGAATGATGAGGGAACCTCGATCGCTCAGATTGTCCACCACTTGGAAATTGTTGATGTAGCGATCCACAGAGTTGGTCAGCTGTGAGAGCAGAGAGCACACAAATTAAATAACTTTACACAACAAGCATTTCCATCATCATTTTGAGACCACAGTTTGGTCTTGCTGTTTGATTTTGCAGTTGCCTCTAATTTAATGCAATTTCTTGCCTTCAAGCTTTTGGATTTGTTTTGTGTTGATGTTGCTGCTATACGGTTGATTTTGTCTTTGATTTTCTTGTAACTATTTTTTTAATCTTCCTGCTGTGGTTGATTGAGGTGATTTAAACTTTCGTTCAGTTCCTCACCAGCTCCAAGTCGGAGTTCTCTGGTTCAAAGCCTGTCGGCAGGTTGATGTCCAACACGGCCATGCGCACTTGATGCTGCTCCAGCGCTCTGATCAGGCAAAACACTAATAAACACTAAACCACATTCTTATACAGGCAGTGAGTCACCTGCCATATGTGCTTCCTTCTCAAACAAATTTGGAGGCACACAATTGTATAGGAACTAGGAGACCCAAACCTTTTCCAATGCCCCTGTGCACAAAGCCATGAAGATATGATTTATAAGATAATAGCTTACCTTACATTGATACTGAGTTTATACACCTTCTCGACCTCTGCTGGAGGCTTCTCTGTAACGCACAAATCATTGACTGAAAACACCGAAAACAATCTACTCAATACTATTCATGTCTGTGGCTTCTTTTTTTTTTCTTTTTCACATTTGCTGCTAAGAGTGTTTACATTGTACTATGTTTTATATTCAGGACATTTTATTAGTTATCTTTGACATCAGTAAACCTGCAGGTCTAATTAAAGTTAGACGCACCATCGCTCTCGCTAATAGAGACGTTCAGCTCAAATCCGTTACAGGAGCTCTTCTTGTGTACATCAGGCAACTCGTTATACACTGTTACCACCTGCCGAGCGAAACAAAAAATAGTTAAACAAAGGCATTTTTTAGCTAATAATTGGGTTTAACGGGAGCATACCTCCAGGATCCCCTGACCACTTCCTGAGGCCATTACTGAGAAGTCCTGATCTGTAGGCACCTGTGTGACAAATAAGAGTGTTATATACTGTATACATGCTGTACACACAATGTCAACTGGAATAGCTAGTTAAAAAAGTGCTGACCGAGAAGGAATATGCCACATGAGCCAGATGTTTGGGGAAGGCCTGGTAAATATCTGAGCGCCCAGGAACACTGAGTACCACTTTCAGATTCATGTCAGCTGGAGGAGGAACCTTCACCAGGTACTCGGACAGAGCCTGTAGTACCACCATGGTGGACTACAAGAAAAGGAAGGGAATTTGGTGAAAAGTGCCACTTATAGATTAATGGCTTTTTAGTTGATAAGTATCTCCTCTTTAAGAATCCCCAAGACAATGCTACCACCACTGTTGGATTCAAAATCAACTAGTAATCAACACCTGGGTGGGTCCGAATCCTCCCCCGACCCGTCGCTGCTGATTCAGCCACTGAAACGGAGCGGCCGCCTCCTGAACATGGCCTCCTTTAAGCAGGGCCAGCAGTGCATAACCCGTCGCCTCCAGCGTGAAGAACGTGTTTTCTGCATCTGGCCAGTGCTTATGGTCTGCAAACAAAAGGACCAGAGTTTTACCGACGCCCTCACAAAGAAAGAAAACCGGTAAACGTACAGACTGCAAGTTGAGTCCATGAGTACCTGCTGACGCGGATTTCAGCAACACGCTCTTCGAGCAGCCCTGATTGCTCACAGCCAGGGCGTAACACGCAATCGCTACAGAGTACGGCCTGCGCAGCCGGTGGTACCGCTCCTTTAGATACACTCCTGCTCTTTGGAACAGCAAATCCAAAGAACCGTGATCCAGTGGTCTCAATCCGATACCCTAAACATCAGTTATTACAGAAGAACAGAATCAACACAGTGTTTACTAGTTTGGTTCATAATAATAGGATGTTTGATGGCATGTTTTTAGGTGATCAGATACTGTGTGTGTGAGAATCACCCCTGTGTTAACTTCTGAACTGCTGCATTTAACAGCATTCCTAGCTTCGGACAATGCTATCAATACAAACGCAGTCAGAGTTTCCGTGGATTCAGCACCCTGAAGACCTCCCTACACACACACACACACACACACACACACACACACACACACACACACACACACACACATTCAGGTAGAAAAGTCACCTTTCATACTCTCGTGAAAAAAACGATTCTACATACTGCACAGGATTTCCCCCATTTGGCAAAACTTTCTCTTTTCTCACCGTCATGGAAGTGGTATAGACCGGGTTGTCCTCCTTGAACGCTCCAGATGGAAGCTGCTTGTGATTGAGCAGGTAGAGCAGCGGGCGACAGATGTTCTGCTTATCCACCGTGATGAACGGATAAGCCATGGAGAACACCTTCACCACGAACGCTGTGATCCTGTGACACAGAGAGAACGAAGATTACTTTAAAATGAGCCAAAGGACCAAATCACATCTCATATATCATCATCTTTCAGCTGCTCCCATTAGGGGTCACCACAGCGGATCATCCGTCTCCATACCCCCCCCTGTCCTCTACATCTGCCTCTTTCACCCCAGCTACCTGCATGTCTTCCCTCACCACATCCAGTAACCGTCTCCTTGGTCTTCCATTTTTTCCTCCTTCCTGGCGGCTCCATCCTCAGCATTCTCCTACTGATATACCCCATGTCCCTCCTCTGCACATGTCCAAACCATCTCAATCGTGCCTTCCTCACCTTATCTCCAAAACGTCTTACATGCGCTGTCCCTCTAATAAACTCATCGTCGTCACTCCCAACAAAAAGCTTAACATCTTCAGCTCTGCTACCTTCCACCCCACCTCCTGTCTTTTACGCAATGCCACTGTCTCTAATCCATACAACATCTCAGGTCTCACCACAGTCCTATAAACTTTCTCTTTCACTCTCACAGATACTCTTCTATCACAAATCACTCCTGCTATTACTATTCTCCACCCACTCCACCCTGCCTACACTCTTTTCTTCACTTCTCCATTACTTTGCACTGTTGACCCCAGGTACCTGAACTCCTCCACCTTCTCCACCTCTTCTCCCTGCAACCACTTCACTGCCCTTCCTCTCATTCACACACATATACTCTGTTTTACTCCTACTGACTTTCATTTCCCTTCTCTCCAGCACGTACCTCCACCTTTCCAGGCTCTTCTCCACCTTCTCCCTACTCTCACCACAAATCACAATATCATCCACAAACATCATAGTCTACAGAGACTCCTGTCTGACCTCGTCGGTCAACCTGTCTATCACCACTGCAAAAAGGAAAGGGCTAAGAGTCAATCCTTGCAGTCCAACCTCCACCTTAAACCTACTACTGCACACTTCACTACAGTCACACTGTCCTCATACATGTTCTGCACCACCCTCACATACTTCTCTGACACACCTGACTTCCTCTAAATCGCTGCTCTCACTTCCTCCTTACTAATCCTATCCACTTCCTGCTTTAAATCTCCACACCAAATATGACAATCAAATATGCGGATCACAAATCGCTCGTCCTATATAAATTGAATAAATACCAGGTGCTGGTTCCTTCATTGTTATACGGTGGATACGAGTCGTCTGATTTACGGTAATGAAGCTGGTTCTCGTAGCCTAAGACAGAAGCAAAGCATGATTAGGGGGCCAAGCTCCAAAGGTTTGCTATAATATAAGTTTATTATAATTATTATTACTATTATTATAATATCAATTATTATTATTATTATTGTTGTTGTAAAGCAGATGGTTTTTCAATTAGGGTTTGCAATTATCATTTGTCTACCACAATTTTTTATAAAAGCAGACATTGAATTTACACCATCCCTCCATGTTACCAGTTTTTATGTATGAGATGGCGACCTCCCTGCGCTGGATTCCAACACTCTCCCATTGCGAGCTGCGGTCTAGATAATGAACAGCGATGAGCGGGAGCGTGATGCTAGCCAGGTTTTGCTCCACACAGCCTCCGGGCATCTGGATCAGTGCCGCCAGCGAGTCCTGACTGATAGAGTTATCAATGCTGTCGGCCAACAGATTACCTAAAACACACATGGAAATGACATGAAGGGTTCAGTGAAGACAGTGGAGACAGAGAGTAACATTATTTTACCTCTGATGTTGACAAATCTTTGGGGAACAGAGTTGGGAACCACAGAACTCAATGTAGCTCTTTTCATCCGAATCACTTGATTTCCGTCTGAGGATCCAACACGCAAAGATTAGATTCATTCTCTGAACGCATAGTAAACTAAGGTAACAGGAAGTGATCTTACCACTGTCTCCTTTATCAGCAGGGTTCAACACAAAACTCCTCACATCCATCTTCTGAATGCCTTCCATCTGCAGCAAGAAATAAACATATATGCCGTATATTTGTTCCAATTATATATATATATATATATATATATATNNNNTATATATATTTATATATTTATATATTCTTTCTGCAAATTTAATTTCACTGAATTTTCATCAAGCCTCACCACTACACGGAGAGTTTTCCGGACTGCGTCCCGTCCAGTAAAGCTGTGTGACACAGCAGTGACCTGCAGGGGGAGCTCTCCTGTTTGGAGCGGGATTACAGTGTAGGGGATGAGCACGGAGGATTTAGCTCGCACAAACACCTCCTGTTTGTGATCCTCAGTATATGCCACACTGCACATATTCACCATTTTTGACAAGATCACCAGCACCTACACACATTTTATGACCAGTGTGCTATATTTAGTGTCTTTTCCAATGGAAAAACACAGGGAACATCATAAAATACAAGTTACCTTCAGGTCCTTGCTCATGTAGTTGTGTAGCACAGCCTTCACCTCAACATGTTCGTTTCTGGCTGCGGTGCGAGGGAGACTAAGTTTGATGAAGAACGGCTTCCATGCCCGGATATTGAACGGCTCGGCTACACAGAAACCTGGCAGAGAAAGGCATGTAGCTAGATAAAAATAAAAAAAGAGACATAATATGAGGAAATTGATTTGAAAATGTAGTCTACCTGTGCTAGCTGATGCACTGATCCCCAGAATCCCCCACTGAGTGATGCTGTCAGGAAGAACAGACTCCACTGGTGCTACTGCCAATCTGTAAAGAAGTAAAAAATAGTGCACTCATATGTAGTTTTTTTTTTATATAATACAAATACAAAAAAGCATTAACCCTGGTTCTAGTACTATGTGGTGGACCATCAGGGAGGTCTCTTTTGCAACTAAGTCTGAGTGACTACAGTGGGCCTGATAGTATATTTTAATGATATTGATATCCCCTGCTTTAGTTGCGGCATTGCTCTCCTCTTTAGCCTAGATGATGTGGTGTCAATGGTATTCAAAATGAAATTACAACTTCAATTTGTCCGACACCCAAACAAATTTTAATTTTGCCTCAGTACATTTTAAATGCGCTTTGGCCCAGAGAGGATGGCGCCATTTCTGGATCATGTTTACGCATGCCGCCTTCTTTACACAATAGCGATTTCACCTGCGTTTGTGGATGATGTGGCAAACTCCCACAGACAATGATTTCTGGAGGTGTTCATGTGCAGTGATTTCACTTACACAATCATGATTGTTTTAAATACAGAGGGCCCAAAGATCACAGGCGTCCAATGTTGATTTTCACTCTTATTTCCTATGCAAAGAGATTTCTCCAGATTCTTATTATTATATTATATACTGTAAATGATTAAATATTCAACTGTTTTGCAATTTTATGTGGTGTTGCAGCCATCGATTTAAAAATTGTTTTTTCTTTAAAATGGTACATTTTCTCAGTTTAAAAATGTAATGTTTTCAATGTTCTATTGTAAATATAATACGGGTTAATAAGATCCGCAAATCATTGCATTCTGTTTTGATTTACATTTTACATTGTCCCAACTTTTTTGGAATTGGGGTTGTACAAGAAACACATGTGGAAGAGTTTCTATTCAAGAGATAAACAGTTGATAAGAGTTTGTGCACTTGTTTATTGCGTGACACTATTTTAAAAAGAAAGGTCATGCTTACCCATCTGGCCCAGGTGCTTCAGGAAGTTGGACGTCTGTCCACAGCCAGGACTCAAAGAACTTGGTGCGTACATAAATGTCATCTAGCTTGTCGTAGTACTCATCACTACCTGTAGGTGCGTGGAGTCCTGCCACACCCGTCGTGACACTAAGACCTTGATGAATAAAAGCTGGAACGAGAGCACCAGCAGCAGGACGAGCACCAAGACTATAACCACCAACAGGACCTGAAGAACCTACAGGACCTCTAGGAACTGGAGGACCAGAAACACCAGCAAAAGCTGCACCACCAAATGAAGGAACAACAGAACCAGCGGGAGGCCATGAAAGAGGTCCAGCTCCCCGAGGATCATAATAAAGGCCAGGAATATGCAAAGGCATAACATCAAGGCTGGGAACGCCTAAAAAAATAAATCAGAATAAAATGCCTCCATTAAATAGCAAATAATGAAATGTTTTATAAAGTATGTATATTGGTAACAAAGTTAATCATGACCATAACAAAAATTGTAACATCAGAACTACAACTAGTCCTTATTATTAATTACACAGCATTCACTGTTTTGTATTTTTTTTTTTAAGAGTGGTATGGCCGTAAGCATTTTTATTTTTTCTGCCTTGTTAGTATCAAACCTGTAGTTTGAGGTGCTGTTATAGAACAGTCAATAATTTAACAATGGCATTTTTAAATATTAATTTCATCCCACAAAAAAGGGGGGGTTGGAACAGAGCCCTTCCAGCATATGTACCCCCAGGTACAGATCCGATTGTGGGTGGTGGTGAGGTGAAGATGATTCCCAGCTCTTCACCCCTGTACTTCGAGCAGCACTTGAGAAAAGCCATCACGCAGCTCCACTCCTCAGTGATGTAAAGAGCACGACGTCGGCACGAGTACGCCATGGGAATCTCCCTCATGCCATCGGAGCAGCAGCGCCGTAGAAACCTCTCGGAATAGGACTTCTCTAAACGCATACACAAAATCAGTGGCCACTGTGTTACCGACACATCCGGTTCCTCATGGACTCCTCAGTTAAACATGAATGGATATATACTATGGATTTAAAAACAATGTATTTTTTCAATACTGATAATCATTTACCAAGCTTGTCCCGGAGATGCAGTTTTTCAGCAGAGCGCCTCCTCCTGATTTTCCAGGAGCATGGAACTAAACCAAGGTAAACGTTATAAGAATCCTTCTATTGTGGATTTCCACAATTGGAATGGAGATTAGATGTTTCATTTGAAAACACACACAAAATAAAATACCCATCATATTTGTAGTTGATGCTATGAAGTTTGAGTGAAAATTCAGTCCTGCATCCTGGAATACACCCATACTGTTCTGCCCTCCGCCTGAAGAGCAGCCCAAATCCCCTTGTTCTAGCATTTCCCAAATCTGTTTGCACAAACTGAATTAATGGCTCAATGGTTCAACAAATAAACTTTATTTATTTTTTATTTTTTATAGTGCACGTCACCTTCTTCTGTGTCAGACGACTCTCACTCAACAGGAACACGGAGTTGTCCACAGCTACAAGGCTGACCTTCGCTCCGGGGTCGCCCCTCAGTTGAAAGTTAAAGCTGTCGCCCGGCGAGTACGATTCCTTCACCTCACCCCTTAACGGTTCAACCTTGAGCTACAAAAAGCACACCCAAGTTCTAAAGCACACCCCCCAAGTGCTTTAAATTGGACTAAGTAGTAAACAAAGCACAAGAGGCTTTAATGCAAATCGGCTCACCGATCCCAAACATTGGCTCTCCACATTCACCAAAAGGGAATCGGCCATCACATCTAATGTATAAGGGAATGGCAAAAGGTAGTATGCCACAAAGCGGAAAGCAGGCAGCATCTCTGGCGTCAGCAGCAGGGAAAAGTTCGCCATGTCGTACTCGGTTACGTTCAGTTTGCCTGCCCGGATCATCTTTCCCTTGTTTAACACCTACAGACACGATACAGAGAACAATGAGCAAGTGAATGAATGTGAGAGCAAAACTAAACAGCAGGAGTACAACTGTCTCTTACGGTATATGAAATCTGTTGAGAGTTTATCCTTTTTTGGTTGGATGTAAAGCTGAGATGCAGGCGGAAGTCCATAGTGTCTCCTAATTTTGCCTCCTTCTTGTCTACAGTAATGTAAAGATGGTTCGGTTCTACAACGCTGAAAGGCATGGACGCCTCCACCGGCCATTCGGTCTTTGCCTGCTGCTTAGGCTTCAGCTCTGGGACTACCGTATTTACCTGCAGTGATGGGCAACAAGAACAAGTTCTATGAAGAGATATGAATTGAGTTTGTGGCATATTCACAAAGGATATGACTGCTATGCAACCAGAGGTCGTTCAAGAGCCAAATTGGTCACATTCGCTTTAGAGGCATTGACTGTAACTTAGGTGTACAAACGAACACATCATGAAGCCTTGCCAATGGTTTTAATGGTGTGATCATAAAATCGTTAATGTGGCCTAACCTCGGACCCACCTTTATAGTTCTGATGCTATAGCCACATGGCATGTTGAGGGACACCCTGATGGTGCCGCTGTGGACTTTGACAGGAGCGGACAGGAAGCTGATTTTCACCGGAACGTTTGGAGCCGGGGAGCCGTCATGGTGGCTGACCGTAACCTGAAACACAAAATACAATCAAAGGAAATGGAAAGCGTAAAGCAGATCGATTCTCTGTAGGACGATATTCATTAGAGATAGTTTGTTACCGTCAAGTCAAACGGCAGGCCAGATTTAAAAAACCTTGACGTGTCCTTAATGGCAAGAACGTACGGTGCTAAGATGATTTTAATGCCCGACTTTTCCGCCTCCACAAGGTCACTTCCTGTTAAAAAAATAATAATTTAAAAGTCAAAAACATGCATTAGATGCTTTGGGAATAGGACATGTTTGCAAGTGTTACGCCAAGACTTCCTTCGTTAATGTCCATCTGCCACTTAAGTGATTTGTGCAAAATAGTAAGATGTACTGGATGTACTGAAGTGCAATTTTATAAGCTGTTCATTCTGCTTCTTGAGTCGGAATTCCCTAGCAAAGTGTTTATTTATTTATTTTTTAGAGGCTATAGTTGCTAATGGAAAAACCCATTCTCAGACACCGCTAGACAAACATTTGACAACGTTTATATATTAAACAAGAAGCCCAGAAATCCATTTGGAGTGTTTCAGCTGAATATATTGTCTTTTTTTTTGACTCCCCCTAAAATTCCCAAAAGTAAAGGCATTCTACCTGTGGTGGTCATCACGGAAGCTTTGACATATATGGACAAGCCGTCTAAGTGGCTGACATCAGGGTAGGCTTTCTTAAGTTCATCAATGGTCAAAGTGGCAATCCCACCATCCAGCTGTAAATCATCAGGGATGAAAATTAGTCGGAATTAATCAGTCCAAAGTGATTGCAAGGATAAAGTGAAGAGAAAGAAAGGATCTGTTCACGATCCAAAACATACAAGCTCACTGATATGGAGGTAACGTCATGGTTTCGGGTTGGCATGCTTCTAAAACCTACTCACTAATTATTAATAGGGATGGAACTCAGTTATATTATAAATAAGATATTGAAAAATCTAAATATAGAAATTAAACAAATACATTTACAAAATTATTCTCTCGACCAATCTACCAAGATAATGCGTTATCTATAAACCGCCAACACCATCACCTACAAATAAGTGGTTCAATTTTTGAATCTGTTTAGAACTTTTAGATGTAAATATCAGAAAATGAAAGAGGAAATGCAGAGTGGATTTTATTTATTTTTTCCAAACAAGGAATGATGTCATACCAGTATATAGATATGCAGTTTCCATTAACATTTTTTTCACTTGCTAATGAGGTCCAATACAACACCTTTATATTGCACTCACATCTTTGACTTGCTTCATGGAGGAGACTCGTACTTTCACTCGGTCATTCTCTATTCCGAACACCACGTAGGCGACGCCGTCTACTTTCTCGCCATACAAATATCTGAGCAAAGACATAAGAAGCTTTTGAGAAAGAAAATCTGAAATGATCATGTAACACTTACATTGAAAAAAAATCCAATCACAGTCTAGTATACTGCAAATATATAGCTGTATAAACAATGTACGGTATGTATGGCATACATATCATTATAAAACTCAACTATATTTTATAACAGTTTATTATGTGACAGTAAGATGGCACTTACTTGGCGTACACCTTCACCTCGAATTCTTTATCTTCTAAACTCAGATGGAACTTTGTCGGCACCAGCGAGACATTGAATCCTGGGAGTTCTAGGATCGAAAATGTTTCAGGGAGTGTTTGTTGCAATGACAAAAAATTTATGTGTCCCCCACTCTTTGGACGTCTTTGGATTTAATATCTTCAATTCACTTCATTCATGTTAATTTCCCTGTTCCAGCATAACAATACCCAAAGCCATTTGCACAAAGTATGCACAAAACCATGAAGATGTGCTTTACATGGAATGAAGTGGAAGATCTCCCGCTGTAGTTCGTACCTCAACCCTACTGAAGACCCTTGGGATCGAATAGAAATTTGACTGCACCCGCAGCCTACTCACCACACCTACATCAATACCTGACCAACACCATTTTGGCTGAATGAACCCAAATCTCACCAAACACAAGGGATTAAATGTGGACTAGAGCTTTTAAAAAGCACATAAATCTAATAGTTGGGCGTCCATATTGTATATGTTCAATGTTGTGTATTTTTTTTGGGGGGTGACGAGGATTGACAGGATTAGAAACGAGTTTATTAAAGGGATGGCGCATGTAGGACGTTTTGGTGTCAAGATGAAGGAGGTGTGATTGAGATGGTTTGGACATGTGCAGAGGAGGGACATGGGGTATATCGGTAGGAGAATGCTGAGGATGGAGCCACCAGGAAGGAGAAAAAGAGGAAGACCAAGGAGGAGGTTTATGGATGTGGTGAGCAATATGTTTAAAAAAAAAAAGAAAAAAACCTGACTTGTCATGTTCTTATTGCTGTGTCTGTATCCAACAGTTCAGATCAAATCTGTATACATACCATATTTCTTCACCTCAAAGGGTGCACTGTATGTGTTCTCTTTCAAGTTGTCAAATTTGGCAACAACCTTCCACTTGCCCTCTCTATAAAATAGTACAAATGCTACGTTGAGAAGAAAAAATAAATAAAGAAATTTCAATATACAAATATTGCACAATTTCTATACATACTTGGCAATGTCCGAGAGCGCGTAGGTGTTGGTGTAGACCCCGTCTGCTGCTCTGACCTCGGATTGTGCATGGATTGTAATTTCATCAGAGTTCTGAAAAAGCAGAGATCCTAATCACTGCCTAGAGACAGAACTGCACTGAACCCTTTACACATAATTAGCAATAGATTTCAGGCTTGGAGTTGATATTTGTGGCAAAAACAAAAGTTATCGTGAATACCTGAATTTCGACAGAAATTGTACTGTTGAAAGCCTGAAACTCTGGAGTAGAGGCAAAGGCTCTGAAGCGAACTACAAAAAAAAAAAAAAAAGGAATAACGTTAGCCAAATAGTGCCGATAATCAAATTCCAATTATTATTTGGGTTATTGTCCATCCGCAACGTATGCTTTTGTTTAATGAGCTCTAAAACATTTGGCTGAATCTAAACAGAGAATTCACAAAGCTCCAAATGAATCCTGCTGCTTTTGCCTGCATTTACATAATCAAAAAATAAAAAGGGAGCCAATTCTCATGGCGGCTGTACACACCGATGCGATAAGACGATATGGTGGTATGCTTTGCATCGTGACCAGTTCCTTTCCTTCTCCATTACTATTTTCTTCTCACAATACACATACGGGTTCTTTTTTTTCTCAGGTCTCTTTCTATATGATGCTGTTCCACTGTATAGGTTTTATATGCTTTTGGCAAATGTTCATCTGGTCTACCTGTTTTTGAGACTTATCAATGGTGCACAGTGGTGTTGATTTGTCCACTGCTAGAAAGTTTTTCCTCATCAGGGAATGAACATTTCTGTCATTCACCAAAGTTTTATTTTTAGGTCTTCCCTGACCGCACTTCTGTCTTTTTAAAAGAACCTACAAAATAGTTGATTTGGCCAAGTTTTATTGGCCTAACCCTAAAAGATTAAATATATGTTTAAATAAATAACTGTCTAAGCCCATATATTTATAGACGTGGCATCGATCAATTTTTAAATGTCTAGTAAGAGAGCAGATATTAAACATCTCACAGTGAGAAACAGGCTTTCACTTATGTCTTACAGTAGTACCTGTGTCTCCTGGGTTGTAGATGGGCTTGTCGGTTTGGATGAAGATGTACCCAGACCGATAAGACACTTGACTGACGTACTCAAGCGCTTGGAAGCGTCCAAACAAGGCACGCAGCACAACATATTTGCTGACTGTTGTTTCTTGCTGCAGGGCTCTTGAAGGAATCTGACAAGCGTGTTCAGAACAAATTATCAACAAACATCTGCTTTTCTGGCTGTATTGAACTCATAAGGTCTTTTCTAGCCTAGGGCTAAACTCATCAACCAGTCATTATTACACTTGTTCATTACTAGTTCATTATTACTCAGGTTCAGCACATCTTATTGATAACGTTAAATTGTGCAGTTCTTCTTCATTCTCTTGAGAGCCTAAAAAAAAAAAGCAGCAACAGGGGTTCATGAGCACCTACATGTGTAATGAAACATGGAGGTGAAAGATTGACTTTTTTCCAGAACCAGTTGGAAAGTTCACCCCGATTCATGGATTGTCCCATTTCTTCTGGAGATTCATCTGTAACTTCAAGCAATTTCTTCCTAGCTGACGAGGAAGCATTCAGCTACTAGAACAGGAAGTTCATCACCCAAACACTTTAATGGTCATTAATGCCTTTACGGTGGAGTTAGGGGTGATTTTTTTTTTGATGGCAAGAATACGTACCCCAGTTTGACCTGGTAGTCTTTAACAGGAACTTGACTACTATGTAAGAGAACTCAGCATTTCAATTTTTTTGATTCCCTTCTGATGAGGGATTTGTCCAGGTCCAGTCCGTGTACAGATTCTGCCAGATTTCCAGCAACACACAATCTTTCTTACAAACTCATCCCATTTTTTGGAAACTCTAGATAATTTCCATTACATATTTAGGTCTTGCCTATTTTGGATCTTGTCATTCACGTTTGTTGGTTTTGTATTTCTACTAGAAAAACGAATACAGAGCAACTGACGTGGGTAAAGACGATGCTTTCTATCAGCACACCGCCATCTTAACTATTAGGCTAACGCTTCCCTTAGATCATTTATACTGGCAGATTTAAACCAGGTTTTATTCTTGTGGCACGTTTCTCGTTTTGTTCGCACCATTTGTTTCTCCGATCATAAAAAACATTAGAAATTACCGTTATGGTTTTGAGGACGCTGTAGTTATTATCAACGTTCAGGGTGGCCGTTCCCTGCAACAGCATTACAGACCTCTGTGGATAATCGTACACCAAGAGAGTAACGACGACCGGCTCAGAAAGTCCAAACGCCTCCAGCAGGATATTTTCTTCATTTTCCACTCGTAGCTTAGATGGAGCAACTACAACAAACCTGTTTAA
Organism: Silurus asotus; assembly: GCA_024362625.1. Classification (NCBI taxonomy): domain Eukaryota; kingdom Metazoa; phylum Chordata; class Actinopteri; order Siluriformes; family Siluridae; genus Silurus; species Silurus asotus. The sequence continues at coordinate 1,532,129 of MU532517.1, forward strand.
ACCCAAAACGTGAGGATTGGATGGCAGATCTTCCTGCTTTTTGGAAATTTCCACAACTCTCGCTAAAGTTTATTAAGGCTAAAATGGGCCTTTTAAAGAAATAACTCATTTGAATGATCGATAGTGTTGACAGGGCGATTACTTACTTTGGGTCGCGTTCAAAGTCCGACAACCGTCTGCAAACAGAGCACACAAATGTTCACTGACTCGAATATGAGCTGGGTATCAAGCAGTGTTCGCTGTACTGTGGATTCTTGCCAAAGCATTTAAGACTCACCATTTTACAGATTATAGAATACAAATTATTCAGAACGTCAAGCTTTCAGGACTTACGGTACTTGAGGAACATTTGGGTAAAAATAGTCACGAAAAGGAGGATGTCTATCATGTGGAAAAATCAAAACAACAACAATGATAATAATCAACACAAACACACAATGTCCTACAAAAAGATTCCTGTACCTGTGATGGAAAAATATAAGTAGCAAATTAAACACCATATTTAACACTCGAAAGACAAAGTCAAACTTGTAGGGATTTATTGATAAAAGTGTTGGGGTTTTTTTTGTTTTGGTTTTATAAATACTCACCCCTCAATACTGGTGCTGACCTGAGCAAAAACACACACAAACACAATCCAGAAGAACAGCATTGAAAAACACATCCTTATAGACAGGAGATGCATTGTGTACTACAGCAACATCGGACAACGCAAAAACAGGTGTAGGTGCGGTCTCCTCTTCGACCATCCTACATGGGTCTTGCACAATTCTCAGTAAACTCCCGCCTGCGTTTCAGGACAATCAACAAACACGAACATCTAAAGTCAGGTAACATCTGTATAAACAGGTTGATGAGGCGTCAACATCGTTCCCTGAACAAGTCGTCCCACTTCCTTTCCAGTCTTTTTCGCACTGCCATTCTTCTAAAAAATGGTCAATTCAAATCCATAATTTTTTTTTTACTTAGCTGGTAAAAAAATAAGTTTTTACTTACCAACATATCCTTTGATTTGAACAGTACACACAACACAACGAGATCCTGGTCAATGTCTGGACGCAAACAAAATAAAAAAAACATCTTTTTTTTTTATAATTTTATTTAAATTTTTCTTGTGGAAAACTTCCCAAGGATGTCCCCATTTCTCCTTCAACATTAAAGAAATAAAGGTCAATTAGAAATGTCTCCAAGTGCACTCACCAAACCCATCAACTCACCTCTCAAGAGGACCGCTTCAGAAAAGCAAAATTAAGAGCTACCTCTGCTGCAGCGGATACGTTTATAAAAATGTCCAGCCACAAAAAAACACAGATTTCCACAAACGCTTCAGAGTTCAAGTGACCAACATATTTCAACAATCACTGTTCGGAGAAGACTGCGAGTCAGACCTTCATGTTTAAACTGCAGCAAATATGCCATTACTTCCTAAGAACAAGCAGAGGAGACTTGCTTGAGCTAAGAAACTAAGTAAAGGCATTAGATTGGTGGAAATCTCTTGTTTGATCTGATGAGCCCAAGAGTGTCTTTGTTTGAGATACAGAGGGTGTAGGGAAAGTACCTGGATGTGTAGTTCCCACTATGAAGCATGGAGGAGGTAGCATGATATGGGGATGCTTTACCAGGGACACTGTTAATCAAAATTAAAGGCACACTTAACCAGCATGGCTAGAACAGCATTTTGCAGTGACATGCTATCCTATCATTTTTGTTTTTTATCAAAGCAAAATAAATCTAAAAATAAATAAATAAATAAAACCACAACACACATTCTGGGTTATTGAACAATGCTTAGTTTACTACACAATTCCATGTGTTCTCTTACAGTTTGGACATCTTTAGCATTAAATCTACAATGTTCAAAATAATTATAATAAAAAAGAAATACAGAAAGAGAAGTCAATGTCCAAACACTTGACTTGCACTGTATATAGGAGAGAAATATCTTTAGTGTCCATCTACAGCAGGAAAGTGTAGAAGCTTGAAGGTTGAAGAGAATTTGGTTTAAAATAAAAAATCAACCATTTTGGATAATTGTCAAAAAGATTGATTGTTTAAACCTGGTCAGAAATCACTTTGCTATGAAATATATTCAAAAGCACTCCAACTTTGGATGGAATTCTTTCTTGCAATTCCGGTTTTCGGAAACCTCCGGCCTGGAATTTGCCACCGACAACAGCATTTACAATCGACACAGAATGGTGCGTAAAACAAAAAACATCCGTTGAGCCGCAGCCCGATAAGTTCGAAACGCCTCCATTGACCAAAACAGGTGGTTGGTCTGAACGTGGCGAGCAGAAAAGCATCTCGGAATGCACGGAAACTTAGAGGAGGATGTGCTACGACAGAGGAAGGCCATCCCCGTGTTTCACTTTCTCTATATGTGAACCCGAGTGACCGCATGTGGCACTAACGAACTTATCCTTAATGCTGCTGCTGTTGACCGTTCCAAGGTTCAGCATCTCTGTGCAAACAAAGAGAACACGTTTACCGGAAGATCTCGATAAACACTGGTGTCGGTTTATTATTACCTTCGAGAACAAATCAGGGAGGTTTCGATTAACTGCGTGAGGTTATGAGTTATGGATTATTAAGGATGATGGTGTGGACATCGACCAGGCATAACGTTATGAGCGGTGAAGTGAATAGCACTCTTTCACGCTAAGTGGGACATATTAGGCAGCAAATTAGTCTAGACGTCTGGGTCGGAGCTTCTCCAAAACTGCAGCTTTTGCCGGGTGTTTTCCCGGTCTGGAACAGTGGTAAACCGGCGGCAGGGTCACGAGCGGCCGAGACTCATAGATGCACGTGTGGAACGAAGGCTGGCCAGCGTGGTCCGATCCATGTTTGACGGGTCACGACTGTTTTGCCAGCAAAAGGGGACCGACACAATATTAGGCAGGTGGTCATAATGTAACGCCTGGTTGGTGCAAACTGCAAGCAATGAAGGTTGCCAGTAATATAACTTGTACTAATAATAATAACACGTATATTAGTTTATGCAATGGTGACGTGTCCATTTTCTGTCTCCACTTCACAAAAACATATGAAACTGATCAATGATTTCTTTATGAAATTTATTTCTTTATGTAGCGTCTGCACTTTTAGCGATTTCAGTCCGTTCCTGAATCCGAGTCACTGTAATCAGCCACTAGTGACTTTCTAGAGCAGGACTCGATTTTACTGTGTCCTTCAAGCCCACAATGCACATCTGGCTTCCCAGAATCCTCCTCCGTGCTTGGTCTGTCATCTGGCTTGACCGGTCTCTCCTCTAAGCCCCGTACGCGAGACGAATCGGCGGAATCTAATGCGGTGACATCAGGGCAGGAAACGGACATGTGGGACGTCAGGTTGTTGTTCTCGATGGCGGCACCGCCCCCGTCTGACCTCCGGCGGACCAGAGTTCTGTTCGGGGTGGGGTTCAGGGCTTTAGCGGCGGCGGCGTCTCGGCCCTTCTGGCCCAGTTTGTTCAGGAGGTTTCCCACAGCGCTCCCCGGAGGAGAGGATGAAGACAGAGAAAACCAGGAGCGAGAGAATATCTGCTGCCTCTTGGTAAGCTGCCTGTCCTCGTAAGCTGAGGGAGAAAAAGAGAATGTCACAAAAAAATTTGAGAATTGCAAAAGCTAATCAAAAAACAATAGATAAATAAAAAGAAGGAAAATTTAGCAGTTACAGCCAGGGGTCTGGAAGGTGAGTAGCGAGGCGAGCCTTTTGTCCTCTTCTTTCTCCGGAACCAAAGGTATCGACAGACCCAACCGCTTCCTCGTGGCGTTGTCCTTCTCCTCCTCTTCGCGCATGACCTTTTTCTCAACCTACGTCGCAAACGCATTCATCGATCACATCGAAGCCTCTTTAAAAATACAAGAATCTTTGCGATCCTTTCCGTTCCATACCCTAAACTTCCTGCGGAGGGCACTGTTGATTTCAAAGTCGTCTTTCCAGCCGGCCTGGTGGTCCTGCAGCTCTGAGAGAGACGGAATGGCGGCGCGCAGCTTCTCTTTGTCTTTCCCGCCGTGATCCAGCTTGTACATGGCATCGGTCTCGAGCTTTTCCTTCTCCATCCGTTCTGAGAAATGGAAAAAGGAACAGGACAGGGGTGTAAAAATACAAGTAGCATGACCAGTATTCATACATCGTACACTGTGAACGCTGTGGTGTACCAGTGGTGAGTATTTGTTCGTTTTCCGCCATGTTCCATCGTTCCTCTTTGCGGCTCGCGCCGCTCACGATGACGTAATCGCACGTGGCCGGATCCGTCTGCATCTCGATGTAATTCACGCACAGGTGGCACTTCATTCTAAATCTACACTTCAACAAACATTTATAGATAAGACCACGTGCATCACTAAACCAATGAACATGATTCAGCTTTCGTCTCAGTACGACGGAAAAGGCGTTCAACGGACCTGTATATCGGCGTGGTGTAGTAATTCCCCACTTTCTTCTTTTCTGCGTTGTATCGGACCCCTAAAAAGCGAAGCATACGGAGTTATTATAGAACCAGTTCAAGCACACTCGGGCAGGGTGAAGACGGTTATATTATGCAGGATTCAGCAGACGTACCCATGCCTATGTGATTCTTACAGCCATCGCACCAGATGTTGTAGGGCATTTCGAACCTGCAAGTGAGAAGAGGATCAGTTTCAGTGAGCGGAATAAATTCACAAGAAATGAGAGCGAGAGTGTGTGTGTGTGTGTGTGTGTGTGTGTGTGTGTTACCTGATAATAAGGATTCCCTGCGAGAGCTTGCGGGCTCTTTCGCGCAGAGGATGCGTGTTCCAGTAGCCATTGATGGAGCGATGCTGCGGACCGAAAGGGACACAGTTTGCAAGGTTGCCATTGCGACATCACAAATCCGCATTCATTCACAAGATTTTAAACACTGCATTTCTCGATAGTTGCACAAATGTGTGTGTGTGTGTGTGTGTGTGTGTGTGTATACACGATACACTGTAACACCACTCCTTACCTTAGCTGGGTCAAAATCTGGAGGGTAATATTTGTTCACTCCTTTTCGTTCTCCCTAAAATAAAGGACACAAGTATTAAGTAGGAGCAAATGTCATGTACAAAATCACATATTATACTTCTATATGCCACATAGTACAAAGTCACTCACCATGATGGCACCTCAGTCAACTGACATTCACTGCCAAGGAGACCTGAAGAAAGAAGAAAAGAAACAGATGCCACAATCAAACGAGTGCTATTTATTACACATTTTTCTGCAAGGCAATAAAACCAAAACACAAGAAATGCGTCAATAATACTTTCGCTTCCCCCGTCAAATCCCGCCTCCTCTGCTCTTATTGGCTCATCAGGAATCAGCTATCGAATCAGTGGCCTCTATCGCGCCACCGGCGTCCAATCAAAACGCATAGCAATAGCATAGCATAGCTAACAGCGCATTAACCGGAACCTTTTCGCCTACAGGTTCTACACTAACGGCTTCTTTGCGTCCGTGTGTATTTCAGCACAAGTCTCACAATGTAAAAGCGCAAATAAACGTAGATTAAACGATATTTACCACCGTCTAGAGCCGTGAATCAGCTCAGTCTCGTCAGGAAATTATGCTAAAAAGCAGCTGTGACTTCTTCTATGAATTGAGGAAGTGGCCATCAAATATTAAAACGCGTTTGCGCCAACTACTGGACTGGAGGGTTCAGTACAGGCGTAAAATAAAAAAAATAAAAAAAAATGTTTATATTACTTCATCCTGTGGATCTTGTAGATCAGTACAGATTTACTGTCCTTTAAAAATAACTTCACATTAGAGTTAAAAATTGTGTCAATATTTTGTGTGATCACTATTGTTCTGTAGCAATGCCTTAATCCTCCTTAACATAGAATTCACCAGAGCTGCACAGGTTGTTGCTGGGATCCACTTCTTCTCATCCATAATGACAGCGCGGAAGCTGCCAGATGTTAGACACATGGCACTTCTCCACCTTCGGCTTGAGGATCCTCACAGGTGCTCAATAGGGTTTAGGTCTGGAGACATATTTGGCCACTCCATCACGTTCACTTTTCTCAGCAAAGCAATTCTTATCTTGGTTGTGGGTTTTTAAGATCGTTATTATGATGGAAATCTGCTGCTTCAGTTTTTGAAGGGTGGGCATCATGCTTTGCTTCAGAATGTCACACTACATGATGGAATCCATGTTTTCCTCAGTAAACAGCAGCTCCCCAGTAACAGCAGCACTCATGCAGCCCCAGACCAAGATGCTACCACCACCATGCTTGACTGTGGGGAAGACAATTTTCTTGGTACTCCTCACTAGTGTATAGACACACATGCCGAACACCACCTGAGCCAAACAAGTTTATCTTAGTCTCATCAGACCACAGGACATGGTTCCAGTAATCTATTATCTTGGACAGGTTGTTCTTCAGCAAACTGATTGTGGGCTTTCCTGTGAGCTGTCAAAAGAGGCTCATGCAAACCAACTTGTTGCAGTGCGGTGTATGGTCTGAGCACTGACAAGTGGAACCTCTGCAACACACGTGTTTGTTTTTTGAAGCATCTTCTGCACCTGACGCACAGCACAAGGATTCGACGTCTTTGATGGACCCTTGCGAGGTCTGTTCCGAGTGGATACCAGCAAACTATTTGGAATAATAATAATGGCTGTATGTTGAGTGATTTTTCAGAGTACATTAAATCTGTACTGCATTAAAAGCTGCACATTGACTACTGTAAAATAAATCCAGGTTTTATTCCTATAGTATTACTTGTATACATATATATATACACATACACAAACATACACACCGTACTGAAATTCAGTCAAACCCTGATAAAAAAAAAACAAGGTACGTACTGAACCGTTCCGTTTATAAATGTTTTATATTTTAGATGTGAGCCACATTAAGCGTTAAGAGACACTGAAATTAAAATAGCAAAAAATACCAAGAAAACCGTACGCATTGAAAAGTGACCTAATTTAAAACGATTTTATTATAGATCGCGATACGATGAAAATCTATGTAAAATTCCTCATACCTACGAAAAGAAATCAACGCAAACTCGGTAACGCACCTACCTTTTTAAACTTTATAAGCTCCGCCCACTTCTGATCTAAAATTGCTGTGACGTATCCACCTGTTTCCCCGGGGACGCTGCTGTAAAAATAATTATGGGTATAACTTCCACCGGAAGTAGCAGCTAGAGATCTACTATAAAAACGTATTTTTTAAAATGTGCGATTTGACATGATCGATTATGTCGCAAAACCAAAACAAAACACACCTCTTACAGGGTGCACGCACGCATTACGTAATGGTCTAATAGGGTTGGAGCAGTGCGCATGCGCATTTAGAGTGCGTGTTTTTTACTGCATGATTCAGTCTATTTAAACGCATTTAGAATGCACATGGGCGCAGAACATGTGTGCATTCATATCATTTCATATAGTTAATCAATATCACACGAAAAGTGCAGTTTATTCGGGGGAAAAAAACCCAGCATGATTAAAAAGGTAATATTGGTTTGATCCAAAAGTTCAATAAACAAGACGTTAATATTCAGAGACTTACGTTTTAGACACCACAATGCCTGTTTTTGCTCTATTTCGCAAATATAAATAATTCCGAACAAAACCACTGCACTGTTTTGCGTCTTTTAAAAACATGATGGTGTTTCGTCTCTGAATGAATCACCCGTTAAAATGATTCGGTTCAATCGCAATGACTCACTTATTAACAGTGACTTGCTGCCACCTACTGGCGGTTTTAATTTCGCATTTAAAGTCTTTCTTTAAAAAAAAAAAAAAAAGCTCAAATATCACTATTCAACGTTAATGTTTAAAATATCAAAACATTATTTATGCAGTTGTAACTCCAGGTTAACACATTACATGTCCCTCTAAACTGCATTAAACAGTGTAAATACATCTAAATGCCACTTCAGATGCAGCTTCTGTTACTCTTTAACTGTAATGAAAACTAACTGCTGACCGATGGAAAATCCAATTGTATCCAATCCATAGTATGATTTGTTCAACCATTTCAAACATCAATGGGACCTGGTCACATGACCTAGGGAAAACACAAAAAAAGTCATTCTGGATGTCCAGTGTTAACTGTGTGGTCGTTACACCCAGAGTTATAATCAAACATCTTTCACTGGTGCAACAATTGCATTCCCAGCAGGACTCCCTGTCCTGGAAATGTTAATACTTTTCCCTGCTGGATTCAATATTAATCAACTAATTAACAGGACATGCTAGGGCTGGAAAATACTGCAAAATGGGCGGGTCTCCAGCTACTGTTGTGTCTCAAGGGATCAAGCAGGCATGCTGGATATTCTCCATTACACTTCCAAGCATAGATACATGGCCTGGGACTCTTTAGGCAATGTGGAATTTATTCCAGCAGCAGGACAGATGATTCTCATGATGTACACACACTGACCATTCTTATAGCAATTCAATTAGCCAATCATGTGGTAGCAGCACAATGCATTAAATTGCAATTAATTTATTGGTGGGAAGCACAGCGTCAGCAAAGAATAATTGTCTATCTGTCTATTCTGGGCATCCGTTGTCATTAAATAAATACAATGCTACCGAATCGTACTTCCATATCAAAGCTGTTGCAACAGTATTCCAGGGGAAACCCTCCGGAAAGCAAGATTAGCATTTGGCTAGACGTCAGACACAAAATAGTAAAATTCGATTTCATCTAGCGCATATCCACGTACTGCAGATATGCTAAGTCTACCAAGTGTGGAGAAAGATATTGCCGTTTCGTTTTGCCCAGCAGTCTGATGGAATGCTTATGGAATTCGTCTCTTGAGACAACGCCAAAGGGTCAGACTGAGGTTCTTTGAGACTCTTCTATGGTGTAATTTCAGATATGGCACATTTTTTGTCTACTGCCTTAATGAAGAATTAAAAACACAATTTTTAGAGGGATTTTTCATCTGTAATCGCCAAAAAATCAATCTGATAATATTGATGTACATGTACATCTGTAATAAATGTACATTCGGTGCAACCCAAATGAGGAAGGGGTTTCCCTCTTGAGTCTGGTTCCTCTCGAGGTTTCTGCTTTATGCCATCTCGGGGAGTTTTTCCATGCCACAGTCGCCACTGTATCATTCTTCAGGGACAAACTTACCTAAAAAAGATCATCTTATTCATTCTTTATCACCACATTATCTGTGGAAAGCTGCTTCTGAGACAATGTTCATTACAAATAAAAATAAATTGAATTATATTTCGTTTCAAGTATTAACTACATTTTAAATCATATCTGTAACTGTTTGCATTGTAATTATTGTGTTCCTACCATTAAAAACAACACTTTTGTGATTTCGAGAGTTGGGATTTTTATTCCCTCATCCTTTTTGAACCACATTTGAATCCCCCACCATTTTATTCCGTCAATTACAAATGGGCTACTTTTACTTTATTTGGGTATTATTTTTTTAGTTAACTTTACTTGCACTTAAGTAAAATTTCATCTCCCTTGGATAAAATATTTTATTACTCTCTCCACCTCTACAAAGGAGACAGTACTTAACTGGGTTATGTGCATTAACAGATGTTTCCACAAGGTTGTAGGCTCAAACCCCATTCTGCAACATGGATCAAAGCTGAATAAATCACATACACAATGCATGACTATTTAAAGACATTTCAGAACCAAAGTGATAGAAGTTGAGCTCCTTTCTTGAGACTTGAACTGAAAACCATTCTTCCAAAAGTCCATTTGAACCACTGTAGAAGAAGAAGTGATGCTGGATGAAGTGATGGAACGACGAGACGAAGGAGGGATAATGCGATCCGGTGGAGGAGGCCCGGCCGCTGTCCGCCGCATCAGGTTTGCCGGGTCAAATTTACGGCGTAAACAGCAGCCGCGCGGCGAGCTTCGGATTCCGAACTAATTCCCACAAAATGCTTCCCATTTACGGCCCCTGCATTCCTGCCCAAAAGCAGACGAACCCTATATGGACCAGAAAGGAGACCTTCGCCTTCCGGAATCAACCAGTCCCCACTAAAGCGTCTATAAACTTGCGCAATTTACAAATGGTACACAACGGAAATGGATGCTGATGTGCAAATTCTTTGGCTGTATTTTATTTAAAAAATCTGTCAAAATCGATCAAAGGTCTGGTTGGAATTCTTTTATTCCGCTAAGTCCAGTGTATCAAAGGGCATCCTGCATGAAAGCATTCACTTAAGGTCAACTTTGTGCGGTCAAGCCACCTTCTTGCATGATTTTGGAAGGTGGAAGGAAACTATGGAAACCTGTAGAAAACCCACACAGACATATAAACAATAACATGAGCACCGGATCAAACTTATGGCCCCTGAGCCAAGATACCAAGATACCCTCCAGCACCAAACATTTGCAAAAGTAGTAAAAACAAATGCAATGTAGAACAGTGGTAGCTCAGTGATTAAAGCTCTGGGTTACTGATCAGTAGTTTGGGGGTTTCATCAACAGTGCTGCCAAACTGCCACTCTTGGGTCCTTGAACAAGGCCCTTAAACCTCTGTGCTTCCGGGGTGCTGGAACATGGCTGACCTCACGCTCTGACCGCGGTTTAATAATATCGCTGGGATTTGAGTGGAAGAATGTCACTGTGCTGTAATGTACAAGTAAAAAGCCTCTTTACCCTTTAGGAAACAGTTTCAAACATAATATAGTTCCAAAAATTGCTCCCACCAGATGAATTGGGGGTCATGTATGCTTGTCCTTGCACAGTTTGTTGTTTTTTTACCCTCATACTCTCTGGTCATTAACTGATGAGTAAGACTGGATCGTTTTTTAATGTCATAAACCTCCAGACCAATTTCACCGTCCATAGTGAATAAAGGTACCTCTAGGAAGGTTCAGAGAACTATGGAACTTAGCCACCACAAAATCCGAAACTACTAAGCAATTGATGCTTGGTAAAATTTTTGGAAGGACTTTCCAGTGTCAGTGACTTGCCAACAAATTTCAAAACCCATAGACTACGATGATTAGTGATTAAAAATGAGGAAACATCTCTGTAAATACGTTCTCTCTTTTCAACGGTACACAGGCACTTGTGGCTTGCCGCATGCAGGACAGAAAAAGACGAAAGGCCAAACAGATGGACAGCTAACACAAGTAAGGAGAGGTGGAATAATCATTCATCTTTTCTAAATCCTTCCCTGGAGAGAGGGAGATAAAGGGGAAGAAAACATTCCTTCCGTGAGTTCCCGCAAGAAGCAAAGCCATGAGGAGGAGTACAGTCAAAGATACAGCAAGCCTTTTGGCATGGTCTTACACAGACACTGTGGAATTTTGGCCTGTCTGAGTGCAGAATGGCAAGAATCTCATATTAGTGTCATGCGGTGAAAAAATAGCTCACCGTCACGCTATAAAACATGCAGTTAACAGAAAAGAAGCGGACTTAATATACAGCAGGTAGATTAAGAAACACTTGGCTAGATTCCTTTCTCTTTATGACCCAGGAGTCTGACTTTCACTTTGTTGACACGCACTCCAAAAGATTGTTGGCCCCCTTCGTTCTCCAAAAGTTAACTGATTGGTTTTTAATGTCTGGATTGAACTAAGCCAGATTTCATGATTTAACCAGATCCAGAAGCTAAAATCCAATTGGACAATTGGTGTCATAGTTTTCCAAACACTGTCAGAGAAGAACATTCTCTCTTGCCTTAATGTTCTTCTGTGCTTTATTATTTCCATCAGGTCAAGAAAAAAGGTCTGTTGGAAGACATATGGCTTGAGTATACAGAAATAGACCTATGTGCAGTAGATATGGATTGAAACCCTATGTTTAGTTCAATCCAAATAACTAAGTTAGACAAAAAGGGGGGTGGGGGGGGGATGCTGCAACCTGACTATGGGAAGTGCATTTCTGCTCAACGTTAGCTTCCAACAATTTCTGCTCCACCTGATAGACTAAAGGACCTAACATTTGTAAACATTTTGTGTTTTTTGAACATGTTCCAAATTTAGTCTGCCTTTGCTGTAACTATGGCCTGATGTTAGGGAAGGATTCATAGGGTGCAGTCAGAATTCCAATTCAATAGTTGTTTGTTGGGAATTGTACATGGTACACAATCATTCCTTGCAATAATTAAATCTCCTTGCATGGCTCAAAAAATGCTAAACATGTGTGTGGAAAACCCAACACTGCTTATCACCAAGAGAACACAGTTCCATGCAATGAGGCACGGTGATGGTAGCATCACAGTGAGAGTAATATTTTGTGTAGATTAGACACTGCTTAAAGATGTGAATATCAAGATGGCCTAATTTCTTTTTGTAATCTCATTGCAATGGCACATGTCAAGGGGTGGGATATATTAGGCAGCAAGTGAATAGTCAGTTCTCGATGTTCGGCAGGGTTTGAGCAACTCTTAACAAGAGACATATTGTGTTGGTTTGATTACGATCAGACAACTTACTAAAACATGCCTGGTAAACCAGCAACAGGGCCATGGATGCACATGGGGAGCAAAGGCTAGCCAGTTTGGGTAACCTGGGAAAGAGAAGGAACTGGGATCCACTATGTGAAGAAGGAAAGCGATTCTCTGGTTAATGTTTTGATTGGGAGCTTTGGTCCTGGTTGCATGTGGATGTTTTTTTGAAATACAGTCAACCCCCGATAATTTGAGGTTTGGAACTCGCGGGACCGAATGTTCAGGAAAGTTAGGAATAACATTTTAAACTATGTATTATGTATATGGGTAAATACTGCACACTATTATGTTTATAAAGTGACAATGTCTAGATGAATTCACTAAGGTACCTTTAGAAGCTGCGGGGGCGCATCCAAAATTTGCAGATTTTTGGAATTCTTAGAACGTAAGCCCCACGAGTTCTGGGGAAGACCACAGTATAGCACCTTCTTAAATTGTGTTGTAGACCAAGTATCCCCTTTTTCTGCAAAGGTATTTCCTAAAGTCAGTGGCCTCTTCCTTCAGGAAAATGTGCCCAGTCACACTGCATCAATTGTTCAGGAATGACTTGAGAAACATAACAAAAAGTAAAAAATGTTGACTTGATCTCCAATCTTCCTAAATATCTATCTAATCAAGCATCTGTGGGATGTGCCTAGTCCATAAAGGCCCCAAACCTCAGGACAGGTCTGTTATGATATCTGGGTACCAGAAACCCCTGCACATTCATAGGACTTGACGGGTCAGAACTTTTTTGTTTTTGGAGACATAATGAGGACCTAGTTTAGGTATATGGTGTTCAGTTCTAAAGTTACGGCATATTAGCGTTTGCATTAAACAGTACACCACTTATTAAGGTTGTCTTTTAGAGATTGTAGATATTTTCTCTTCTACAACAAAATGTAATTTCTTCAAAACAAAAATTACCTGTTAGCTACTGCTCCAAGCCATAGTCCAGACAAGGAACAGCAAGCATGTGTACCGCAAGCTAGCTCTGGGCTAACATCAGGACAACAGGAGTGGAAAGTAATTCTGACACTAATCCTGCAGGTGATGGATGGCTTTCCATTGTGTTGCATTATGTGGAAGTTTCCCTCGAAAGCTCAGGGTTTTTATTTATATGTTATTTTTATAGCCTCCAATCAAACTATGGTTGCAGTCACCAAAAAGCATTTTACATTGTTCCAGTATATGTATGAATATCTGAGGCAAATTTTGAGGCCTAGAGAAAGAAAAAATGACTGACTTTATAGTTCCAGTAACGTAGTGAGAACGGGAACTTATAGCATATTTGCTTCTCTGATTCTTGTCACTGAACTTTGTTGGTTGTGGCACATATTTTCCAAAGAGGAAAGAAGCAAGAAGTTGTTCGATGACTTAATAATTTTCCTTACTTGTGGAAACCTTTCCTGTCATCACCAAAGGATGCTTTAAAACCAGTCCAGATTAAATTCCAATTCTGATAGGAAGCTCATGAGTCACCATGTTTACTTGGTGGAAACTTAGTCCTACATCACTGCTGGCTACTTACACGTAAGTGTCTGCCACGAAAAGAAAATTGAAAAGAAAATACTGGAGAAAGATAATAAAGCTGTTTTGATGTTAATGAAGTCGGAATGACCAACAGCCTTATCCAGAACTCCTTGCTCAAAACAAGTGTTGGATTTTCTTTTTCGGTGTCTGTACCATTGGTCGGATGGAAAGACCAAAAGGTCAAGACTCTCGAGTTATCACAGAACTGAAAGGCAGTAGGATAAGAGCACGAGAAATGTCCGCCATCCCCACGTTTTTTGGCGTCTTCCCCCTTGTGCATGACCTTATAAAGCGCAAGGAACATATGACCGTGCTGCAATCCTTCTGCCAGTCAGACACATTCCACGATTCCTTCGGCATTAGTCTCCTCAGAGCTACTTTAGGAATGTTGCAAAAAAGGGGGAAAAGGCACATTTCTGATAAAATCCCTAAATTTATGTTCGGATTTCAGAAGTCAGTCATCGTTCTCTGAATTTTTCCAGGAAGATATCTAGCCGTGGGTCTGCTGTGTTCTTTTTAATTATTATCCTTCAGTCTGTCTCGTCGCTGTGGATTTAACTTCCTCGTCCGCACCTTTTGATGCAACGGGTCACAAGTGCCGGTCAAGAACACCAACCGTCCTGTTGAGGTCAAGCCCTGGCGTGTGATTGGCCGACTGATTTAGATCCGCAGACGCCCGGCCCCGCTCTTCTGCAGCCTCGAGTGATTTAGCTGAAATGATTTATTTTCGCCTCCCATGCTTTCGGGGGCATCGGAAAACACCTGCGAATTGATATTTAAGCTATTTCGGTATATATATATATTTTTTTTTCCCGGAGATCAGTTTCGTCCGAGCACAGGTGAGAAGGGGTGGGGCCAAGCCGAGCCCCCATCTTCCAGAGACAAGCATATATGAAGCAGGCTCCGGTACGTTTCAGCATCATCCACTTTGTTCGCCTCAAACGCGACAGAGATACAGAGGACGAGTGGAAAAGAGAGATGTGTTCTCTACTGAAGCTCACCATGCTACTGTTCTGCGTTCAAGTGGGAGAGGGACGGTGGCTGCACACACTACTGGGTAAGCCAAAAAACAAACAAAAACAAAAAAAAGGTCATGACCTTACCAAAAAAAAAAAAAGAAAGTTTTTTGCTTTTATTTGGTAGCAAAACTTTCTAGTGAGGCCAAATTTTAACATATTATTTACAAAACATCTTAGCATTTTTTCCGAATTTAACCATTTGAAAAAGTCATTTTTTTTTATTATGGGATATTTTCATACTTTTGAAAAATTATTTGATGACTTTTCATAATGTTTTCAGACTGTATACATAAAAGATTTGTCAGGTTACCTTTTTTCTTTGGAGTCATTTGACAGCAAAAGTTTTAATGGACCATTCAAATGCCTCCAAACGGAGAAATCAAATGTTTTATTGCCTTTATTGAAAGGATTCGGAATAGTAAAGGAGTAGTGGTGCTCCCCAGCCCAATCTACAGGAACTGTACACATCCAGAGTGAGAAAGCCGGGCTCCGAAAATGACCTGGATCCATTTTTCTTTTCTTTTTTTTTTTACTTTTGCCTCATGAACTCGTAAACGCTCTTCCTATTACCCAATATAATAGTGCAATACGACATTTTTACTAATCTGAATCTGTACTTTTTTTGTGCAATACTACTCCATTTTTTAACTTTTTTTTTTTTTCCACTTTTGAAAAAATGTGCACCAAAAACAAATTCCTTTCCAATTCTTTCAGCGTCGGAGATCCGAGAACAAGCCGCTTCCTCTGAATCGGGCCTCCCGGGAGAGACGAGGAGAGAAGATGATAGAGAGGAGCGGGACGGAGCTGGGAGACGCTGGGGAGGAGAAGGAGGAGGAGTGCTGAGGTCACGCCGCAGCGCAGAAGACCCGTGTGGTCTACATACCATTCTGCTGCAGGTTCGAGATCGTCTTATATCATGTCTGTTTAAAAAAACGATGTACCAGAACACACATTTTGCATGATAAGGGTTGATCCGGTGTTGATACACACGACTCAGAAGATCTGTTGCACGTCAACGTTTATAAAACACACAAAGTCTTTATTTCTTCGATTACAAAATGTTTTGGGGAATGGTTTCACCCTAAATCTGAAATTCAGGAAGCAGCATCCAAAAATCATTTCTTCCACCACTGTAACGGTTGTTCTCAGTGTTTTAGGGTTCAGGAGTGAGACGTCTGTAGAGTCACAATTTCTTGAATCCACACTCTTGTTGCAGGTGCGAGACCTCGGGCTCGGCTACGACTCGGACGAAATGGTGCTGTTTAAGTACTGCGGTGGCGCGTGCCCTCGTGTGCCGTCCAACCACGAGCTCACCCTCACTAATCTGCGCCTGAGCGGAGCTCTGCCCCACACCGAGACCTGGCACCATGCGCCGTGCTGCCGCCCGACGCGCCACGAGGACATGGCCTTCCTGGACAACGCCCACCGCTGGCACAAGGTCGAGAAGCTCTCCGCCGCTGCCTGCTCCTGCATCGGCTGAGGAAAAAAAAAAAAAAAAACTGAATCGTATGGGACATTTTATGTTTGAAGGTTTGGGGTGGGGAGAATCGCTCAGGCTGTAAACAGTGTTTAGGAACAGCAGGGACGCTGATCACGTATCCGAGCACGCTGCGTATCGAACGTGCGTCTTGCTTTCTCTTGATTTCGACGTGGCTTCGCTGAAATGTTCGGCTTCAGCTTGGACTGTGACACGCGGCTGAGGGATCGCGGGGGGTCCGAAACAAATGTCGGCTGAAAGCGAACTAATGATTATATTTATGTACTGTAAATTATTTATTTATTGTTGTTGTTTTGGGGGATTTTTATATATATTTATTGTTAATCTTTGTTGTTCCTCTCCTCCCTGTGCTGTGTGTTCGTTCAGTTTCAATAAAGATTTTATAATAGTTGCCTTCATGAAATCACATCATTCTTTTAATCATTTGACACATAATATATTTACAATATTTACATTATATTGTGTAGTGTTTCACAACAATCCGTATTTCAGGCACTAGGTTGGTTCAGCGGGCTCATCTTCAGCTCATCGTTCTTTAACATCTGGCAAACAGGAATGCGCTTTGGATGACATTAATAAAGAATAAGCGTCTTGTTTTTGCCAAGTGTCCGATGACATTTCGAGAACATTCCAGCTTTGCGAAACACAGAAATATTCTCTGGTTTATAAAATACTTCACTGTGTAATTACATCACGGTCAAACACGAAAAGGCACTGATCGTTTGAAAATGCAGACGTTCGGGTGAAACCAGGTCGCGTGAAGACTCACCGGCGTCTACTCGGCCGTGTCCGTTTCCTCCGGCTCCGCCCCCCAGATCTGGACACGTCCCTCCATGGCGGTCAGTAGGCGAGGCTCCGTGGGGTGAAAGGACAGCGACTGGACCACGGCCTTCCCGACGGGGAGCTTCAGCGCTAACGAGCCCTGATGAACAGAACCGCTTGATTAAATGCAGTGAGGAATTTTGTTAAAACCCAAATCAATTAATACGGCAGTGTATGAGCAGTTCACCTCCCGTGGCGGTCTCAAAAGATTGTGTTTGTGTGCCTTAACGTCCCTCACGTACCTCTACCAGGTCCCAGCAGTACACGTGGCCGTCCTCGGAGCAGCTCAGCACGTGAGTGTCTTTCTCAGACAGGCAGCAGTCCAGCTTGTAGTCTTTATTCTTGTGTCCTGTGTATCTGTTGCACAAAATTTGAAAAAGTGAAATTGATACACACGACAGACATAATGACATAATGTCCAGTGTGACTAGATTTGTGCATGTGTGTGTGTGTGTGTGTGTGTGTGTGTGTGTGTGTGTATATGACTCACTCTCCCAGCAGCTCTCCTGTGCTTTTGTCCAGCAGACGCACACAGGCATCCAGACTGGAGCTCAAGGTGCACTGGCCATCCTGACTGAAACACACACATGTGATCGGACCTGCAACCACACACACACACACACACACACACACACACACACAATTAAAAAAGCTTCCCTAGAGTCCAACCCAAGCCAAGTGATTCTAACACTCACTGTCCACGTAGTCGACGTGCAGCTGCCCCATCCGCAGATCGTAGCGTCTCACCCGGCCGTCCACGGACCTGACACACACACGCGACCGTCAATCATTCGGGATTCGTACGAATAACCTGCCCGATCGCGATCAAAAGAGCTGATCGGCTCTCACCCGGTCAGCAGCTCGTGCTCGATCACTTTCAGGCTGCTGACGCCGTCTCGCGCCTCGTCCAGAGTCTGAATCGGCTCCATCTTTCTGGACCGGGAATCCCAGCAGCGCACGGTGCCGTCGATGGAACCTGAAACGCACCGTTGAATATTAACTACAAAGCGCACGAAACGTTGCCGGGATTCGCAGCAACGCCGGACTCACCCGAGAGCATCACAGTGGCCTCTTCGTTGAATCGCACGCAGTTCACCTTCTGCATGGAGAAAAACAGGAAGATGATTTGAGTCGTGGATGTACCCACTCTAAAACGAAGGTTTGCGCTGAAAAGCAGCTCGTACCCCCGCGTGGCCACGGAGTTTGCGCGTGACTTGCCCGGTCGCTACGTCCCACAGGATCACCGTCTTATCCGCGCTGCACGAACACAGCTGGGCGTTATCATACGAGCTGTGAAGACAAAAAGAAAGAGAGGAAAGGACACAATGGTAACAATCCGGCGTTTTCGCAGACGCAAGAACGTCAGCGCGAGACGCTCACCCGTCGGCGTCCAGCACCTCGTAGCCGTGTCCGCTGTAGGTCTTCAGCAGGGTTCCTCGGCTCGCGCTCCACAGCTTCAGGCTCTTATCGCTGCCACACGACAGCACGTAGTTTCCATCGGCTGGAAAACACATTTCAGCTTTTATTACACGCCTGAATGCGTATGTCTGGTCTTTATTATACACTCAGGGTTTTTTTTTATGGGTTTTATTGATTGATTGATGCGATTTTATTCCAATCAAAGGCTTTTGTAATAATATTTTTATTCCCCACGTGTGAACATTTGTACTATTATAATATAAATACTAACATATATTAAATATTAGGTTTCATCAACAAAATTAATAAAATATTAAATAAATCCCTTAAAATAAGTCAATACATTTGATTATTTCCTTACAGCCAGAATTATTATTATTATTATTAATTTTATTAGATATTTAATGGAATAATTTTTTTTTTATTGACATTTTTATTGGACATGTAAATAAAGCCGCTGATTATTATCATTCCACTGACAATTCTAGCAATAAGTAGGTCTACTTTTGTTGTTTATTTCTCTTTTATTTACCGTTAAATCGCACAGCTCGGACAGCGGCCTGCTGGCAGTCTACAGTCCGGAGGAGGTGCTGCGGGAGGCGGTCAGGCTGCGGCCGGGGCTCGGGGAACGCCATCACTCTCCCAGCTAAAGCTTAAAGCTTTTAGTCGCTCACACAAAACTTAACTTTATTAAAAATTACTTTTATTCACCTATTCCGCTGCTTACAGGCGAAACTTAAAACAATAATAATAATTAAAAATAAACTAATATCCGCTTTGAAACTCAGCCCTGCGCTTCACTCTCTGTCTACCGCCGGGTTTTAAAGCTTCTGGTTATGTCCCAAATCAATTATCATTATACCACAGAGTGTGCCTAATTACCACCGAACCTATTCTAGACTTTGTGCACTACTTAGTAGTAAAGCATTTAAATTCAGACCGAGCCTCTAATTCCGCTGCCGCTTTTCCCGAATTGGTGAACTGCCCGCGCTTCAGCGCCCCCTGTTGACTCGGAGGCTGCTGGTAGCTTGAAATTCAGAAACTAAAACGAATTAAGATAATACAAAATTAAATTAAATACGGATTTAATTCATGTGTAGACATGTTATAAAAGTATATATATATATATACATATGGTCGTTTGCCTTAAGAGCAACAAAACACTTTATAGGTGTTTGTGATAAATTAGCAATGAAACGTGCACGGTTTTTTTCTTGATAGCTGAATGTTTTGGTCTTTAAATTCATTTATTTGCTACAAAATAACAAAGAATTAAGATAGATTTTTATCTAGAATCTTCAATAATAATATCTTCAATATTTAAGAGTTAAAACGTGGGAATGAATTGAATGTGGCTGCTGCTATTTTTATTCAGGGCCCAGAAAGAAACCCTTCATGTGAGAAAACTCCATTAATGATATTTTATTTTCAGCTTTTAAAATAATTGTTTGTAAAAAATGAACATTCTTTATTAAGTAAAGAAAATAAAATAATAAAAGTAAAAACTCATGAATCAAATAAAACGTGTCCAGGTTCAAAATGGCTGCCATTAGCACTTAGCATAATACTGACAAGAACAGATACAGAAAATGTATCAAGTAAACACTATAAAATCATGTTTTCATTTTAAAATAATAACAAAGAATTTAGATAGATTTTTATCTAGAATCTTCAATAATAATATCTTCAATATTTAGAAGTTAAAACGTGTGAATGAATTGAATGTGGCTGCTGCTAGTTTTATTCAGGGCATAGAAAGAAACCCTTCATGTGAGAAAACTCCATTCATGATATTTTATTTTCAGCTTTTAAAATAATTGTTTGTAAAAAATGAACATTCTTTATTAAGTAAAGAAAATAAAATAATAAAAGTAAAAACTCATGAATCAAATAAAACGTGTCCAGGTTCAAAATGGCTGCCATTAGCACTTAGCATAATACTGACAAGAACAGATACAGAAAATGTATCAAGTAAACACTATAAAATCATGTTTTCATTTTAAAATATCTATTTTGAGTCGAAAACGTGCGTTTTATAACAATATATTATATGTGTAGCGTTTTAGCTGAGGAGCAAAACAGAAATGGAACATTTGAGGGAAAAGAAAACTCTAGAAAAACTATTAAAAGTGTAAAAGAAACAAAAGGGAAAAAAAAAAGTGTTGTTTAAAAGAAAACCAAAAAACTTTATTGAATGAACTTTTATTGGATGAAATTATAAAAAGGCAAATTTAAACGAATTGTCAGCGAAATTACATTTTAAAGCAACATTACAAGAATTAAGAGAAAAAAAGAAAAAAAGAGAAGCTTTTGTCCTGGTTATTTCTTTTTGCCCTTGCTGGGTTTGGCTAAAAGCGTCGGGTCGATCTGATCGGCGCTGAGCCCTTTGACGGAGTAGAGTCGAGCAGCGCGCTCTTGCAGCGTCCCTCCGCACTTCATCCCTCGTTTCGTCAGCTGGACCTTCAGCCGCTCCAGACCGAGAGCTTCCAGCTCCTCCACGCCGCTCACAGACAGCAGGTCCAACAGAGCATCGGCTTCCTGAAAGAAAAAAAACCCACAATAAAGTAAGGAGAGATGCGATGAGCACTGTAATGAAATGTGTTTTAAATATGAGATAATGAAGTTCTCTGCTCACCCCTGCCTGAGCTGGCTGTGCATCTACCTTCTCAATAATCTTGTCCTTCTCGACTTCGGGATCATCTCTGACGTTCTGTTTCGTATCTGCTTTTACAACACGTTCCTCCTCCTCTCCTGCTCGCTCCTTCTTCTCCCCTGCTCGCTCAGCCTTCTCCCCTGCTCGCTCCTCCATTTCTTCTGCTCGCTCCTCCTTCTCTCCTACTCGCTCCTCCATTTTTTCTGCTCGCTCCTCCTTCTCTCCTGCTCGCTCCTCTATTTCTCCTACTCGCTCCTCCATTTCTTCTGCTCGCTCCTCCTTCTCTCCTGCTCGCTCCTCTATTTCTTCTGCTCGCTCCTCTATTTCTTCTGCTCGCTCCTCTATTTCTTCTGCTCGCTCCTCTATTTCTTCTGCTCGCTCCTCCTTCTCTCCTGCTCGCTCCTCCTTCTCTTCTGTAGGATGCGGAGAGCAGGATGCTGAGTTGGCGCTGGAACTGCTGCTGCTGCAGGGTCGGTCCTGAGACTCGTCGTTCTGCTGCTCCGTGGTTGCTGTTGGTGGAACTCTGGCTGGCTGAAAGCTGCATGAAGGACCGGCACCAGAGCAAGAGGCTGAGGAGGATGAGGACGAAGAGGCTTTGGATTCACTCTCGTCGCTCTCTGCATCTGAACTGTCCATGTCCTCGAGGTCCTCAAGGCCGGTCCTGTGAGAAAATCGGGAACATAAAGATGTTCATTTCATCATTTTTATTATATAAAAGATAAAAAAAAAAAAAAAAACGTTGAGACCGGGTTTGTACAAGGCTGCAGGCACAGTCAGAGGGAGCACCGGGATTTTCTCACCAGAAGCATTTCTTCTTTGAAGAAGCGCCTTCGATTTTCTTGGCCAGGCGTTTCCGGGGCACCTTATCGTCTGGCTGGACCACGCTGCTGGATGAAGCCTGCATGCCTGGGGAGAATAAAAAAAGGTTTTTTTTCCTTGTTTTGGCCTAAATTATTTACACATTAATGATCTAATTATCCCCCTTTTGACTAAATGTATAACATGGAGGAAGAAAAGAAAAACCTTTGAGAACAGAGTCCTCCAGCCGTTCGGAGAGATCGTGACACTGCCGCTCGTACTCGGCGTCTGTGAAGCGGTGCTTCGGCTCGGCCAGTTTTCTCTGAATCCTCTCCAAACGTCGCTGCTCCTTCTCCGCGTCGCGGTCGGCCTGCTTCTTTAACCACTCGGCCATTCTGTGCTCAAACACACACCGACCGTCAGCGAACAAACAACACACAGAGGTTTGGAGCAAAATTTGATTTGAATCGAATCTGCGGCTGAGCCTTACTCTTTTTCGTGATTGACATCCCGGAGTCTCCGCCCACTCAGATCCCTGCAGGCCTCTCGATTGGTGGTTTTCTCAATCTGAGCCCCGAGAGCTCGCAGCATGGAGCCGAAACCTAAAGATGCACACAGTCAATTTTTGAGCTTTTAAACAGGGAATCCTACGTTCTAAATGACTGACCGACCCACTGACCTCCTTTGCCCCCACGTAAACGAGGCTCGATGCGATAGACAGCTCCGGGTTGCAGTCTTTCATCACCTCCTGATATCCTGCCATTCTTCTTTATGTAGAAATCTACATCCGAGATGCCCTAAATACAAATGGGTTATATAGGAAAATTAATGCACAGAGCCCAGAAAGAAGAAAACACCACCACTACCATGAGATAAAAAGTACTGCACTATTTCTTTATTACAGACATTTTTATTCTCTTCCAGCAATTTTGGGGTTTGTTTGGGTTTCTTCTCCTATGATATCAACCACATTAAATGGTATAACTCTATTTGTAAGGTCGTGCCAATTATTTTAGTGTATATGAAGAAGGAATCATATCTATACGTGTTAACTTCATTTCTCTAAAGAATCCCACACGTTCTTATATGTAACTCGAACAGGCCCCGCAGATACACAGCAGTCAGTCTCAGCGCTTAAAGAGAAATAAAATGATATACATTCACATTAACACTATAAAACTCACCTCTCCGGGCGTGAACAGTCTTATCAAGTCGCTGACGGTCGCATTGTCTTGGACAGGGAAGGGACTAAACCGCAAAGACGGGAAAACAACGAACACCTCCATGTTTACCGATTCGTCCGTTTCGACTTCCGGAAGAAATCCGCCGTCGCGTTTGATGTCGTCACAACCGCCAGGAGGGAAAAGGTGCGCATGCGCGCTACACTTTTTTTTTTAAAGAAATATATACAAATATAAATTAGGAATTAATTCAATTTCCACGCAGTGATTGTTTCTACAACCAACAATTATTGTTATTTAATTTTAGTTGTTTTCCGCAACACTTCTTTTTTTATATATTTTTTTCGATATTTTACTTGAATATTTTCTGTGTAACTTAATTAATGTAAACTTCTATCTATCTATCTATCTATCTATCTATCTATCTATCTATCTATCTATCTATCTATCTATCTATCTATCTAAAAAAATTTAAAAGGTTTTCGGCGACACAAATATACGTCACGACGGATACCCAGAGAGACCATTAACCTTCATATGAAATCGCGCTTTGTAAAATTTTTGTTAGTTGTAACATTTTTATAAACCTGTTATGTTACAGTTCCAAAAATGTTTATATGAATATTAAATATTCATAAAGGAAAGTTTGTTGTCATATACGTTTCTTGTCCTCAGCAGAACTACACTGTTTCATTGCTCGTAATGACCTGACGCTAAGGCTGAAGCCCAAATCGCTGTGTATGCGCCCTATGAAGGGCACTACAGCTGTGAGCGGATTGAAAGTGGTCCAGTGTCAACATGGCGTCTCTGTACAAGGTTGTGAGCGGCGCAGGGCGCAGAGGAGCGCGTTTCTTCCTGAAAGCTGAAGTTTCTCCGGGCGGTAGATTCTACAGCAGCGATGATGGAGGAGCTTCAGCCGCCGGAGGAGCGGAGGAGAAACACAAAAGCGGATTTGCCGCTGCTTATGAACTTCATTCCGAGCTGAAACAGCAGCAGGACACAAAGGTCTGATCTCAGGGGTCTGATCACATGTCTGTCTGTCTATCTGATTTATTTCTTCTTGTCTATCTGTCTTTTTCATCGGTTTATTTCTTATCTATCTATCTATCTATCTATCTATCTATCTATCTATCTATCTATCTATCTATCTATCTCTATCTATCTATCTATTTATCCATTTATCCATCCATCCTTTTTTTCTCTTATTTTGGTCTTGTTCATCTATCCATCTACTTCTTTTCTTGTCTCTCTTTTGTCTGTTTGTTTATCTATCTACAAATCTATTTCTCTTTATTTTCTTCTGCCTGTCTTTTTTCTGTCTTGTTCATCCTTCTTTCTGATAGTTTGTATCTTTTCTGAAAGAGAAATTAAACAGAATTGAATTTTCCTGTAACAGCGCCCCCTCGTGTTTGGTTTTTCTTCACAGACTCACAGGGCACACAGAGATGGTAATCGCTCCCCTGATGACCCCCAGTCTTTTGCCTCGCTGCTGCGTCGCTCTCCGTTGATCCAGATGGGTCCGGCCAAGGACAAAATCGTCCTCGGTAAAGTTTTCCACGTGGTCCAGGACGACCTGTACATCGATTTTGGAGGCAAGTTCCACTGCGTGTGCAAGCGGCCCCAGACGGACGGTGAGAAATACCGGGGTGGCAGCGTGGTCCGGCTCCGGCTGGAGGACCTCGAGCTCACCTCGCGCTTTCTGGGTGCAAACACGGACACCACGCTGCTCGAAGCCGACGCCACGCTACTCGGGCTGCTCGAGGGGAAAGAGGCCAAAGAGAAGGAGTAGCAGCTGTGGACCAGTAGCTACGGATCGTCGCTTTACGACCCTTCAATACTTTGCGTTTGTTCTGTGAACAGAAATGTGAATAAATTGTTCTTGAAATGTTTATCCTGTGAACGATCACATCGGGAATGTTTATTCATTTCGTTTTTTATTAATGCCTCATCATTTCTTTCTTCCCGTATCCCACCTTGTTGGGAAGCAGGGTTTAGGGTCAGCCACAGTACAGCATTCTGCAACAAAGAAGGATTGGGGCCTTGCTCAAGGGCCCAACAGTGACAGCTTGGGACTCGAACCATGACCTTCCAATCAGTAACTTAAACTCTTAACCACTACGACTTTGCTTCTAAGATGTTTCTAAAACATTTAATGTAACCTAGGGGTTTTTAGTTCCTGGCTATTACTAATGAATCGTCATTAATGCAAACTATCACAACAAAAGCTAAACCGTAGATGGAACGTCGATCTTCGATACCAACAAACACTAAATTTAATTTCGGTAAATTCGTTTTGTAACACTTTGGTGGTCCAGACCAGAAGAGGAATGGAGAGAACCCAATCAATGCTGCAGAATCATAAATGGCCACTAGAGGCCACTATTTTCGATGAAAAATCCTCCTTTAAAAACAACTTCACACTCGCGTCCGTGCACCTGGTTTCTCCAAACATTCAGCTGAAATACTTTTGTCGTGCCTCTTGGAAAACTAGTGAAGACATTCTCCACTAGTTGGGGATTTACTTCTTGCGAGCCAGTTCATCACAACTGAAAAGAACTGAAAAGAAACTAAAACAAAACAAAAAAAAAACATTTTTTTAAAGCAGTTATAGTTTATAATGGTCTAGGACACAAGCGGCCATTTTGGATTTGACTGACAGCATTAAAACAGCATGAAGGAAAAAAGAAACTTTTATCATGAGTTTATTGTTTAAGCAGCATTGAATGAGTAAATATCCTACAGAGAAATACTGTAACGTGATCTTCATTAAGGCTTCGTTTGGCTTGCACAAACACCGATATCGTAGTTCACGTCGTGATAAACAGCCTATAGGATTATTATCCCTGGTTTTCTGATACATATTTGAAGATTGTAACTGTAAAACTTCTGAATATTTCTATCCAGCAACATAAATGCGTTTATACGTTACGATATACTGGATCATCTCATGAATGTGTAGTGGTATGCGATTGTAATTTCAACCAAATGAAACATTTCCAAAAACAAGAGAAAAAATATATATATTCTAGATTAAGAAAGGCTACAAAATAAGGTTAGTGACATGCAAGATTTCTTTGCTTCTCTTCATTATACATGCAGCTGTGTGTGTGTGTGTGTGTGTGTGTGTGTGTGTGTGTGTGTGTGTGTGTGTGGAGTGCAACGTAAACCAAGGTAATGTAATTATAATTCTATTTTAGGTACTAAGCTGTTGCATAGTCAGGAACGTATTAAGGTGTCTGAGATGTGTAGTTAGCGGTGAAGTGGTTAAGGCAGGATGGACCGTTTCTTCTGCGTCCCTGGGAACCGTCGGCGATCCGGAATTTTCCGGAGGCTCAGCCGCACATGGTCAGGTACAGCCACTGCAAAGGACACGGACATGCGTTAATGTCTTAAAAGCGAGTTGAGTGACGAGACAACAGTGGTAAAAAGAAAGGATTGCTCTTGGGAAAAAGTTGTACACACGGAACCCACCTCAGGGAGATTGAGCTCTGCGACCCCGGAGCCCTCGTTATCCATCTGCATAAAGACTCCTGTTCGGGAGAGGAAAAAAACATCGTTGTTACGGTCAAGATTTGACTCTTTATTCTACGTTTTTTGGAAGGAAGTCTCTCGTGTCAGCACTATTAAAACCGCTTTAGAAAATAAAATGAAGTTACTCACTAAACATGGACTCGAGTTTGACCAGGCAGCAGATGAAGTTGTCGAAGTCAATCGTGTCTTGGTCGGCGTAACGCGCCACCAGCACCTGGTTCAGCTTGTTGTTCAGCTTAAAACCTGGAAATGGAGAAGTGGTAATAGATATCTGAGGAACCGAGGAACAATTTAGGAAGTTTGGGCAAAATACTCGGGTATAATTGAAACTCGTTGTGCGTGCAACCTTTTATGTCCATCGCCAGGATCCTACAAATGTCTACAATAGCTGTTTTCCTCTGTGTGGAATTGAAGTTAGCGTCTCTCCAGCCAATTAAAATGAGTTATTTAAATTTCAAGTATCAGTAGAACTAAATCCTGCCTGATTGTTTTCTATCTCACTGCTTATTCCTCCTTTTTACCGAACCAAACACACGATCATCATCGCCTCACCCGCAGACTCCATAGCCAATCGCATCTCGTACGAGCTCATGGTTCCCGATTTGTCCAGGTCGAATTCCCGGAAGATTCCCTGCACAGAGAAGAGAAGTTCTGACGCTGCCATCGTGTTGTTTTTTTTCCCTCGTTTATTTACATGTACGATACACACAGGAATACATTCTTCTGTATCAAGCTGGGACTCACCAGCCACTTCCTGATCTTATTCCACAAGATCTGGAACTCCACGAGTCCCAGGCGTGCACTTCCGTCTTTCTGAAAAGCAGCTAAGTCAAGGTGTTCATTTTTTCCAACACGGAATCATGTATCAACACTTGACAAATACACTTAAGAATCTTTATTAATAATAAGCGAAAGCCGGATACGTCCATGAGGGCCACCATACACCTGCACGATTCCATACTGAACCCGTCCGTCTTCAAATCGCGATCTGGAAAGAGGGAAAAAAAAATAAATGTTATCAGTGATTCACAAACACAGAAAGGCGTGAAAACATGATTAAACCCAAGCTTACGTTTGGACACTACTCTGTTCAGGATGGTCCTCAGCTCATTCACCGATATCTCCATGTCCTACAGAGAGACGACGTGTCGCATTACCGCGATCGAGCACCCCTCGTTTATTTTTTACGCTTTGCAAAATGAACAAAGACGGCAAAAAGGCGTTCTTACCTCGCCCGAAAGCTGAGCGAACATGTTCCGGAACGAGGAGTCGATATCGTCCTCGGTGATGTCCTCCTAAAACATGTCAAACGGACATAAACACAAGTCTTTGGCTTTAACAATGACTCGGTGCGTCTTGTCCTTACCTCTTCGCCCAGCGTGAACTCGACCTCGTCGTCCATCTCTCTGAAACGGAGAAAAGTACAAACTGTTACATTCTGATAATCAAATAATCAATTAAATCATTGTTTCTGAGGTGAAACCTAATTCAAATCTTCATTGTTTCATGAATCCGTATTGCGAAAATACAAAAGAAACTAATATCTCAAAAGCCGCTCACTCGGTCTCGGATTGTTTCTCTGTGAACACGCGAAGAACGAAGTCGGCCTCTTTTCCCGGTTCGAACGTGGAAGGCACGACGAGGTACTCGCCGGGAGGCAGTCGGAGTCGCGTGCTCACCTCGCGCAGGTTGATGAAGGTCTCCGAACGAGCGCAGGACGAGTTGCGCAGGAAAAACTCCTTCTTTAGGTGAACGCTCTGGCAACCGCGGTTCTGAGAAACGACAAACATTTGTTCGTGTGTCCATTAGCTACGTCGTAGCCCCGCCCACTTTTTAATTATTATCTAAGAGCAATAATATCATATGACAACCAGTGTTCTATGTCCATAAATAATCAAAACCGTATTATTTATATAAAATTGACATAAAATGACAAAAAAAATATATATAAAACAGACCAAAATAAAAAAATTGCAGAATAAAAAATAATGCAGTGGATTTTTTTTCAATTTACAAAAAAAAAAAAAAAAAAGATTATATACATATACAAGTAGACCAACAAGCTATGTATAAGTTGACGCAAAACGAAAATAGATTATATACATATACAAGTAGACCAACAAGCTATGTATAAGTTGACGCAAAACGCAAATTATATTACGTTAATGAGCTTGCTAGATTAAAGTTCTGCCAAACCAAATGCAACTGGAATCCAAAACAGGAAAGTTGATTACCTCTTCTGGGACCTGTGAGAAAGAAAAAACAATCGCTTGTTAGCACGATGTCCTCATTTTTACAAATACTTCCACTTGTGTTCTTTCGACGACCGACCTCGTAGATGGCGAATCCGATTGTCTGCATGTCCTGGCCCTGTTTGCGGTAGCGCCGCCGGTCCTTTTGCATCAGTGCCACTAGGAAACTGCAAGCCACCTCGGGATCGTCAGGGTCATCGTCCTCCTCCAGGAGCGTGATCTTGTACTGTGGGTTTATCCAAAACGTGTCTGATGGACGGACAGGCAGAAATGGCACAGTCAGTACACAGTACAATGTATAATGTTCAGTAAAGATCATCATTGTGTGCTGCTTACTGGGATGATTCCTGCAGCCCCCTGCCGTGCTGCCTCTTCTCCAGGTGCCCTCGAACTTGATAGTGTTCCAGAAGCTCAGGCTGTCGTCGCTCAGCGCGTCCGGCGTCAGGTTGCAGATCTCCAAGCGCGAGAACTGCCGTTTGAATTCCTGAAACGACATCCTGACAGGACAGAACCGGAGATAACGATTTAATACTTTGTGTGGCTCACGTAAAAAACTAAACGTAAACCGTTGAAACGATGCCCTGTCCCCTCGGGACTCACCAGAACTCGCCGTCCTCTTTTTTGCAGTTCAGCTCCTCTCTATCAGACGGATCGATCTGGTCCCATTCGGATGAACTGCACCGAAAGAAGCATGGTGGTGTCAGCACTTTTCATTTTCACCATATAAAGACTTGTGTTCACTAATACAGAATAGCTACAGTTAGCAATCTCTACATCGCTAGACTGGTTCTGATTAGCCGACTCACTTGTCGCTCCACGCCCCTGTCCACTCGACCTGCCCCCATGGGTTCCGTATACGGATCAGCCGCTCTCTGTTACCACGGTGCTCCACCTACAAACAAACACACACACACATCTTTCTTCTCCTGCTTCTAGATCCTATGACTCCAGAGCTAGCTCAATACCACAGCGATGCATCCTGACCCACCTCTCGGAGTCCCGTCACGGAGTAGGCGTGACCTTTCACCAGCTTCTTGAAGGTCACCGCTTCCATGTCGAAAGCACTAGTGATCTATCAAACAAAAGACATTACTTCTTGATAGGCAAAAAATTGACGAATTCTAATGTATGTGGTGAAATTATTGAAACCCCAGTGGGATATTTGAGGTGAAAGAAAACCACAGGTGGAAAAAAACAAAACATTTCATAATTACTAGGAACTCTGTTGCCTTTTGACCAACATCCCATGGGTATTAAATAAAAGGGTGTACAAAAAAAACGCCCAAAACCATGTTTACCTCTGCCAGTTTACCTCTGCCTGTAAATGGAGAAAGAAGAGACACACTTACGTCTATAGAGCAGCCGAGAAGCGACCCTCGCTCCAGGGCCTTGGTGATGATGCGGGGCAGATCTCTGGGCGCAGACTTCAGTTCATACATCTCGGACACGCCGCCTGTGAAATCTTCGAACCCTTCAGTGGTGGAGCCTCCGGACAGAGCCTCGTACGAGCCGTTCAGCCTGAAATGCAAACGGAGTTGAGTAAGTGGCTGGCACATGGGTTTTCTTCACAATTGGGAGTTATCAAGACGCTTACTTAGCATAGGCTTTCTCCAGGAGGGCGCTCCAAAACTCGGAGCCTTCCGCCGAGTGAACGAACAAGAGCTCGCCATCTTTGACGGGCAGCCGGTCGTCGATGACGACGTCCACCCAGTCGCCGAACTGCCAGAACTGTGTGTCACAGGCAGAAAATGTTGTAGCACTAATAAATATAAAAAATTATAACTCCTGACTCAGCACAATTCTTCTCAATTCAAATTTGAGAATTGTGATGATATATGAGAAACCCTCCTGTGTTACATCAACATTAATGCTAAGTGGTTTATTCGACATGTTTATTACAGTCATTCATGATTGTTTTGTGGCTGGAACAATTTCTTGGCAGATTGTCGAGTGTTATTTTCCACTTGGGCAATAAACAGACTGTCAAAACAAGACCCACACCTTTTTTTCTGGCGGATGGCTGTGGAATTTACAAGGGTAATATACGGTTATTTGGACATAGCATGAATGCAACCGCTTTGATCTCATCTCTAATATTTTGGAAACGCCTCGCACTAGTCTTGGCCACCCTCAACCAGTGAGCCTCCAACAACCACCATGCAAAATATTGTGCCAAACTTTTCTGCTTTTTAGTGTGTATTTTAGAAATTTCGGTATCAACTGTGACTCTGAGGTAAATGTAAAGGTTTTACATGATCTGAATAACAAACAAGACTTGTGTTACTGAATGTACCTGAAAGTGGAAAATCCCAACGTAGTCATCCGTGAAGTTCTGGCCATGAGGAACCACCCTGAGTAAGAGCTTATCGTTGAGCGTGAGCGACGCAATCGCAGCCAAAAGCCAGCAGTCGCCTGAGGAAATAAAGTGAAAAGACAATTTGGTCATCAAAATCAATCAATCGAACCGAATTCCACAATTTCTACCGTCATTTTCTTAGAGGGGGGGCATGGGAAAAAACTGCCTTAAAAACTGCCACAGAAAACAGAAGAAAACTAGCAAGGCTTTTACTTTATTTACATGTAACCTTTGAACCAACCAGATTCAGGCTGTTAACCCCAAAATTGTATTGCCACTTATATGGCACGGCATCATTGTACATGTTTCTGGCCACAACGGTCAGAATGTTGACGCTTGTATCCTGGCTGGCTCACCATATTTAAACATGTACGCACTTTCAAGAGAGAAAAAAAACAAACTAAATGTTTATTTCGTTCAATGATTTTAGTCAGTCTGTGTTTTTTTGTGGTGTCCTTTATTCAAGAAATGTTCTAGACTCTCCAGAACAGCGGGCAAAGCTGAAAGATGGCTTGGGTTACATGCATTTGTAGTGTTCCATACACTAGAGGGCAGCAATGGAACCCATACAAGGCGTTCGAAGGACGGCCACCAGTGTGGCTGTATTTTCTCAAAACATTCCTGCCTTCTCGGATTGCTCCAGCTTCACAAATACTGGCTAGCATTTTCAACTTACGTGGATGAATAACCAACAAGGAATTTCTGTGTGAATAACAGTGGGGTAAAATGAAGCACTCTATAAAAATGTCTGCAGGGGGGAGCTGGAGTTAACTTTCAGTCTCAATGGTCTTTAAGATATTTGTTTTAATTGGAGCC
This sequence comes from Silurus asotus, assembly GCA_024362625.1. NCBI lineage: Eukaryota > Metazoa > Chordata > Actinopteri > Siluriformes > Siluridae > Silurus > Silurus asotus. Next base: position 1,564,406 of record MU532517.1, read on the forward strand.
ACAGGGATTTGACTAAAGTTCAGCAAGGTCCAACTCTGTAAAAAAAAAAAAAAAACATTTTGACTAGCATCCATGAATAAAAACACTGACTGGCTGCAGTACAAGATCTGCAACAGAAGCTGTTCTTGTTCATGTTTTTTTTTTTTGTTTGTTTTTGAAAAACACACAAACGGCGATCTCTTCTGCTACAGTATTTTTGAAAAACACACAAACGGCGATCTCTTCTGCTACAGTATTTTTCCATGCGGCCGGTCCGAGCGCATAAATTTCTTCGCCGGACTGTGATGCGGCAGTTGGCGACCCCCTCCCCCATTTCCCTGCTGGGACACACGAAGGCAAAGTATGAGAATGCATGGGTGCTGTAAACTTGGCAGGCACATCGAAGTGTTTACTAGATGTATGATCGAATTTACCCGGATCGTTACTTCCCACTTATGCGATGGCTCCTGTCTGCTGGAAAGTTCCTCGGAATCGTTTGGATCGTTCACTAGATACAGAACGTTTCCATTGAATCGCTGGTCTTTTCTGTTGTTTACAGTCAAATCCCCTAGTTCCAGTGCCTGACCATCAGGAGTGGGTACAGGTTCTCCTGAAATCCTATGATGCGTATCTTTTAAAGAGATTTTATCTTCATGTATTTTGCTGTACATTGAATACGGTAGTACAGGAAATAAAATCAAGGAGGCGTTTCAAATAAATGTTGAGCTTGTCTGGGACATGGAGAAGAGATTCTGATTCAGAAACAACTGAAATTAAAATAAAAATTATAATAATTAAACAATTGGAGAAAATCGGGGTAACGCAATGACATTAGCGAGAACAGGTCGTCCCATGAAAAATGTACTTAATCAAAGAGGCTGCAAAGAGGCCTTCGGCGATACTGGAGGATCTGCGAGGAACATCTGACAAGCGTTGGTGCGTAGGACAACAATCACACGTCTTCATCACATGTCTGGGCTACAGGGCATGGTGACTTGATGGAAGTCTTTTCTCACAAAAAAAAACAAAAAAACAACCAACCTCAAGGACCAACTATACAGATGGAGAAACATGGTGGTGGTAGCATTATGCTTTGAATGGAATTTTATATATATATATATATATATATATATCGTTATTTGTGTCACATGTCACTGGAGCTACTGGTGACAGAAATCTGAACATTGCTGAACAGCCTGCAGTAACTCCGAGCACCAGTAGGGAGAGCAAATGAGAGGGAGAATAAAATCGAGTAAGTGAGAGAGAGAAAGAGAGAGAGAGAGAGAGAGAGAGAGAGAGAGAGAGGACAATGCCTGGCACTGGCAATGAGTCCTAACCCATTTTCCGTACTGCCATCCTGTTTGCTCTCACATCACTCCCATCAAACACACACACACACACACACTAATGAAACACATTCACATTCATGAAACACACACTCCCACGAAATACAAACACGTGAAAGACACACAGGAATGAAACCCGTACTCTTACACACACAGTAATGAAGCACAAACTCGCACAAACATTTATGCAACACATATAAAAAAAAAACTTGAATTTATGACAGCTTAACAAAATCATTCTCCGCCCTGTCCAAGCTCTGTGAAAACACACACACACACACACACACACACACACACAAAATGGCATGCAGCCAAACCTCCAAGCGCTCTTTTCTGCAACCACTCTGTCTGTGACTCATCGCTCAGGCAGCGAGCTCAGCACACCACACGCCCAGGAAACACACACTCGTACTCTTTTACACTTTCACACACATACACACACCAAGCACACACGGAGAGTTTACACGTTTCTTTTTTTTAACAACAGTCTGCAGTTCAACATTTTTTTTTTGACCATCATAAAGTCCCTCTGGTCGCCTTTTACACACAGTACACACAACTGGCACGACACACAGGGGCTTTTCCTGAGTTCCATGACCGTTAGCACACCACCCACATTCAATTTTGCCCTATGATATTCAGCCAAACCCTAAATTACGCAAGGGCGAAGCTGAGATTGCCCGGAAGGATCCCTTCATGCCATTAACTAGGACAACGCACCAAGCTTCGCGAGCTCCAAATTTCTCGCTAGTTACACCGACATATTCACATATTTCAGGAAAGGATCGATCGCTCAGTAATAAGGATAAGTGGAAACCTGTGAGCCAATAAGAAAGCAGTAGGCAGGACTAGGACTAGTCTCCTACAGGAGTCTCCTCGAGCTCCCGTCCGGATGTGTGTTTTATGGAGACGAATACTACGGATATAAACACTACTAGTTCTACTATGACGCTACTCCTTCTGACCGGTGTCGTGCTGGTTTGTCACGATCACACAAATAAAAATACAAAATAAAAAGCTGAACTACTAACAGTGACAGGGTTTTTTTATTTTGGAATAAAGTGCTGTTTTTTTTCCCTCTCTGCCTGTCAGGACCGGGTCCACCCGAGATACAATGTTTTTACCTTGTTCTCGGTCAGCAAACATCCGGCACGTACTAAATATAAATGTCTATCAGTACACAGGCTGTCCGGGGTGTGTTTCATAGGAATTTTTTCAAACACTCAGTGCCAAAAAAGAAAACCCTAATTAACCTCTCGTGTTGTTGTGGATTTGATTCTGAAGGACCTTTGAGGACAGACGGCGAAATCCTGCCTTGTAGGATTGACCGTGTCGCCCAGAGCATGACAGACAGACAGATGGACGGACAGACAGACAGACCGATAGATATTTCACATTTTTCAATATATTTTCATTATATATCTCTAAATAAAAAATCAAAAACTCACCCAGAGCTCCTTGGCAGATATCAGTCCTGGTGGCTCCACCCACAATAAACTGAGGATCAGAAGTCAGCTCCTGAAACAAAACCAAAAACAAAACATATTTTGTTTTTGTGACGTTATATTTCACTCGCTAACTTTAGACACTCCAACCCATGTGAAGGACATCTTCATGGAGCTGGGCTTTGTGTACAGGGGTTTGTGCGTGGGCTTTGTGCACAGGGGTTTTGTCATGCTGGATCTAGCAAAGGAAAATTTTCATTCTAGCACCCCCCCCAAAGTCCTATACAATTGTGTGCCTCCAAACGAACAGTTTGGGAAAAAATACGGTTGTGGTTGAATTATTTTTTTATTATTATTTTTGGCTCTGATAGGATGTGTATAAGTATCATTGTTAAGTATTATTTTATTGTATATGTTTGTTGGTTTCTATGTTTATTATTATCTGTCAAGGACTCGCAAATGAAAACTAGCCATTGGCTAAATTCGGTACAATGCAATTAAAAAAAAAAATAAAAAAAAATAAAAAAAAAATGGGAAAACAAGAAAAACTTCAGATAGACTGAATGACAAACATTTGTAGTTGACTTAAGATGACATGATGTTTTGATAAGAGACAAGACGAGTATATAAACTAAACGCAAAAGTACAGGAGGTGATTCCACCAAAAAGCGAATGACATCATTAAAAAAAATAAAAAAATTAAATCTATATAGTTACATTGTTGTTACAAGTTAGATAAAGATACAGCACCTATATCTTTCGTTTCTATGCAATATAGAATTTAACGGTATGAAGATTTATGTTGACCAAACAAATATATAAATGATTTTTGACTTTATTTTATTTTATTTTATTTTATATTGCCATCCGGGCAATTCGTTTCTCCGAACGTTCATCTGAAATACTTTGCTCTTGCCAAAGTTGTCCTTCACTAGCTGGAGATTTCTTTCTTGCGATCCAGTTCATCCCACGTTTGACGGCGTGGGTAAAGCAAACTGATAGCATCTTCTCAAATGTTCTCCATCTTACACAAGTTCTTCTGTTAGAGGAAGAAATCTCGCATTCGGACACGATTTTCTTCCAATTCGCTTGTGTTCCATAGAAGAAGAAGAAAAAGGAACGTGTCAGTCTGGATGGTATTAGAAGTGCTGATATACAACGTTTTTGCACAAAGAGCAAAACAAGATCATACTAGCTTAAAAAAAAAAAAAAAAAAACACCCCAGCTAATATAACTAACACATAATTTATTCATGTAGCCGAGCTTTTAAGTGCAGCCTGAAGCTTCACCTATTACACATGCAGACATAATGTGTGTCTCTAAGCAAAGGCTTAACACACACACACACAACCTCAATTTTCATATGCTGTTCCGTATTTGAATACAATGTGCGTGTGTGTGTGTGTGTGTGTGTGTGTGTGTGTGTGTGTGTGTGTGTGCACCACTCAAGGGCAGAGGAACCTCTGAGTGTTCCATAACAGCTCATTTTCCCTTGCTTATTTCCCCTTCTGAGTCACAAATGTGGGGGGGGGGAACAAAAAGAAAAGGTTGGAAAAGCGAGCGTGGCCTAAACCTGAACATCAATCCACAACACAAAGCGAAAATCAAGAGTATGTATCTGTCTGTAATTTTGTTTAATAAGTAGAGAGTTAAAACAGATGTTGAGGAGGAATGCTTGGGGGGGAAGTTTTAGAGTTTTTCTCGAGTCTGACAGGTTTTTCTCACTCGTGTTTAGAAAAGCAATCCGACATTTGTGACATTCTACTTTTTTCGGCTTCTCCCATTAGGGGGCGCCACAGAAGATCATCTGTCTCCATACCCCCCTGTCCTGTACATCTCTTTCTGTCCTGTACATACCTGCATGTCTTCCCTCACCACATCCATAAACCTCCTCCTTGGCCTTTCCCTATTTTCCTCCTTCCTGGCGGCTCCATCCTCAGCATTCTCCTACCGATATACCCCATGTCCCTCCTCTGCACTTATTACTATTCAAATTTGGTGACTCGGCTTGGTGCTGTTCTTTGCTGAAGATCGGCTGCCCCACGAAAGCGGTTTCTACCTTTGGATTAACGGCACACAGCGCATCTGGGGGGCGTCCGTGTGTGGAGGGAAATGGAAAACTCGGTTTCGCAGGATTGAAAATAGCACTGCAAAGGTGAAACTACGTTTTGAAAAAGCTTGGACTGTTGACTCACATGAATTCCAAGGGGTGCCAATAGTTACACTGCATGCATTTCAAACGTATTTGGAACCGGGTTGTGTTTGTTCGGAAAAAAAAAAGTCAAAAGGTAATATTAGTGGGCGGCCCTAGAGCTATTGGTTTTAAAAGAGAGGTGTTGGAGGATCTCAGGGTTTTCCGAGACCCTCCAGCACTGCTCGACTGGTACCACCTTCTCTCAGAATGAAAGGTAAGTCTACTTCAAGGCTCAACCTGTTCTGGCACTGAGGTGGTGAAATAAACTTCCCCTAGATGTCCGAACAGCAGAGTCCAAGCGACGGTTTAAGACCTTTCTCTTCCTGAAACACTTGAACACTTTCCAAGTTTGCTTTGTTTAAAAACAAACAAAAAAAACCTCTCAGAGATTATGGTACATCTGTGAGACACACCAATCGAAAGTATTTCTAAAACCTGCCATACCTATGACTCCTAAATGTTACTACAGTATAAAATAACAACAACAACCAGGCGTCGTTTACTGAACCGTTGTTGGGGGAGCTGCTCATCAGCATGTTGACCACAAGAGAAAAACCCTACAGTGGGACTTATGCACTCTGTGTGCTCGAGTAAAGCCTGAGAGGAACTGGTTTAAGCCAAGTGATGCATGCACATAAGATACCTTTATAGAAAACTATTTAACAACTCAAATATTTGGGAGCTATGGCAAATATTGATCATATCCAACTAGAACTTTCAATTCTTAAAACTTTTCACAGAACCCAGAGTGGTTTGAAGGCGTTAAACCAAACTGAAAAACATTGTGTTGCTTTATAACAGCATAACAAATGCATAGTCTCCCCGAGTTCTATATATAACCTCAGGCCACAACACAACCACAACCTGTTCTAATTTCCCCCCATTAACTTAACCCACAGTGGTGGGGACAATTCTCACATATCTCATTCGAGGTGTCCCAAGGATCACTGCACTTGTTGTCATGATCCAATTTCAAGGATCTGTCAGATTTGGCCGGAATGTCAAGAACAGTCTTGGACTAAATGGAATTGTGTCAGCGACCACAAGTTTCTCCAGGCCCTGTGACTCCAAAACAAACCCGCAATCATCATTCTACCACCCCCACGCTTCAGTAAGGGACGAAGCGTTTGCGGTGTTTAGGTTTCGCCAAACAATGGGCGATGACCAAACATCTCCAAGGAGTTTTCATTTTGAAAAAAACATTTCTTGTTCCTTTCTTTTGCAAGTCATCCCGTCACAGGCCACACGTGATGTAGTTGGTATTTTTTAATATCTCTAATGTTTTGACTATTTGCTGTGAGGGTCAGCGTTCTCTGTTGAGAAAATTGCCAACTGTCTGGAGAGATCTCAACAACCCTTTTAACTGTAGAAGGGCGAATCTTTGATCATTTGGAGATGGCCTTATAACCCCTCTCAGAATGATAAACAGCAGCAATTGCTTTTATGAGGTCATGTCTAATGTTTGTTTTTCTTGGAAAGATGTACACACATACCAAAGTGCTGCAAGACACCGAACAACCAAACTGTTTACATTTTGTGACTACAAAATACATGTTGTGGTGTTAGTTTGTTTATAGTCACACTACTGTTATTAAGGCCCTGCTAAGTTAAAAGTCCGAACACAAGAATGGTGTATTTTCTTTTTTTACATGACTCTCCTTTTGTACTTATGTTACAACAGTTATAAACATACATTCCTTCTTTAGAATTTCAATTGATGGGTATATGATAAAAGGGGGGAAGTCTTTGAGCCTATACATGAACATGCCTAGTTTTTCTGTTTCCTCATCAATAATGATGATTATCCAGAGATTTTTTGAGCTAGCTAGATACATAGTAGATAACGTGACTCACTGTGGGCCGCTTCCACTCGACTCCACGTGTTTTAGACGAGTGAGGCGCAAGTTCCTTGAATCCCAACGATGGTGGACGCGCCGGAAAACATGGATCCTCGAAGAGAATGCCGTTTTCCAAGCACTCCTGCTTCAGTGCCTCGTAGTCCTGGTTGAGGAAGGGCAGTGCCCGATCGTTGCTGCCTGCGCCCTCTGCACGCAGGCGATCGTATTGAATTCTCGCCGACATCCCTCCAAACACGTACATGCTACAAGGAGGACACAAGAGACACGTCTGAGTGTGTTTGTGTGTGTGTGTGTGTGTGTGTGTGTGTGTGTGAAAGATCTGACAGTAAGTGTGTATGTCAAAGGCAGTCAGTGCCTAAAGGCCTGTTAAGACCAAATCAATAAAGACAAACAACAACAAAAAAAACTTCCTTATCTAAAATAAATTTTTTCTAAAAAAAATTATATAAAATAAAAAAAGCATGCAATAAGTCCTATTTTGAGCATAAATGTATCGCAGTGGTGTATTATTATATTTGTAAACTTTTTACATAATTATTACATTACATTGTATTTTTCCCCTTTTTTGTCTTGAACCCCATACTGAATTGGGACATAATTAATAATTAGAAACTTGACGAACCAGAGACCAACCAAACTGCAATTCTTAAACTCACCTCCAACGTTTTCTACTTTCTGATTGAATTGTATGTATATTTTTCCTACTAGAAAAAAATTAACGCATCTTTAAAACATTGTCACGACTGAAAACCCCTGTAAAGTTACACAGTAATTCAATTATCTGAGCAGCCAATCACATGTTTAAAGTTTCCTGTGGTTGTCAGTGAGAACCCGATGCTAAGGTTTGTAAAGAATGCAGTTGTAAAGAGTGCTTATTTGGATTACCGCAACCTTCCTATCCGCTTGTTCCAATCTCATCAGCAAATCCTGCTCGTGGTTTTTGTTTTTTGCACCACTTTGTATGGTAGATGCCTGACCAGCAGTATGATTGGCTGATTGGATTATTATAGAATAAGCAGAGGAACATGAGTGAATGTGAACTTATTTTTCCAGAAAGGGTGCCAATAATTTTCTACACTGACTGTAAGCTCATACAGGACAGCTGTAGCTGTTGTTGAAGTGATGTGAATACACCCACGGTTTGTTTTGGAACCACGTCGAAACCCCTCCTTGCACAGACATGAGGAACTTCCCATGAGATTTTGTTATTTAATTTTTTTATTCCAAAGCCTTTATGGCCATAACAGCATCACTTGTATATGATAAGTCTGAATTATTTTGAGCTGTGCTGCTTTCGGTGTGAACAGGCCTGAGGCTGAGTGTGTATAAGAGAGAGAGAGAGAGAGAGAGAGAGAGAGAGAGAGAGAGAGAAATACAAAATAATGTAACTGTAAGACACAGAAAGTAAAAGTGAAATAGAAAAAACAGATTCGGTGGGACTGTGAGAGTATGTGTGTGTGTGTGTGTGTGTGTGTGTGTGTGTGTGTGTGTGTGTGTGTGTGTGTGTGTGTGTGTTAGTCAGAGAGACATACACAAAGATGTGCACAGGAAAAGTATGCAGTGTTAAAAAAAAAAATCAGAGTGCATTTGTGGAAAAAAACCAGACTGGGTGGCTGAGACAGACAGCTTTGAACAATGTGTGCATGTGTGTGTGTGTGTGTGTGTGTAGACTGCTATTACAGGCATTCAGCACATACACAGCTATAATCATGCAAGCACAGCGTTTACATTCCTACACACATATACATACTCCTTCTCTCTCTCTATCTCTCTCTCTCTCTATCTAAAATGGCAGACGACAGAAAGCTTTTAACACACGGCGCTCGATAAAACAAAGCAGTAGAAGTGGATTGTGCACTTAAAGGACAGTAAAGCCAGCAAGATAATGCGATCCTTGAGTACACAACAACAACCACCACCTCACAGCATGAGGATAACTGCATCGTATTATGCCGATTATTTTGCATATTATTTCAAAAATTATCTATTTAAACAAATGCGCAAATGTGCAAACCTACTGGGATAATAAAACGAAAGATTAATCGATTTCCAATCAAGTTCCAAGAGCACATATTGTAATTCCATTTCACAGGCAGTAGAGGGAGCTCAAAGAAGCAATTTTTAGCTATTTTTCTGTTTAGCTCTAAAAGTTAACGCAGAATCGAAGGATACTCCCCGATGGTTTTTGAAAGATTTACACTCATTCCACTTCCAGTTTGCTAGAATAGCCACCCAAGAATTTTATTAAAGGGTAGCTGAGGCTATTAAAAAAACTTTTTTGCTGAAGTCTATTATTTTATCAACTTTTCAACAAGTGTTTTTTGTTTGGAAACGATTGAGACTGGAGTCTCTTCACACCCCAAAAAAATGATAATTTTATATTGTTCAATCCATGAGTTGTACCTGCCAAGCTTGCTTTGAAAAGAGACGTAATATTTGGAAAAGATATATATATACTCGTGTACCTGCAGTTCCTCCTTGCTGCGGCAGGCTTAGAAAACACAGAAGTTTAATTTATCACAGAGTGAAATGAAACAAAATAAAATCGATTAAAAAACAAAAAAAAAAAACACCAAACAAAACATGAATAACCATAAAGAAATGGAAGTAGAATAATTTCAGTGAAGCAGGTGAAACATATAATTGAATGACATACACGATTCAGACTGTGACTTATAAGTACTTAGCGTTGTGTACCTCATACATGACATATCTATTGGTCTAATGTTATATAATGACACACGACTTTGGCCATTTTGCATCGTGTTTTGCAAATCAGAGTCTCAAAAGTGGCTCAATTCACACGTTCTAGGTGGAATATTTCTAGAACTTTCTTTCAATTGCCTACATATTGTATCGTAATGAAACAAAAAAATAATAATCTTTTGAGAAATTTGAGAATAATTGTATTTATTTATTGTTTTCTCCCCATAGAGAAACATTCCACTCACACCAACCACAACATGTCTGAAATCTGAGCCTTTGCACAGATGTTTATGTTGCTAACCATTAGTAATGGAAATTCCTCAAACAAAAGACTTTTTTTTCCACAAAAAAACACATTCGGTTCGTCGGTAAAATCACAGATTTTTTATATCACCACACAGTGTGTCTGTAGCCACAAAAGTGAAATTTTTTCTCACAGAAATATGTACTGTTGTGAATGGCGGCCATCTTGGATAACAGGAATTTTGCCTCTTTTCTTTTAGAAACGTTTGTATGTCATAGTTTCATTGGATTTTCTTGTTTATTTACAGAATATATGTCACCTAATGAACACTTTAAGGGTATCTATCCCACTATTTGTATTTTGTGGACTATTTTTTTTAAACATATGCAGACTGCAATACACCACAAAGCACTTCGGCCCTGATCAATTCGTCTCTGATTGAGTGAGTGAATCAGCAACTTCCAGTGTACACACACACACACACACACACACACACTCACACACACTTTAGTGATAAGAGTTGCCTTCCTAGCGAATTTCTCCCCTCCCAGATATCTTCCAACCCACAGAAGATTTATTGCAGCTAATAAATCCTGGACAACACACAACCCCTTACAAAGGAATTCAACTTTTTCTTAAGAAATGATGTTTTTTTGGGGGAATAATTCATAGTTCTCAGCTTCCAATAAACCGCCGTGTTAAACATGAATTAAAGAGGTTTGATCGAGTTCTGTGGAAGTGTCCAAACAGCTCCCCAGGTATCAAACATGGGAACCTGTTCAATTTAGGTTTATCGCCATTCGTGGAAACTTTGGTTATCGCTTAAAGTAACAAAGCCTGCTGTAATCCCTAGTTAGAGATTAAAACCATCCACCAACAGACTGTTGGAGTTTTTTAAAATTGTAGTTTTTTTAATTTGCGTTCTAGTGGCGCTTAGAAACGAGATCGTTATCGTTATCGCTTACGTTACATCCACGTGAACAGGCAGGTCCCATATCTGCCTCCCTATTTACATTATAGGGGGAAAACAAAAACACTTGCACTGGAGACTCCTTCCATTAACGTGAAACGGCGGACCGCTTCAGTCTCCTTGCATTTATCAAAAACAAGTTTGGTTTATGATGTTATAATACACGCGTTATAGACTCACTGCTTAACCTACAGATTCCAATATTCATTTAATTTATATCAGTCAATCCTTTCAACCGGATCTACTTGTAGCGTTGATAAATAGACCCACACTTTCTGACCGAGATTCAACAAGGCCGCAGGGGGGGTCTACTCGACATTAGAGCTAAATTGGCTATGATGTTATTATTATTATTATTATACATTATGTTTGTTGCCAAAAAAACAAATAAGTGTTGTTTTTGTTTTAACTGAGGTGCGCACTGTTTTAGGTCGCGTCTTGCCGTTATTCGCCTCGGCTTTTATACGCGATGCAAATGCACGTATCCCTCCGCCGACATTCGCGTGCAGCTCTATTTAGCGATTACACATCCGGGGATTTAAACCAGGCATATTTGGTCAAAATATTCGGCAGCATTCAATCATCCGGGTCCGAAACTAAATATTTTAAGATCTGGGGGGAAAATATAATAACTCACATATGTGGCAAAAAATATATATAAAAAGAAATGATATACACAACGTACATACATATAAAAATACCTATTATTCAGCTATTACAATGTAAGAAAAAAAAAAAAAACATCCGGTGCAGCCCCATGGTCATCACATAGTTAATAATGATAATAAAAACAGAAACCGGAAGCATGCAAACTTACCACTATTGGGTGCTCGGATTTGCCTGTGGCGACCAGCAGCCAGCTGGTTACACGAATTTAAGTTAAAAGGGGTGCGATGAAGTCATTTCTCTCTTACACACACCCACAAACACACACACACACTCTCGCGCACACACACACAAAGCAGAATCAGTGTACTGCACTGCGCAGCCCCACCCTTTGGGGGCGTGGCCTCAGTGACTAATATAAAAAAAATTAATCCGGTCCCAAACCGATTCTGTTCCCTATTTAGTGGACCAAAGGGAGGCAGACGTGGACGTTCGTGTGTGTGTGTGTGTGTGTGTGTGTGTGTGTGTGAGAGAGAGAGAGAGAGAGAGAGAGAGAGAGAGAGAGAGAGAGAAATCTAGGTACTATGTGTATGTATGTATTGTGTGTGTGTGTGTGTGTGTGTGTGTGTGTGTGTGTGTAATCTGACTTTAAATAAATCATTCTGAATGCATGTCACAATTGTTCTTTATTCAATGCAGATTTGTATGTTTTTTGCAAATTATTCTCGTATTTGAAGACAAATAGTAAACACCGCACACGAATCGCATAAGAATTCCTGTTTTACTCTGTACGAATTCACCTGGTGCTCGATTTGAGAAATGACTGCAGCCCTCGAGAGGTAAACTTTCACAAGATGTTTAATGGTGAAGAAAATAACAAGCTGAAAACACATTGCTTTGTCAGTACATTGTGAAATCGTTATGGATACACCACTGAAGGGGGAAAAAAAAAAACACAACAAAAAAAACCCACCACTCTTAAGTGAAAACACAATGTTCAAACTATATCATGGGTTTACAAAAAAAATCCCCTTAAGATGATGCTCCAAATTGTAGATAAAATTGTTTCATATGAATTTCCCCCCCGAAGTATACACCAAGAATCTATATGCATAAATATGCAATTTGTCAGTAGATAAATCTCCATCCCTTCCTCAAGACGCAAAAAAAAATCGTTCCCGTACGTGTCCCCTGACCTGCGTTCAATTACACTATAACCGTAATAGAATATTAGAATTAATCAGAAAAAAATAACCCCACCGTAACAAGTGCAATTCATTCACCAAAGTAACATCTTTCTTCTAGTTAATCATTTGCATAAATTAGCATACAAGCCTGTGATTGGTTTAAAACACTCAGGTCTGTTTTGTGACTTCACACGAACCTCCATGAAAAGTTTTTTTTTGTTTTTTTTTGTGAATTAAAACTTGGGTTAAAAAAGGCAGACCATAAAAACATCACAATCATAATTGTCTCTATAAACAAATAGATTTTAGAGTATAATAGTGTTTTTCTTTGTTGAATTGTTAGGTAAATACAGGCTGATAAATATATTTATATATATATATATTTATATTTATACATACACACAATATATACTGTATATATCAGCATGTATTTATTCCAACTTTTTTTTCTAATGGGTCTATCAAAAAAGAGCATGTAGCCTGTAATATCAACAGATAATGTTGTATAAACATGGCTTGTTATACCCGTAGGTACGGTCATTTTGCTTATCGGGAGCATGTTTCAAACCGAAATCTTTAATTAGCATTGTTTTTTTGGTTTAATGCACAATTAGAAACCCTACAACAGCATGCTAATTGCATGTATACTGTATTACAGCACCCATTTTTAAATCCTTCGGATAAAATTTACCTCAGAAACCAAAAAAGTAAAAAAAAATAAAATAAAAAAAAGGCGTTTTACACTGTCTGCCTTAAGAATCATGTTTATATAACAGAAGACGGGTAGCAACAGGAGTCTTAGCTTGTCTGCAGTGGCCAGGAGCCGTTTAGATCATAGTTAAAAGGATCCACTGTGGAGAAAACAAACAAGAGAGAAAAGATCAAACCGATATGTTAATCAGACTATGAATATGTATATTCATAGGGTGCCTGTGAAAAGTGTGGAAACAACTAGTCTTGTATTGTTCATGAGACACATACATGTTCATAAAACCGTTTCTAAGGAACACACGAGATAAAAGGTCAAAAGTAGACAGGAACTAGACAGTGAACGACTGGACTAAAGTCAGCTGGAGTTTTATACATCATTGAATGGCCTGCTCAGTCACTGCACCTGAATCGTATCGAACTGCTCTGGGATGAAAGTCAGAAATAAATCTCTTTTTAAAGGACTACTGGCCTTTAAAACAAGCATGGCAAAGTATTTTACTGTCCAACTGCCCAGATGCCAAAAATGTGTAAAGTTATTAATGCTAAGGAAGGATTTATTAATGAAAATAAAGTGGAGCGTCTGCACATTTATAGATTCGTTGGGTCAAAGTAAATCTTCATAGTGGTAAATGACCAAGGAACATGCATGTGTCAGTCAAAAAAACATTAAAGATTAGGTGTTTCCGAACTTCTGACAAACTCTAATAAGTATATGATATAAAAACATGAGGTAAACCTACGTTTTGAAAGTCCAACTCTAAGAAACCGGTTTTGTGTGGATCCATCCTTTGGAAAACGCCTACACAGCAAAAAAAAAAGAAAGAAAACAAATTAGTTCAACAAGAAAGGTTCATCAGAGTCATACATAATCTTCTGTGGTGGCGTAACGTACAAATCAACTTGATAGCATTCCAGCTAGTTAGCAGAAAAAGTGTGATAATTGCTCATTTATTTCAGTGGCGCTTATCTGCTGATCGGTACGTAAACAAGCTAGTTCCCCAAGATAACGGCATCAGAGCCAAAAATAAAAAGCTCTTTATTCCCATAAGGAAGGTCATTTTGCTAATCGGTAGCATCTTTTTTTGTACAATTAGCATGATGTGCTAAGAGATTTAGCACCGGCTAGTTCAGCCTTTCTGCAGTGTTTCTACCGTTTTCTTTTTTCTACTCTGTAGTGTGTGGTCTTTTTTGGCATGTTATTCAAAAATTTTACACAGAGTTGGTATCACTCCAGCATGACACGTCGGCTGTTTATTATTGTTTTTACACGTGGACATTCTTCAGACTGGTTATAGAATTGCGCTCATTCTGTGAAGCTTTATAACAATTTTACTATTTATTAACGATTTAATGGTAGTGCATTATTACGGTAGTTTGACCCCTTTGCGTCAGTCTTATGGTTTTGGCAGTGTAGCGTTTCCTAATTTGTGTTTCTTGTGAAGTTGTGTTGCTCATGCAGTGGGCAGTTTGGCTTATTCTTTGCAGTATGACCACTTCCTGGTATGTGTTGTTGGTGGTATTTTCTTAAAGTTGACCCAGTATTTGTGGTTTCTTTGTATGTGTGTGTTTGTTTTGTTTTAAGTGTATTCTTGTTGCCCTTGTAGACACTGTATTTCAGTATTTTATTGGTTGTACAGTTTCAAAAATAAGGTCCTAAACAACAAAAAAAACGAGGAAATGGCCGACAATACTGTGTCTACAAGGGAAAAAAAACACACACACCAAAAAAAAGTTCAAAATACAATCTATATGTAATCAGTCGTGTCAGGACATGCTCAGTCTACTTAATTCCATTATATGGAATGCTACAGCATACGAAGGCTTTCGATGAAGGTCCCGCATAGGTGTGTGATGGTCAGGTGTCCGCATACATACGGCCAAACTGTGTGCATTGATTGATTTAGGACTACACTTACGGAACATCAGCTCCAGTCGCATGAGGCAGCCGACAAAGTCATCGAAGTCAATGGTGAGGCTAGGGTCGGCGAAGCGGGCCACCAAGAGCTGGTAAATTGCATCGTTCAGAGTGAAGCCTAGCGAAAAAAACAAAAGAAATTTATTAAAAAACCATGTGATGGTGTGTAGTGTTAAGCGGTAGGCTGTCAGAATTATGAGTGTGTATCAGATCAGGTGTTGTGACCGACTCACCAGCTTTCGCCAGCGCCCCACGAAACTCTGTTGTGCTTATATTCCCAGAGCCATCAAGGTCATTTTCCTTATAGATGTTCTACAACAACCACACAAACATACTAATAAGCGAATTGTCTTCAGGGTGCTGATATGTTTTCTGATCCTCTTTGGTATTTTAAGTGTTATTTATTAGTTTTCCCAAATTCATGGTATGTTTTCCATTCAGTCATAAGACTCACAAAAAAAGTGTCTTTCCAGTGGTTACAGATGTTTTACCATTTGTTACTGTTTTTGTCCGAAGATGTCTTACTGTAGCAGATATGTCCAGCTAGTTATATATTATATAAGTAGACAAGCTATTAAATAATTAAAAATTCTTTATGTAAAATAGAGCTACGAAATTACAGTATTGTTAAGAGAGGGCAGTCCGTTTACTACATATTGCCATAATACATTGACTATTAAACCTAGATTTGTAGAACATACAAAAACTTATTCCGTGTTCCTACCATGTATCTTTGCACTTTCTTCCACAAAGTGGCGAACTCTCCCAGCCCGAGCTTCCCATTACCGGTGTCCTGAATATCGAGGTCAAGGGCAAGAAATATCAGAAAATAGCCACCGACATACCAGAAGCTACATTTTGCTCAAATGTAACCTGGAGAACTTATTTTCCTACAAACATCCACGTTCACCACTTGGTTGGTCACAACATTACATTGGATATTAGCACAATACTGGGCGCGTTAAAGTAAAGGATACGTCCATGAGGTTGACAACGGTGCGACAGGTGTCCAGAGAAAAGCCGTCCGTCTTGATGTCGGTTCCTTGAAAATCAAAACACAATCTTGTAAAGCGAAGTCAGTCTATGTTATGATAATTAGTGGATAATAAAAGCATACGTACGTTTCGAGACAACTCTGTTCAGTATAGTTCGCAGCTCTGAAGCAGAGATCTCCATGTCCTGAGAAGACATGAGAGAATTTAGCAGCTAGCTATGACTAAACCATGGCATGTATATATATTGGAGAAACAGCTGAATCTCTGTACATACGGTTCCCGCCAGTTTCATGAACATGGCCCTGAAGTTTCCTTCCACTTCAGTGTCGGACACGGTTTCCTAAAAAGCAAGCAAGCACAAATATTAGCTTTCAGTTATAAACCTAAAAAAAGAAAAAATGCTGTAAATTAAGAAAAAAAAATTGATTCTAAAACACAACTCACGTCAATTAATTTCGCTTCGACGGGATCGTCACAACGCCTGCAAAAGAAAAAAAAAGAAATGCTGAGAGACCAAAAGATACAGCAGACCTGAATAATTACTGAATAATAATTCTATAATTGTTCTTTATTTATTTTTCCTGTTTGTTCATTCATTCGATGTCATTTAGTCACCAATGTATTGTTTCTTCCATTCATAATTTCATTCACTTTCCCGCATTTGTTTTTTTCTACTTTTTTATAGTTATTTTTTTATTTATTGCTCTCCTTTTGTTTATCCTGTCCTTCATTCCTGCTTCCTTTTTGTGACTTTCATTTCCCCCTTTCATTTCCAATTTCTTCTGTATTAATTCCGTTTGCTTTTTTGTTCTATTTCATCATTCGTTACTTCTTTTCTTTTTATTTAGTCCTTAATCCACCAATTGTTTTATATGTTTTTCATTAATCCAGTGATCCTCTTTCTTCGTGGAAGTCTTTAATTATTTTTTTCACCATGAAAAAAATTCAAGAGAAGGAAAAAAAGAAAGAAAGAACTCGTTTTAGCTTTTATAGTTTTTCCATCCAAAATTTATATCATTGTTTTATTCCTCAATTCTTTCAAAAAAGTCTCATTAGTTTTTTCACACGTTCTTTTGCTATCAATCATTTATTTGTTCATACTTCCTTTATCCGTCCGTCTGAATTTTGGTGGGCGGGGCTAAATCACAGCATAGTGAAATTGCCTGGTCATTTAGAAAAGTTCTGCAAATTGGAATTGTTGGTGATTTTTTTTGGTTGTTTTTTAAGGATTTTGAACAATTTAAATTAATAAAATACATAAACGAGTGCCAAGTTTAAAATCACCAAAAAAACGTTGTTAAA
This sequence comes from Silurus asotus, assembly GCA_024362625.1. Taxonomy (NCBI): domain Eukaryota; kingdom Metazoa; phylum Chordata; class Actinopteri; order Siluriformes; family Siluridae; genus Silurus; species Silurus asotus. The sequence continues at coordinate 1,581,865 of MU532517.1, forward strand.
AAGCCAATGTTCTGACCTTCACATTTCATAATACAAGACGCCGATGTGCGAAAGAAAAATTAAAACGTGTTTTTACTGTGTTTCCGTCTGTTTTTCAGAGAAGACGCGCAGACAGAAGTCGCCGTCCTTGTTGGGCTCGAAGGTGGAGGGCACGACGAGGTATTCGCCGGGGGGCAGCTTGAACCGTGTGCAGACCTCGCGCAGGTTGATGAAGGTCTCGGAGCGAGCTTTCTGCGCGTGCGTCAGGAAAAAGTTCTTGTCCAGGTGCAGGTTAGTCTGGCCATAGAACTGGTAGAAGAACGGAGCAAACCATAAGGGGCGGGGGAACGCACATTATGCAAAATAAAATAAAAATTATACAATTATAGATTTATAAGTAATTACATAGTAATGAGTTATATAATATTATAGTTATATAGTAATTATTATCGAATTATTAAGTAATTAGTGCTGTTACCTGAGGAGGAACCTGTGGAGAAGCAGAACATAAAAAGTGTCAATAAAAAAAGTTTTTTTTTTTACCATTCAATCATGTTTTGCTTTTAGATATTCATATTCGCTTGTCTTCAATTATTTACAAATACACAAATGATCCTTATCACAACGCACCCATACACACAGTGGGGGTCTTCCCAAACAACGGAAACATGCCTGCTGAGCAATCATATGATGAATAATTTCCTATTCTCCAAGAATACTGTGGAGTAGTTTTCAAAATAAACTAAACCCACAATGTCAGTGTTCTACAATCAATGCTGAATGGGCCTGAGGCAACACCATGCCTGATTCAGTGCTCACAATGAAATTCTATGGTATTCAACCGAATAATAAAGGGTGTTAACCAGAATATAATTAGAAACGTAAATCCCCTTTTGACCTCGTAAATGGCGTAGCCGATGGTGTGCATGTCCTCTCCCTGCTTTCTCAGGCGGCGCCGGTTCTTCTGGATCAGCCCCACCACCAGGCTGCAGCCCTTCTCGTTGTCAGTCGGATCGTCATCCTCTTCGTTCACCTTGATGACGAACTGCGGGTTCATCCAGAACGTATCTGCAGAAGTGGGCGTGGAATAACAAGCAGCTCAGGTTTGGCGTGAATTTATTAATCTCTGTGTCCTATTCTTCTGTATGTTCTTTCACAACCAAGACACGCCTCAAATCCTGTCCAGCAAACAACAGCAGACAAGAGAGTCCACGTGAGCTCTTCGAAATTGCTGAAATCGCACTTACGGGCATTGTTCCTGCATCCTCCGGCTGTGGAGCCACTTCTCCACATGCCACTGTAATTTTTCACGCTCCACGGCTTAACGTTGCCGCTAGTGATGGCGTCCGGGGTCAAGGTGCAGATCTCTATGCGCGAGTACTGCCGCTGGAACTCGGAAAATGACATCCTATTCGCCGAACGCCCAAAAGTACACGATTGGTTATGTGATATTATTATAGTATTATTATATTATATTATTATAAAATGATCAATATTTATCATAATACCATATTTGTATTATTTATTTATTTTCAAATGGATTTTTCCCCCAAACACAACAGTTCAACATGACGTACCAAAACTCTCCGTCTTCTGCGTTGGCATTCGGACGCTCCGACGGATCCACAGAGTTCCACTCGGACGAGCTGTGAGAATCGAAAATAAAACATTATTGAATAAAGCATTTATTTATTTATTTTTATTGTAAAAAAAAAGAATTTGGACATTCCTGTTCAATGCTGTGTATGCATAGCAAGTCGACGTTACACCCACTTTATTGAAGCAGAGAAATGTGTGTGTGTGTGTGTGTGTGTGTGTGTGTGTGTGTGTGTTACCCATCACTCCAGGCTCCAGTCCACTCCACCTGACCCCATGGGTTCCTCATGCGCACCAGCTTCTCTCGACCACCACGGTAATTTACCTTAACACAAAATACAAAACGCAGGGTAATGTTACACACACACACACACACACACACACACACACACACACACACACACACATTATATAAATATATAAATAATTCTTTTGTTTGTACCTCAACAGCCCCTGTCAACGAGTAGGCATGTCCCTTCACCAGTTTCTGCCGAGTGATGGCCTCTGAATCAGCAGCACTTGTGATCTAGACACACACACACACACACACACACACACTCCACATGAATGGCTCGTTTCAGCCAGGCGTTGAAATCTAAAACGAGTGTGTTTACTAAGAGCTCTCACGTCTATGGAACAGCCGAGCAGCGCTCCAGACGCCAATGCGCTCTGGATGATCTGGAACATGTTGGCAGGCGCTTTCCTGAGCTCATACTGCTCGGCAATCCCGCCGGTAAAATCCTCGAAGCCCTCAGTGGTCGAGCCTCCGGACAGAGCCTCATACGAGCCGTTCACCCTGCAGGTGGAAAAAAAAAAACAACAAAACATGCTTTCACACGTGGGATCTAATTCCATAACTCCGTCATTAAGTATAGGTTCATTTTCTCCATTTTCCATTGGCACAAAATCAATTGCATGAGAGTATATTTAATTTATTATACATATAAATGAAAACCATTTTACTACGTACATAGCAAAATCAGATTTTTTTTTATATTCTTGTAAAGTACCCACAATCCACTGTACTAACATCTACACCCTGTATTCATCGTATGATCAAAGCACTTACAATCTGTCTGTGGGCTTCATGTGCCAATTCCCATTTTGGAAAAAAGTCACCCCCCGATTGCAACCCAAAATCTACACCATGTGTGGATCACTTCCTGGAACTGGTTTACAAGCATGCTTGCAGTGCAGTCAACAAAAAGCCACCTTTAACATTATTTTGCTAACTGCTAATAAATGTAGCTTGATCGCATGGTGGGGTTTTATAGAGGTGGTGGACGTTCTAAAGTTGAAACAAAAAAAAAACTTAGCAGGCAGAACGTAAAATGAGACGTTTATAATAGCTAGTTATAGCATTAGTAGCTAGCTAGATATACCAGCCTGTGTCAGTGGTTGAGAGACAGAAGAACAACAACAACAACAAAAAGAGCAAGCATATGTCACACGACTAGTTTTGACCAAAGAATCCCTAACCCCTAAGTTCCTCTGACTGGTTTGGGGGAATTTCTGTAATGCAGACTGTTTTAGACTAGCATTGCTTAGAATCAAAAACACACTTACTTAGCGTAGGCCTTTTCCAGTAGAGCACTCCAGAACTCATTGCCGTCTTCTGAGTGGACAAACAGCAGCTTTCCGTCCTTCACGGGGAGCCGATCGTCAATGACGACGTCCACCCACTCACCAAACTGCCAGAACTAGAAGACCGCAATTGTGGACGGAAAACACATAAAAATCCGAGCCCTACAAGATCTTCCATTAAAAGTGTAAGTCCATTTTCTTTTTAAGGACAGGAACAAAAAGAGTGAATAAAATAACACATTTATGCAGTATCAAACATGTCACGTCGACTTGTCATCAGCAAAATATGACTCATATACATGGTCACCTGAAAGTGAAAGATTCCAGCGTAGCCTGATCCAAAGTCCTGGCCATTGGGGACCACTCTGGCCATCACATCTTCGTTCAGTGTGAGAGAGGCGATAGCCGCCAAGAGCCAGCAGTCCCCTGAGATCCCAAAACAGAAATCCTCAATTGATATTACATCACCATTTAGACAACATATTTAGCACCTGGAAGCAAAACGAGTATTTGGAAATATAGCTAAGAGCTAACTCTACGATCCAAGCACCCTTTGCAAATACACACCTCCAGGTGTTGCCAAGTGTCGCAGAAATCAAACACAACGTTGGATGCTTTGTAACGATGGCTCAGTGCTAAACTTGTGAAATGTCTGGGCAAAGCGGCTTGGCTGACAGCGGTCAACATCTCAGCCGTCAGTGGGGATCTGATTACAGGTTAGTATTTAATCCAGTGCACCAGATTTCAGAGACTGCTGAGCTATTTATTTCATTAAGCTGAAAATGATTTTGAACATAATTTTTCAATCAAGTTTTGAGTAAAATAAGCTTTTTAAACAAGGACTGATTGGTGCTTGGTGGCCATATTGCTTTTTGGATTGGGGTTACGGTCAAGGTTATTAGAATGAAAACTTTAGATTGAAATATTTTGACAAAGATCTTGTGTAAAATGTGCTGTAGTTTTCGCAGCTGTTTCAAGTTAGTTCAAGTCAAAGACCACAGCATGCGAAATCAACATTTCCATTCAGTAAATGGATAATATTGACAAAAAGACACTTTTATGTAGCGAATAACATCAAAATCATTTAAAATTCTTATATTATTCTCAGTTTTAGAGAAGCGTCCCACATCCAAGCCTGTATAAAGAAACTTTTACCTCAGAAATGCTGACACAAACGCTTACATGATCCAATTACATTACAATTACTACAAAACATAGGATCTGAATAACCGCTTCTGACCAATAAGAACGAAGAAATTCAGCCGTGCAATAATTGTTTTTCATGAACAGGCTTGAAACCCCCTTAGGGTGATTCTTGTTCTGGCTGGGTCATGTGAGCAATCCTGGAATGCGGACGTGACAGAGCGGGACTTCAAGAGCTAGTCTGCTTCACGCTCTCTTCTCCATATCTCTCTATACGCTTCATTTAAACGTTCACGCTTTGACAACAAAACCCCCACCCACAATGTCGAGCAGGCTGGAGGTTCAATTCAATCCGATTTCAGCACTAAATAAGTTAATCTGAAATCGATTAATTAGTCCCAATAAATTTATCCATAATGGGTGGCGAATCCAGTGGCAAAAGTGGGATAGAATGAGGAGGAAACCATGAGAGGAACCAGACTCCAAAAGGGAACCAGTCCTCCTACAGGGTGACACTGAAAAACTATTCAGCATAAATCCATCATTGTTGGTTATAAATTGTATATTATTGGTTATATTTGTTATAAATTGTTTATTGGAAACTCCAGTGCCAACCTGTTTGTAGAAATTGTAATATTAAACAATTGTACCATGCTGTTTATATAAATTAGTGTAATAAAGGTGCATCCTGGGTCTTTGAGTCCAGGATTTATTGTCTTTCCTCTTCTTGGGATTTCGATACATAAGATTTCTTATGGATACTTCCATTAGTGCGACCAATAACGAGACACGAGGAAGTGCTAGTCCTATTCCTGCTGCTTCGAGCCATATGACCATGGATTTGCATTAGTTTGCCAAGAGGATCGTATTTCATTATCCTTTTTTTTTGCCATCGTTTAATAGTCCCTGTTGCAAAGACAAAGAAGAAAACCTGTTGGACGTGTTCGTTCCCAAGCTTTTATGCTGCATTTAATTACAGCCTCAAACGGATCCATGTGTCGCAACACTAATAGGAGGTTTACATGTTTTTTTATTTAGGTAGCAAGTCGTCTATACAAATCTCGTCTCATCAATCACTCTCGTCTGTACAGCCGACGACTTTCTATCTAAATGCAATGTTTCAAAATAACCTTAAAAAAAACATTCATTCCAGAATGGATACTATTCGATTTTTAAGTCAGATCAGCGCTCGAGATGCAAAAATCGAATATTTTGTTATGATACGTAGTCCTGGTCACCAGGAAGACGATCCCAAAACGCTTTTACCATGACTCATGGAAACTGATGTGTGTGCTTTCAGGGATACGCCCAAGATCTCCAGGTGACCTTTGTTGTCATTGTTAATGTCTCTGAAAGATCGATTGTATTTACTTTTCTATGCAAAATGTCCGATTTTGCACACACTTCGAAAGGTACGTGAGCAACTCCAAGGAGAAAAAAAAGGAAATCCTCCAAGTCTTTAATAAATCAAATGATGACGCTGCTTTATTTGAATATATAGATCTATGGAGCTGCTGAACTCGTTTAGGGAGTTAACCACAAGGAAGCCGGGGTGGGTTGCTAACTACCGGCTTATTTGGTTATGTTTGCGTGTGTGTGTGCGCGTGTGTGTGCATGTATAAGAGAAAGAGAGACAGAGTCATCACTTCCTGTTTCATGCAGACATGTCGCAAACCAAAACACCATAGGCAACATACTTTTTTTTTCATCCATTGCATAGCTTACCCAGAGCTCCTTGGCAGATGTCGGTCCGTGTAGCTCCTCCGATGATGAACTGAGGTCTGGAGGACAGATCCTGTTCAAAATAAATAAGTAAATAAATATCACACACACAATTGTGGACACACCTGGAAAGATTATCCTGCCCTAGAAAGGCTGTGCCCCAGGAAGCTGACACCAAATCTAACATTTGTAAAGGGTCTGTGAGAAAGAAATGCTGAAATCGTCATAATATAATGAAAAACAACCAAACAACCAAACAAACAAACACAAACAACCAAACAAACAATGTAGTGAGGAAAGAAAATCCATCCTATATGATTTTACTTTCTTTCAAAGGCTCAAAAACAGAGTGCATGATTTATTTTTTTCTGAGAAATAAACTCGTTCAAAACTTTGTGCCCCCTCCCCCAGGCAAAAAATAAATAAATAAAAAAAAGTTGACAAATTGTAGTTTATAGGACCAAAGGAATCCCTGATTTCCTGGATAGGAATCACATGTTGTGCTCAAGCCTCTTTTTCCCAGCAAGTTGATTTTCCAAAACATCTAAAACAGGGTGTAGTCTGTGTATTCTCTGCATTCTTCTCTGTTCATGTCTCCACTTCCTAACACATCTGCAAAGCCCCTCAAGCAATTCCACCACCCCACCGAACAATTCAAAAGAAACAGACAAATTCAGTTTAATACTCACTTTAGGTCTTTTCCATTGCACCCCCCTGGTCTTGGAGGAATTGGGTCCGAGCTCATTAAAGCCCAGGGACTCTGGCGCAGCTGGAAAGTAAGGGTCGGAGAAAAGCTGCCCCTGACTGGCGCACTGGCTCCGGAGCGCCTCATAGTCCTGGTTCAGGTACTTGTTGGCGTTCGCGTTGGTGCCGAAACCCGCAGCCCGGGCTCGCTTCTTGGCCAAAGTGGACGCCACTCCCGACATGTTCGAAACCTGGTGTTCTGGAGGATCTGGATCGAGTGCGTTTGCAGAAAAGATGTTTGAGGAAGTTTTCGGGTTTTTCTCCTCCTTCGGGCGTGGTTTTATCTCCCACGCAACCAGAGGGGTGCGTCAAAAGTTAATCCACTCCAGCAAACATACATTTGCCATACTATCTTCTTCTTCTTATTATTATTATTCTTATTATAAGTACTAAGTTGATATCATGGTGTAGGTTTTGTGGTTTTGCGCACCGTATACGCACAAGAAGCAGAAGGAGGCTGAATACCAATTTGCTTTCATTTCACTAAGAAGTTCCCTAAGTAGGAAGTTAAAGCTGTTATGACATCCCCCTTGGTAGGGCGCCTATGTAGGGGGGCAAAGGGGTAGTTTTATTTTCTAATGCGCATTAGAAGTGTTCTTTCTTTAATGTTTTTGATTTTAAATTCAAACCACGTTCATACGTCACAACTCTTTGAGTCGGTGTTTTGAGTCGTAACAAACACTCAATATGATCAAAGTGATTTCGGGGTCCAAGCACCACCAAAGACCTGATGCGTTTACACAGGAGTATATTATATATAAACATATTTCTTCTTGCTTTTGGAAAAAACAATGATAGGATTCATGTGATTTATGTCTGTGAAGTCTGTGGTGTGGTCATGTTTTCCAGGGTTGAGGTCAGGGCTTTGTGCAGGACACTTGAGTTCTTCTCTAACCTTAAACAAACCATGTATGCTTTGGACAAAGAAACATTGTCATGCTGGAGGAGAGATACTGATATATAGATAAGTACACTACAACAGCAACCTGTGCATTCTCTATTTTAAATACACTAATGGCTACACTTGGTTGAAAAATGACTTTTTTTCTTCACCTTTGGTTTGGTATTCAAAGCTAGAATGCTATCTGATCTGAATGTTACTCAGAAAACGTTTAGTTTGTTATCTGATCTGGCAGGGTTAAGGGCTTCATTTGAACTAGGCCACACAAACCTGTTCCACCATGACAATACCCCTGTGAACAAAGTCAGCTCCATGACGGCACCCCAGGCCTCCTCACTTCACCTACATCAGTACCTGCCTTTACTAACACTCTTGTGTTTGGAGGAGCACAAATCTCCACCAGCACACTCCAAAATCTAGAGGAACATCTAGAAGAACGGCGGTCATAATAACAGCACCTGCCTCCGTTTTTATGAAGGCGATATGCATATATCCCAGAATGTTATGAAGAATGATCAGACGTTCAGTTGTTGTCCAGCAAACGGCAGGGCCGTTTACTAAAGTCAAATCAGCTGTGGGATCGATGCACCACCGGTGCAGAGCTTTGCTCAGGAATGGCAGCCAGCAGGTATGAGTGCATTTGCACACATACAGTAAGGGAAATGCTTTTGGAGGATGGCCTGGTGTCAAGAAGGGCAGCAATGAAGCCACTTTTCTCCAGGAAAAACATCAGGGACAGATTGATATTCTGCAAAAGTTACAGGGATTGAAATGCTGAGGACTGAGTCGAAAAACCTTGTCTGGAGAAGATGAGGCGAACGCTTAAATCAGTCCTGTGTCATGCCAAGGGAGTTTCCTAAGAAGCCATGATAACAAAATGATACAACATATTTTAAAAACAACTCCTCCCAACCATCCAAGAACGGTTTGGTGACGAGCAATGCCTTTTCCAGCATAATGAAGCACCTTGCTCAAGGAACAAAACATCCAAATTTTGTCTAAGGAAACTCCACAGACCTTGTACTCAATCCTCAAGATGCGGATGGACAAACAAAACCCACCCACCCATGCATGCATGATTTTAATAAAAATTAAATCATTGATAAATGAGCAAAGAAGAAAAAAAAACAGGAATTACTCCAGCCTCACACTTACCTCATAGCTAATATAAGAAAAAAAAAGACAAAAAAAGGTATCTTGCTCCCTCTGGTGTACATGTGCAGTACTACACTTAAACATTCAATGAAAGAATTTCATTTCTTTCTCTTTGCTCACATTTATTTGTCCCTGATATGACTGACATTTGCATAAGTATTTATAAAGTACAATTCTAAACCCAAAACAGTTGGTACACTGTGTAAAAGTTGTAGAATGTACAAAAAAAAACAATGGAGTCATTTTAAAATCTCACAAACCCATATTTAATTTACAATAGAACATAGAAACCCTATCAAATGTTCAAACTGAGGAAATGTACCATTTAAAGAAAAATATACAGTCTTTTTTAAATTGATGGGCGCAACGGGTCTCAAAAAAGTAGGGACAGGCCCATGTGTACCACGGTGTAGCATCCCCTCTTCTTTTAACAACTGTCTGTGATTTGGATGCTTTGGCACAGAGATGACGCCAACATTTCTGGATCATATGCATATTTGGCTTTAACTTTATCATATTTGCCATTTTCGGATGGCATGCCGAACTGTGTTCACAGACAGTGATTTTTGGAAGTATTCCTCAGCCTATGCAGTGATGTCCATCACAGAATCATGCCTGTATTGAATGCAGTGAGGGCCTAAAGATCACAGGCATCCAATAATGCTTTTTGGTCTTGTCCCTTGTGCACAGATTACTCCAAATTCTTAGAATATTTTGATATTATGTACTGTAGTGGATGATATATTTACTCTTTTATTTTGAGAAACATTATTTTTGTTGGTAAACCTGTGCCTATCGTTACTTCTGAGAGACTCTGCCATGTTGACAATTAAACCTACAGTGTTATTTCAGCTGTTCTTCGTTAGTACCACTTAATTTTTCCAGCCTTTTGTTTCCTCTGTCCCAACTTTAAGAATTTCATCATCATTTCTTATATTAAAATAATACATTTTAATGGCCTGAACTAACCAAAAGATATCTTTAGCGCAAATAAGAGTGAAGCATGGTGGTGGCAGTGTCTTTCAATTATCTTACTTTTCTTAAGATAAAAGTGGCGCTCTAGTCATGATGGAGCCCAAATAAATTACTTAGATTGCTGAACATCAAAAACAGCTTGATAACGCACCCCCCCCCACACACACACAAAAAAAGTGCAAAACCAAGGCAGCACAAAAAAGGCTTCAGGAAAAAAAGAAGCTAGTCTTTCAAATACAAATCTTTTGTTGCTACAATTCCCAACAATGTAGCATCCAAAACAACAATCGGAGGTACATAGAGATAAAATATAAAGGTACTAATCCCCACAAAGCTTTTAAAAAAATTTTTTTTTTTTCCATCAATAAAATAGTCCTAAAGGTTACACAAAGCACCAATCACCATCCCCGGTTGCCAGATATTATCAGTATGTGAAGGTCACCACTGATTTGATGTCTGTGGATTCTGGAGCTGTGTGGAAATAAAATATCAACATTACACAATAGTTATTGACATATTCATAGATTTATTTGTTACTTTGCATAAATGTACTTATGCATTTGTTTGTTAATAAATATATATATTTACATTGATTAAGCATCTGTGAGGAAGCCTACTTCTCCGAAAACACACGCAACAGAAAGCTGGTCTCCTGATTCATTTGGTAGATAGCAGGAACGATGACGTATTCATCAAGCGGAAGGTCGAGGCGCTGATACACCTCGCGCATGTTTGTGAAGTCACTTTTAGCCACCGGTTTTTGCAGATCTTCAAATTCTAGGCGGACATTTTGCTTTCCCTTATACTGCAACACACAATAGATGCAACATAATGTGAAAAACTTAGAGTTTGTTTTCACTATAGAACAATAGATGCCCCAATGCCCAGGTCGTTTGCAGCAGTACATTTGTGAAAGCGATTTCAAATCTACTGAAGCACACAGTCAAATATTTCTTTCACAATATTTGAATAATTGGCGACCGCGCTAAAATCGGAACACTTTAACAACACCCTGTCTTCATTTTCATTTTCATTGCCTGCAAATTCATTTTGCATTTGTTTATTGAATAAAAGTCTATACACTGATTGATGGGTAAATTTTTTGTCAGTAATGCTACATATCTAAAAAAAAAGTATGTGCAACCCTGAGCACCACACCCTTATATGGCTCTATTCCACACTTTGGCCATAAAATGATGGAAGCACCCAATTTTATAGTAAATCTTTATGCTGTTGCTGTTTTTACTGGTGATAAAGAGACCCAGAAAATTTCCGAATGCACAAAACGAGCTCTGTTTAAAGTTCGAAGTAAAGACCGCCAGTGGGATGACTGCTTCCTTGTCTGACACCGATAGCAGAAATAAGATGTTCACCAAGCAAATGGTTGTGATACTCAACTCATCTATACATGTTTTAGTTTTTAGTTAAAGTTGAAAGGGAATATTAGCAAGATTTGTAGCATGTACATGTGAGGTTCTGGAATTCTTATTCTTAGTACTTCAGATCAGACTATACCACTTCTAGATGCAATACACACCTTATCTGGAACCTGAAAGGCAATAAAACAGAAAAGAATACGGCCATTACAATACAGAAGAGCTGGAAATGTTTATTTAGTTACTTAACATGTAAATATGACTAAAAGATATGCATAAAACACAGTTATATAATAATCTTACCCAATAGAAATCTTACCTCGAAGATGAAGAAACCAATGGCGCAGGGTTTTAAACCAGTTTGTTTTGCTTTGCGTGCACCTTTCTGCATCAGTGCCACAAGTACTGAACATTTTCCATCACCCTCGCTGTCGATGTCCAGTTTGACCCAAAACTGTGGGTTTGTGGCGAATGAAGCTGAAAAAGGCACAAAAACAATATTTATACTATGGTCGCTCTAAATACTGTATTCTGATTGGCTGGAAAGTGTGTCTAGGTGTGTTCAGCTTAATTGTGGTTCTTGATGAATGTGCAGCCTTTAAACAATTATAACCCTATATCAGGATCTGAGGGATCCTTCTAGATCCTTGGTTCCCTAGTTTATTCTTTTTTTGAGTCTCAGTTTTGCCCACTAGATGTCACCATTTTGTCCCTGTGTCCCAAATTAGCTCCCATTGTTTCCATCTGTATCCTATTAGCCCAATGTGGACTTAAATTCCTTTTTTTGTGTCAGTCATTTAAGCTTGGTTGATAAGTTGTTTGACAAAACAATTGTATAATGTATAACAAAATGTATAACAAAAACTGCACAAGGAGTTAACACTAACATCTTTATAATTAGTAAAGACATGATACACCAATCTTCATCTCTCTCTCCTTGGGGGGGGTGTGGTAGTGTCACAGGTTCACAAGCTAGTGAGTTGCAAGGCAGTTGCAAGTTGCAAGGCAACACCGATCCTGACCTCAGCTTTCAAATGAAAATATATCATCTTAACACCAACAAGCATTAGGCACAGTTAGGCAGTCACCTAGGAAGTTAAAGCAGCCCCCAGCTGTACTACCGACTTTCCATGTGCCCTCAAATTGGCAAAAGTTCCAGGATCGCAAATTGCCAACGCTTGGCACATCTGGGGTCAAATTGCAAATATCGAGCTTGGTATATCTCTTAATGTAGTCTGCATATGTCATCCTGAGAGACAGAGAGAACAACAGAGAGGAAAAGAAGAAAGAAAGAAGGAGACATTAAACAAAAACCTTGCTCATGTGGTGCTTATATGTTGGCCAACAGTTCATGTCTAGCCGCTTGCAAAATAATAATACTGATATAGGCTTATAAAAATATGCTTATTCTTTTGTTATATCTTACATACAACCCTGTGCTTTTCCATCAACAAGGTTTTTTTGCAGTTTGTTGTAAAACTAAGTGAAGCTCTTGTCCTGTAGCTGACCCATGATCGAAAGTGGACTGCCGATGTAGTACCGCAACTCAGGTGGACTAACTGTGGTAAATAAAACCCAAACTAAGAAAAAGGCGCCACATCCTTACCAGAATTCTCCATCATCAGCCGAGCAATCAAGCATGGCCTTATCCTCAGGTGAAACTTGACTCCACTCTTTGGAGCTGAGGATGAGGACAAGATCGATTATGTCCATTAATTATTAAACTTTAAATATTTAAATAATGTGCTGGTGGACTTTTGACATTTTAATAAATAAATATTTTGCTAATTGCTAATTTCTTTTGCTAATTGCTCTGAATAATTGACAGCCTACCAGTCACTCCAGGCACCAGTCCACTCTATGTGACCCCAGGGATTTCTCAGACGAACCAACTCGACCCGACCCTCACTCGTCTGCACCTACAACAGCAAGACGGACCCGTTACTATTTCTCTTGTACCATTTCAATTGAGAAAACATGCTAGGTCTTGTTTCACTTATGCTACAGCAGCTATAAATTAGTCACTCCTCTACCGGCCTCTCTTTTCTACTCATTTTGTCATACATTAATAAACCAATTGCAGAAAATAGAACACTTGGGGAATGTGATAATATCAGAAAATGATTAAAGTTGAAAGTGGACTACTATTATCACTACATGCTGTATGTTTCTCCTAGAACAGCATTTGCTAACAGCCTTTTGTTTGCTGCAGGGAAATCTTAAAAACGCTCGTGTCAGGACATGGAAAGCTGGCAAGCAAGTACAAGCAAACAGCCTACACTTATAGATTAGCCAAGGAAATGCAGTAAAATTATGGGGCAAACAGAAAGCGAAAAAAAGAATAACAGTTACACAATATATGAGCTGTTTTGTAGCTACATGCATGTAAAGGCATTTTGAAAACATTCTACATTAGAGACATGGAATGTCTGTATATGGGAGTGTGAGTATTTCCAGAGTGAGCAGATGCACAGGAATTTCTATTTCAATGTCTAGCAAACATGTACTTTGCAGATGTGTCTCACCTCCTTTGCATCAGTGATGGAGTAGGCATGCTTTTCCATCAGTTGCTCTTCGGTCAGTTTTTCCCTACAACTCACCTGCAAAATAAATAAATAGACCATTTACAAAGTAAACAAAAATGAAGCCCTGTAAAAACATTTTTCCCTATTATTAACAAATATGTGCAGAGAAGGGACATGGGGTATATCAGTAGAAGAATACTAAGGATGGAGCCACCAGGAAGGAGAAAAAGAGGAAGGCCAAGAAGGAGGTTTATGGATGTGGTAAGGGAAGACATGCAGGTAGTTGGGATGAAAGAGGCAGATGTGAAGGACAGGGGGGTATGGAGACGGATGATCGGCTGTGGCGACCCCTAATAGGAGAAGCCGAAAGAAGAAGATTCATAATTTTATATTTCATAATCTTCATTTGCCAGTAAAGCAGCTATGTAACATACAATAATGGACGTGCTCAGAAGAGAGCCCCGACTCAGCGCTTTCTTCATGATATCAAACAGGTTCGATGGAGCTTTGTTAAGTAAGAAGCACTCGGCAATCCCTCCAGTGAAATCCTCCTGTGCTTCGGCGGGACAACCTCCACAGAGGTTCTCGTAGCAGCCGTTCAACCTTTTATTGAAACAAAAAAGGAGTTTTCTAAATGTTACCTACTACTGAATACTCAGTAAATAGTATCCTAGAGTGGATAAAAAAAACCCTGACATATTTTGTGATAGCTGACATGCACACACTTACTTAGCATAAGCCTTCTCCAGGAGCGCGCTCCAGAATTCTTTTTGTTCTGCCGATTTAACAAACAGCAGCTTTCCGTTTTTGGTGGGAAGTCGGTCATCGACAACAACTTCTTCCCACTTGCCGTACTGCCAAATCTAGAAAGGTGTTAAAACACAAGCCATGTACAATCACTCCAATGTGTACCAAACTACAAACTCAGACATTTTTAACAACAACCAAGTTCAAACTAAAACAAAGTGGTATCAGAGAGTGCCTGCTCTCTCAAATATTAGTTTTAGTTACATTTTTTTCACTTCGATCACACTTTGACTCATGTCCATTGATTGTACGAATTGATTCATGTTTACTCATGAGCAAGTAAACAAATGACTTCCAAACTTAAATGGCTTCTCACAAAAGTTAGTCCGTATGTCCATGGGCATGAGGTTGGGGTGCTTTGATTTTTGATTATGTAAGTCCAAGGTGCAATGACAAAACAAAACACTAGCGACGGGCTGACACAGAACAACATCGTTAACAGGGCAGGGTTGTGTAGTGACGTCCTTAACAATCTTGGATACATATCGAAACTTCCTTGGAACACTATAAAAACCACCAAAGACCCCAAAGGCAAATACCAAACAACACCCCAGCAAGAATCGGAGGGTAATTCACAACCAGCCTCAAAATTGAAATCATAATGAAACTTTCCAAGAACACCATAAAAAGCACCTAAGACCACAAACCAGCTACCAAACACAGTAGCAACTAGCTTAGGTTCCTTGCTACAACCTAGGCAACAACTAAGATCAGATTGAAACTTCCCAGGAACACCATCGAAACAATTAAGATGCCAAAACAACCGCCAAAACAACCACCAAACAACACTGTAGCAACCTGCCAACATTCCTTAGCAACTAGCCTATTAATGTATAGTCAATCTTTCTGAAAATAAACTTTTATTTTGGCACTTTTGAATAGAATGGTATAAATTTTGCCGTTGTTTTTTTAATCGTATTTCATAGTACCTCAAGTTATTGCCAATTTCTTGTTAATTGTATTAGTGTTCGTTCCTCTAAAAGTCTTCTTATTTTGTACATCTGTAATGACTGTTATATTTATGCTTTAAGGCAAATTTTGTGTGATGAGGAAAATCCTACAACATTATTAAGAGGAAAAAAAGATAATTTACCTGAAAGTGAAAGATCCCAGCATACTTATCTGTGAAGTTCTGTTTAGGATAAATCACACGTGTCAGAATGTCTTTGTCCAGAGTGAGAGAGGCAATAGATGCCATCAGCCAGCAGTCACCTGGAATGGTCAAAGGTTAGTTGAGCCAATAGCCATCTCCACTATTTATGTAACAATTTTAGCTTCCGCGTTGGATATTCATTACTGTTCAGTTAATTACTGAACAGATCAACCATATTAAGTCTGAGTGCTCTTTCCAAGGAAAGGTTAAACCTTATTTATTCAAACTAAAAGTTTGTTTAAACTTGTTCAGGGGTTTCAAAAGGAGGGTGTGTCTTTTGTCTTAGGTATTGCAAAGTACAAGAATGTGATGGTTTTTCACATTAATCATGCACCTACACTACACTTACCCAGTGCTCCTTGGCAGACGTCGGTACGTGTGGCGCCGCTGATGATGAACTGGGGTCTTATACACAAATCCTGCAAATCACACATGGCTCAATTATACTTTCTTTATATATGTGTGTAAAGCAATGACTGGAAAAATGTACAACCACATTTCCAAACCAGTTAAGACTGGTAATAAAAAATTTACATAAAAACAAAATGCAATGATTTACAAATCCTATAAACCCACATTTTATTCACAAAAGACATATTTGTTAGTATCTTTTTAAAAAAAAAATTTAATTATTGGGTTTTATTGATGTTTTCCTTCGTTTGTTTAGTTTTTGTCATGCAGCATATTTAAATGGAGTTTTAAAGTTGTGACAAAACTGGAGATTTTTGGTCGCAGATGCAAAAATGAACCCACACATTTGTCCATGTCATTATTGGTATATTGCTATACCTCGCTATACCTCAAATCCTATTTACATTACAGTAATCTGAATGTAATAACACATTTCCATTATTCATTAAAGCTACCAAAACTTGTTTTAAAAACTCTTGAGCTTTAATTTAAATGACCAAAAAAAGTTGTTAGGTCAATATTACTTACTCCTGGTCTTTTCCATTCCACCCCCTTGGATTTGACAGACTTGGGTCCAAATTCATTATAGCCCAAAGACTCGGATGTAGCAGGGAACAAAGGATCACAAAAAAGCCTCCTCTGCATCAGGCACTGACTCCGGAGGGCCTCATAGTCCTGATTCAGGCATTTGTTAGCCATGGTATCGGCCTGGAGTCGATTTCCTGCCAAATTATTCTGGGACATGTTTCTCGACAAGATGTGTGTGAATAGATGCTTGAAGAAATGTCTTTTAAACAGTTTTGGGTTGTCCTCCTTCACGTGGGAGTGGTTTTGTGGGCGGTGCTGTTTGTTGAGATAATAGAGATATTGAAACAGAGTAAAAAAATAAAAATAATAATAATAAGGTAGATAAATAAAAAGTATAAATCATTTTTTATTTATCTACTTTATTTTTTTATCCCTAATTCTATTCCTTTTTATGCCTAAATGTTAAACAGTCATACAAAGCCTTTCTCTGCATGTCGTACTTGGTATGTATGTGACAAATGAAATTTGATTCGATTTGATTTTGTTAAAAAGATTTTGTAGGTAATTGTATAAAAATTAAGTACATTAAAAGCAATATGCTTTGAGATAGTTCTAGGGGTTCAAGTTTGTTGAAAGCGCACTTTATCTCTTGTTTTTGCTTGCCATAAAAAAAACCCTCAATTACCTTCAGGCTAAAAACACTATAAACCGGTTAACCTTGTTGTAGATATTGTTCTTAAAGTTTCTGGTACTTTGTTTGTACCATACGGGAACTCTCACTTGTTTTTATCAATAAGAGCCAAGCATTATTCAATAAATGTTTTCATAAGGTTGACCGGGTACCATTTGAAAATGATGTGTATGTGTAATTATTTAGCAACTCTCCTAAAATCTCAAAGGATAAAGTCTTAAGCAAGGACACCACCACCTCTGTTTATCATCTGCTCTGTCTTTGTTGACCTAAGCTTGGCTATGTGGATCTTGTCCTAATTTTTCCTCTTGGTATATCTGGTGATCTTACAGTTCATTGCAACTGTTTCTCATTGTGTTTTGAATGGATAATTGCTACACTGCACAAATAAATATTTAATCCATCAAGAATGTATTATTCATCATTTCAAAAACATTCCACAAAGTGTTGTTTGTCATCTTTCATTTCTAAGCAACAGAGACAAACATTAGAGCAATTCATTAACAGAACAATGACTTAATTACCAAACGATTTAAAACCAGCAGGATTGATGCAGAATACAATTAAGAAGCAGTTACACATCATTTTTCCCCCTCATTAATCTTCACTCAGTATCACTTTAGAAATATGTCTGCAAAATTAAAAAAAAACTTGTATTGTATATAAGTATTCAGACCTTTTGGAGCAACCCTTAAAAATTAGTTCAGGTTTTTCAAGTTTATTGACTGGACACAACCTCTTTATAGAGGGCTTCCCAGCTGCCAATGCATATCAGTGCAAAAACCAAGCCATGAGGTAAATGAACTCAGATTACAAAAAGCACAGTGGCCTCTATAATTCTCAAATGGAAGAAGTGTGGCATGAACCCATGACCATGGTGACCAAGAACCCAATGACATGGAGATCCTGTGTGGGGATGGACAGCCAGAAGGACAACCATCACTGCAGCCCTCCACCAATTTCTGAGTGGCAAGACGGAAGCCTCTCTTTGGCGCAAAACCCATGGAAGCCAGCTTTGAGTTTGCCAACAGGCACATGAAGATTCTGTGGAACAAGATTCTCTGGTATGATGAAATCAAGATTAAACTGTTTGGCCTCAATTGCAAATGGTATGTCTAAAGGAAATCAGGTGCTGCTCATCACAAAACCATCCCAAAAGTGAAGCATTATGAGGGAAGCGTCACACTGTGTGGGTGTTTCTCTGCAGCAGAGACGTGGCAATTTATCAGGGTTAAGGAAAAGATGAATAGAGCAAAGTACAGGAAGGTCACAAGTTTAAATCCCAGCACCAGCAAGCTGCCACTGTTTAAACCTTGTTGTGTCACATACCCAAAAAGACTTGATGCTGTAAAAAAAAATGTAAGGCGGTCTAAATGTATGTTATGTGTGTATTTCCACAAAACACCTGAACTACAATAAAACTGCTGTGGTTGCATGGAGAAGGGAGAATATTACGCTTTACTGAAACATAGTAGACCCATTGATGTTGTGCCATGCATACTTTCTCAACCTGTGTCACTTTAGGAGGATTCTTCAGGTAAACTGATTTTTTTATGGAGCTTCTAAGGTGCCAAAGTGGATGTTTTATTTTGATAATATCAAATATATTAAGGCCACAAACTATCTGTGCCTATGATTTATAATGTCATGGCCACATATTGTGTCTGCTTGAGCCGTTAATTATGAACATTTACTTAATACAACTTAAGTATTTGTCATGTGTACCCCATTCCAGGATTTAGGTTTTTAGTGTGTGATTATATCAGTAAACTTATGGCCACGCTGATATGATTAAAACGAATTTTCTTTGTCACTCAATAAAAGTGTAAAAGTGACTTTGGCGCCCCCTGGCCACACTCGTTTTTTTTTTATGCTCAGGACATCCCCAGTGAAATTCATGTTGATCTCTTAGGTTGAAAAAATACTTTGTTAATTAAATACTTGAATGGATTTTTCTGGTAGTAGTACTTTACTTCACCATTTATTTTTTATTAAATTAAATTAATTACATTTTTACACAAATATGTGTACTTTCTTACATTTTCAAGTCCAGGCTCATTACTTTAGTTTTCATCTATTTGGTGACATGTACAAGATTTTTTCTTTTAATTGCACCATTTTTCAGCCCATCAAACTATTTATTGTCAAAATAACAACAAGCATGGCAGAAGGCAACAAGAAATGTGGGGGTAACTGAATGAGACAGAGGGAGTCAGTGATGTAAACATGACCGAGAACAAAGACATTCCTGATCACCAGATCATCATCATGATTAAAAGAAATTTACATAATAACTCCAATTTACTCCAAGATATGTTTTTAGGCTCCAGTAAATAAGAACCCAGAACTGAAAGTTTGTGTGCTTTTCCCTATGACAGCACTGTTAATTTTGTATGGGCTATTGTTATTTTCGTCTTGACCTTATTTGAGATTTGAAAAGATAGCCTCAGTCATGAATCTGGTTTGTGTATTTACTTTAAAAAATGTTATACCAATGTTAGATATATTATAGAAAAATGAATGCTGTGAACAAAGAAAAAGGAATGCTTGTTAATTAAATGTTGTAATTAAAAGTGTAGTACTGCACATGTACACCCGAGGGAGCAAGAGATCAGTTTCTAGTTTTCTTTGCAATTTTTTCTTTGTGAGTTCTTAGTTTATCCTTAACTTATGTCAAAATTGTCGATAATAATAATAATTATTAAAATAAAATAAAATTAATACTTAATATTATTATAATATTATTATTATAATAACTAGGGCTGCAACTAACGATTATTTTTTATTATTTGATTAATGAAATAAAAATCTATTAGATATTTTGCTTATTATATCTATATAAAACCCTCATTCAGGGTATTTATGTATAAAAGTGTACTTAAAAAGGCTTAAAACCATGCTTAAAAAAACAATATAAAATATAATAATACATTATTTTTATAAAAAAAAAAAAAAAAAACACAAATATTGTCTAAAGT
>MU532517.1:1602946-1625754 GCA_024362625.1 Silurus asotus
ATCACTCTGACTGTCGATGTCCATTTTGACAAAAAAAATTGTGGATGTGATAGATGTAGCTGGAGACGGCACAAACAACAATACCATGTTTGGTCTAAATACTGGATTTTGATTGGCTGGATGGTGTGGGTAGGTGTGGTCAGTTTATTAGAGTTCTTAATGAATGCAATGCTTATAAACAACCGTAATAATATTTCCGGATCTGTGGAATCCTGTTAGGTATTATTGAGTTTTCCATGTTCCCCACCAGATGTCACAATTTTAACCCTGTGTCCCTAATTTGCTCCCCATTGTTTCCACCTGTGTCCTATAATCCCTTTGCACATTCAAGTTTCCGTTTTTTCAGCTGTAAGCAAGTGAGGGTCAAGTCAAGTCAAGTCAAGTTTATTTCTATAGTGCTTTTTACAACAGACATTGTCTCAAAGCAGCTTTTCAATCAACAGTGAAGGTGAATGGTGTGTGTTTATTCCTGATGAGCAGCCATGGCGACTGTGGCAAGGAAAAACTCCCTTAGATGTAATGAGGAATAAACCTTGAGAGGAACCACACTCTAAAGGGGAACCCATCCTTATATGGGTCAAATCAGGGTCAGGTCAAATAGGTTCATCTAAGAAATAGCTGGAATTGCAGAGTGGACTGTTGCCTGGAGTGACTGGTAGGCTGTCAATTAATCAGAGCTAATTGCAAAATTTGAAACAATGAATTAATACAAAAATGTATAATTGTGTTACTTGTTTTATACAATCAAATGGTGAAAGTTCACCAGAACGTTATTTAAATAATGGATCAATAAATTATCGGAAACAGGTGCTTCACTGTCAAGTTAATGATAAGGGCTTTCATAAAGCCAAGTTGGTCTTTAAATGTCACTTGGCCAGGTGCTGGACCACCATCCTGCAGGCTGATATCAGTCCCTGGCACCATGATGTTGTGCATTTGCATACATTGTAATGGTGTTGTGGGCACACATGTAGTCAAAGGTTGAGAAAGTACAGAAAATGGGCTCAGCCCTGTGGTACACCAGACCACAGCCTCTGCAGAACAGTTAGTCAGAAATGTACATTCAGATCAGATAGCAATCTAGCTCTGTATACCAAATTAAAGAAGACAAAAACCGAAGATATATACACGTGTGGACAAAATTGTTGGTACCCTTCCATTAAAGAAAAAACCCCCACAATGGTCAGTTAAATAATTAGAAACTGACAAATGTAAAAAAGACTGAAATTATTTGACAATATGGACGTGTTAAACTAAAGTGTGTCCTGTAATTAGCATCACAGGTGACTTCAATCTTGTAATCAGTCATTCTGCCTATTTAAAGGGTGAAAAGTCGTCACTGTGCTGTTTGGAATCATGTTGTGCACCACACTGAACACGGACGACAGAAAGCTAAGGCGCTTGTTGCTTCAGGAGATTCGAGAGAAAGGATTAAGGATTTCACTGGAACTTGAAATCCCAAACCTGTTCCAGCATGATGATGCCCCTCTGCACAAAATTGGTAAAGATACACTGGTACCACACTTTACACTGATTAAGAAAAAATGAAGGATAAATAAAACAGCAAAGATTTGCTTTAATTGTGTGATAGGTGGCCACTTGTAGTTCATGAGAAAGAGCGAAGCGATAATGAAAGTTTTATGTACTATAGTGGTATATAAACATACTTTATCAAAGTATAAACATATATTTATCTAACTAAACCTTTTGTTGCTAAAATTCCCGACCAGTGGTATCTAAAACAACAAATGGAGTTACCTGGAGCTACAAAAATGACGTTCATGCCGGCATAAAGTTAGTCGAAGATTTATTTTTCCTGATAAACACACATTAAAGTAATCTTACGGTTATTCCGTGCACCCATCACCACCACCACCAGTTGGCAAATGTCATAAAACCTGGGACCTTAAAGCTTTGTGGAAATACAATCTCAATATCATTATTTTTTGGTTACATTTTCATATATTTATAGGTTAATTTGCATAAATTCACCAAGTAATTGGTGAATTTAAATCTGAAAACACACGCAGCAGGAAGCTGGCCACTTGATTCGGGTTTAAGGTAGCAGGAATGATGACGTATTCCGCAAGTGAAGATTGAAACGCTGATACACCTCACGCATGCATGTGAAGTCGCTTCTAGCAACAGATCTTTGCAGATCTTCACATCCAAAGAGAACATTCTGCTTCTTCCCTAAACTTGGGCCATAAAATGTTGGAAGCACACAACTGTAGGGCTGCTGCCATAAATTATTTTAGTAATCGAGTATTCTGGCGATTATTCCATCGAATAATCGTATAAGAAGTACTTTTCCTTTATTAAAGATCAATATTTAATAAGACAGAGAAAATAGGACAAGTCTCTTAAAATGAACATGTAATTTGTTATTCTTTTTATGCAATTTCAGGAAATAAAAATAAACATTTTTATAAAAAGAAAATCAGTGAAATCTAAACCAATGTAGTAACATCACCGAATGATGCTGCCACCACCATGCTTCACTTTAATTTGTAATAACCATATCTTTTGGTCCCATTGTACATACCAAAAGCTTAGTACTCAAGGAGGTGCGCTTGAATTTTCCATATGACAGTATTGTTTATTATTTTCCTATCTATTCGCTGTGCTATTGTTGTTTTTGTCCTGACCTTATTTAAGCTCAGATTAACATAGATTGCCTCAATCCTGCACTTGGCTTTTTCTATTTACTTTACAAACTATTATTCAAATGTCAGTCATATCAAGGACAAATGAAGGTTTTGAGCAAAGAAAACTTAATGCTTGCAAACAAAATGCTTTGATTGTTTAAGTGTAGTACTGCACAGGTACACCAGAGGCAGACTAGTTTTTTTTGTTGTTAATTTTAATATCAGCAATAAGAGGAGTGTGAGCCTGAGGTGATTCTCCCTCTCTCTCTCTCTCTCTCTCTCTCTCTCTCTCTCTCTCTCTCTTTGTGTATATGCGCCAGGTTGTGGACACTTGACCATAAAATTGGTATGTGCTTTTTAAACATCTCATTCCATTGTTAGTCTTCCACTAGATGTTGCAATATGCTTGTGGAGATTTGTGCTATTTCAGCCAGGGATGTTGATGTAGGTGAGTCTAGGACGCCTACCAGAGCATACCAAATTAAAAGAGATGATAAATGTTGAAGATATATACACAAAAATGGTTGGTACCCTTCTATTAAAGAATGAAAACCCCCACAATGGTCCTTTAAATAATTTGAATCTGACAAACGTAATAATAAATAAAAATGTACTGGAAATTAACTAATGAAAGTCAGTTAACTGGAGAGAAGCAGTTAAAAGATAATATTGAAACTGACCTGGACAGGAATAATTAAAAAATCGCAGTAAAGTGTGTCCTGTAATTAGCATCACAGGTGACTTCAATCTTGTAATCAGTCATTCTGCCTATTTAAGGGTGAAAAGTCATCACTGTGCTGTTTGGTATCATGTTGTGCACCACACTGAACACGGACCACAGAAAGCTAAAGATTATGAATTTCACTTGAACTTGTAATCCCAAACCTGTTCCAGCATGATGATGCCCCTCTGCACAAAATTGGTAAAGATACACTGGTACCACACTTTACACTGATTAAGAAAAAAATGTAAAAATTAAAATGTAGGATAAACTAAACAAAGACCTGCTTTAATTGTGTGATAGGTGGCCACTTGTAGCTCATGAGAAAGAGCGTAGCGATAATGAAAGTATTATGTACTATAGTGGTATATAACTTTCTTTCTTCCGGCTTCACCCATCAGGGGTCGCCAAAACGGATTATCCGTATTCGTGATCCGCATGTTTGACATGTTTTTACGCTGGATGCCCTTCCTAACGCAACCCTCCCCATTTATCCGGGCTTGGGACTAAGAGTAAACTTGTGCAACCCTAATGGCTGGGGTTGGTTCCTTATATAAACATACTTTATCAAAGTATAAAACATTTATTTATCTAACTGAATCTTTTGTTGCTAAAATTCCCGACCAGTGCTATCTAAAACAACAAATGGAGTTACCTGGAGCTACAAAAATGACATTCACACCCACATAAAGTTAGTCAAAGATTTATTAATTCTGATAAACACACACTGAAGTTGTCTTACGGTTATTCAGTGCACCCATCACCACCACCATCACCACCACCACCAGTTGCCAGATATTTTAGTTCATACTTGTTTATCAAGGTCACAAAATGTCATAAAGCCTGGAACCTTAAAGCTTTGTGGAAATACTATCCTAATATCATATAATTTTTTGGTTACATATTCGTATATTTATTGGTTAATTAGCATAATTTGCATACAATGTATTTTGTTGGTTAAAGGTTATGTATTGATTAAGTATCCGTCAGACAGTCTACTTTTCTGAAAACACACGCAGCAGGAAGCTGGCCTCTTGATTCGGCTCGAAGGTAGCAGGAATGATGAAGTATTCTGCAAGTGGAAGGTCGAATCGCTGATACACTTCACGCTTGTTTGAGAAGTGACTTCTAGCCACAGATCCTTGCAGATCTTCACATCCAAGAAGAACATTCTGCTTTCCCTTGTACTGCAAAACACACACACAGTGCAACATAATGCGTAAACATAATTTCTTCTTGAATTTCTTGTTAGTATTGCTACATATTTACCAAAAGTATTTGCACCCTCTCCCCATCATATGTGATTGTTCCCTAAACTTGGGCTATAAAATGTTGGAAGCACACAACTGCTGCTCTATCATTTTAGAAATGAAGTATTCTGGCGATTATTCCATCGGTTAATCAAGTAATTGGATAAGAAGTCTGAGACTGAGAAAATAACAAGTCATTTGTTATTCTTTTTATGCAATTTCGAGAAATAAAAATAAGATTTTTTCCTAAAAAGAAAATTGGTGAAATCTAAACCAATTTAGAGCATTTAATTGCTGAATTACATAAAAAATACAAATACATTTCCATTCAGAAAGTCCCTCTGCAGTTGCTGCGTAGAATAAGTTATGGGAACTATTTGTGTAACGCAATTCCTAATTGTTTTCACTCGTATTTATTTATTAAATCTCGCACAGTATCGTGATGGGGTTTTCTTGTCTCCGGAAAAGCAGGTGAAATTTTCCACCCACTAAATTCGTGTATTTATCGCCAGCTTTACGTTTTAAGATTTCTCACAAATGGTTGTGAGCTCATTCACATTTTGGTTAAAAGGTAGAGGGAAATATGTGTTGGTTTCATATCCGTAGGATGTAGAATTAAGATTCTGGAGCATGTCATAGTATTCTGAGTAGTTCAGACCAGACTACATCGCTGCTATTTACAATACACACCTTGTCTGGAACCTGAAAGGTAAACACAGCAAAGAATACTGCAATTAAAATACAGAAGAGCTGGAAATGTTTAGTTTTAACTAAAAAGTAAATATTACTAAAACATGTATAGTAATATAAAAAATACTTATGTGATTAGAATCTTACCTTGTAGATGTAGAAGCCAATTGGCAATACAGTCTGTTTTGCTTTGCGTGCACCTTTCTGCATCAGTGCAATAAGTACTGAACATTTATCATCACCCTGACTGTCAATGTCCAGTTTGACCCGGAACTGTGGGTTTGTGCTGAATGTAGCTAAAGAAGGCACAAACAACAATATTTATACAACAATCAGAAATACTGGAATTTGATTGGCTGTGCTGTTTATAAATAACTATATCCATATGCCAATTTTTGTTGTAGTTTTTTGTTTTTTCTTTCCTAGAATTTTCCATGGTTTCCCCACCAGATGTCACTATTTTGTCCTATTGTTCCACCTGTGTCCTATAAACCCTGTGTGAATTTCTATCTATTTTGTGTCAGTCTTTTGGGTTTGATTGTTATAGTTGGTCCATTTCCAGTGTTTGTTTTCCTTATTGAGATGTGGACTGATTTTATTATTATTATTATTATTATCATTTAGTTTTTTTCGGGGATTATTTTGAGGATTAGATTTTTGCTGTTGTCTAATTTTTGGTAGTAACAATAACTGCACAAGAAGATAACAACAGCAGCTTCATTATTAGTGGACACACATTACAAAAGTACACAATTCTTACACAATCTTTCTCTCATAGGGTTTCTGTGTGAAAAAAAAATTGCTTTGAAATTGAAATGGAAAAATGGTAATATATTTATAAAACAATATTTATATAATAGAGATCCTGACTTTATCTTTTAAATGAAAATATATCCTTTATCCTTTTTTAGGGTGGGACATGTAACATAGAAATGTCCTTTATCTTGATCTTGCTCATGTGGTGTTTATGTTGGCCAAGAGTCCATGTTTAGAAGCTTACATAGTAATACTGATAAAGGGTTGTAATATTATGCTAATTTTAATGTTATACCACCTTACACTGGGATTATATGTACAACCCCATTTACAAAAAAGTTGGGACAGTGTAAAATGTAAATTAAAACAGAATGCAATGATTTTCAAACCTCATATGTTCACTTAAGTAAAAAAAAACAAGAGAATTCGAATTTGATAGCTGCAAACATCTCAAAATCGTTAGGTGAGTGGTATTAAAATGTACCAGTTGGAGAAATATTTTAAAACCTATAATTAGGTTAATTGGCAACAGCTAAGTAAGATGATGCTATAAATAGTGTATCTTAGAGAGGCAAAGTCTCTCAGAAGTAAAGATGGGCAGAGCTTCACCAATCTGTGATTACAAATTGTGGAACAATTTCAGAACCGTGTTTCTCAACATAAAATTTGTGTTGAAAAAAAAAAACTGTTTAATATCCCATAATTTACAGTACACTATCATCAAAAATCTAAAATTTCAAAAAATCTGGAGAAATCATAATGTACAAGGGACAAGGGCAAAAATCAATATTGAATAAACGTGATCTTCATGCCCTCAGGTGGCTCTGCATTTAAATGATGATTCTGTAATGGATATCACTGCATGGGCTCATTAACACCTCCAGAAATCATTGTCTGTGGACACCAGGTCATACACAAATGCAGATTTAATCTGTATCATGCAAAGAAGAGGGCATGCGTGAACATGATCCAGAAATGCTGCTATCCTCTTTGGGCCAAAGCTCATTTAAAATGTACTAAGACAAATTGTAAAACTGTTTTTGTGGTCAGACGATTCAAAATTTTTATTTCTTTCTAGAAACAATGGACACTAAGTCTTCTGTACTAAAGAGGAGAGGGACCATCTGGCTTGTTTTCAGC
The DNA here is from genome assembly GCA_024362625.1 of Silurus asotus. Lineage (NCBI taxonomy): Eukaryota > Metazoa > Chordata > Actinopteri > Siluriformes > Siluridae > Silurus > Silurus asotus. The sequence continues at coordinate 1,610,152 of MU532517.1, forward strand.
GCACAGTTCAAAAAGTTGCATTTCTAATGGTGTGGGAGTGCATTAGTGCCTGTGGAATGGGCAAGTTGAACAGTTTATACAGGTTTTAGAGCAACAGACGATTCTACACAGAAAATGTTTTTGGAACCCAATGTAGCACATCTCCTCAAGGCCAAGTATGTACGAAGATGCTTTTCTGCTCACCACAGTTGTACAGTGGTTATTTGAGCTAAGCTAGCCTTCCAAACCACCAAACTAAGGTCTCACACTGTAGCAGGTTGTTTCTGCTGTTTGGTGTGAAACTGTAAGTGAAGTTCTTGCCCTGTCGATGACTCATGAATGGTTGTTCCTTGGAAAGTGTTCTGACAGTGTAGTTTAGCTTTTTGAACAGTACAAGTTTTATAACTCAAATGGTCTAACTGAGATAAATAAAAAACAAACTAAGAAAAAGGCGGCACATCCTTACCAGAACTCTCCATCTTCGGCTGAGTGAAAAAGCTTGGCCTTAACTTCGGGGGAAACCTGACTCCAGTCTTTGGAGCTAAAGATAAAGACAAATTTGTCCATCAGTTATTAAACACTGATTATTAAAATAATATGTCGGTTTTAACTTTTGAACTTAACTTTGATCAATTGACAGCCTACCAGTCACTCCAGGCACCAGTCCACTCTTTGTGACCCCAGGGATTTCTCAGACGAACCAATTTGAACTGGCCATGTTTTGCTTGCACCTACAGCAGAAAGATAAAACCATCAGTATGTCTCTTGTGCCATTTCGGTTGAGAAATTCCCATTTGAATTTTTTCATAAAAGAAATAAGTTCACAGTGTGCGGTTAAAAGATAATAATGATTGTCAAGGTGATTTATACCTCTTTATATCACCACAGCTTTCCAACACAAACAGTTCTTTCTATATTAGTAAACAATGTACTTTCAATTATTTTTTGAATTACACATACCGTTTTTCAGGTACAGTACATCCATAAAACTCCTATTCATAATGCTAGGTCCTGTTTTCACTTATGCTACAGCAGCTTTAAATAAGTCACTTCCCTTACCAGCTCTTTTTTTAGTCATTTTGAAATGCATTAATAAACCAAAAATATACGAAAAGAACACTTGGGGGTGTGATAGTATCAGAAAATGTTCAAAGATAGACTGGACTGCTATTATCACTGTATATGGGTTTCCTAGAACAGCATTTGCTAACAACCTTTTGTTTGCTGCAGGGAAATCCTAAAGACGCTCTTGTCAGTACATGGATTGCAAGCTGTTACAAGCAAACAACCTATACACATAGATTAGCCAAGAAAATGCAGTGAAATTATGGGACAAACAAAAAGCAAAAAAAAGTTACACAATGCATGAGTATTGTAGCTACATGCATGTGAAGGCATTTTAAAAACCTCTTACATTATAGACATTGAATGTCTGGATATGTGAGTGTGAGTATTTGCACAATAAGCAGATGCACAGGGATTCCTATTAAAATGTCTAGCAAACATGTACTTTGCAAATGCATCTCACCTCCGTTGCATCTGTGATGGAGTAGGCATGCTTTTCCACCAGTTGCTCTTGGGTCAGTCTTTCTTTTCCCACATAATTGACCTGCAAAATAAATAAATAAATAGATCATTTAAAGGGTAAAAAAAAATGAAGCCCTGTAAAAATTTAATTTGCCCTAATATTAATAAATATTTTTACTCTTATATTCGATATTCTTAATGAGCTATGAAACATACAGAAATGGATGTGCTCAGAAGAGAGCCCCGACTCAGCGCTTTTTTCACGATATCAAACAGGTTTGATGGAGCATTGTTTAGTGAGAACCACTCAGCAATCCCTCCAGTGAAATCCTCTTGTGCTTCGCTGGCATGACCTCCCGAAAGGTTCTCATAGCAGCCGTTCACCCTTTTAACCAAATAAGAGTTTTTAGAGATGTCTACCTATTGATGCATTATTCAATAAATTGTATTCTTAATTACATAAAAAACACCAACTAACCATAAATGTATGATAACAGACATGCGCACACTTACTTGGCATAAGCCTTCTCCAGGAGTGCGCTCCAGAATTCATTTTGATCTGCCGAATTCACAAACAACAGCTTTCCGTTTATGGTGGGAAGTAGGTCATCGACAACAACTTCTTCCCACTTGCCGTATTGCCAAAGCTAGGAAGGTGTTGAAACAGAAGCCATGTAAAATCGCCCTGTGATGCACCGAAACCGCAAACATAGAATTTAAAATTTTGTGCACGCCAAGAACTAACTGAAACAATGAAACAAAAAAAAAAAGACTCCTGTCCATTGTCTAAATTGATTCATGTTTACCTAATAAGCAGGTGTGACAAACAAATGACTTTCAAATTGAAATGGTTTCTCTGAACATTCAGTCTTTTTGTCAATGGGGATGAAGTCAGGCTGCTTTAATTTTTGGTTTTTAGGTCATTCCCTGACTATCTGAAACCTCAAAGCAATAAAAATAAGACTGTAGCACACTGAGAGAGCACAACATCCTCATTATGGCAGAGAAGTTTAGTGACATCCTCAACAAACACCAAACACCCCAAAACAACCACCAACACCACCTTGGCAACCCATCCAACAACGGGGATCATAAAGAAACTTTCCAAGAACACAGTAAAAAAAAAACACCCCAGACCCCAAAGCAACCACCAAACGCAACAATAGTGTTTTCCACTACTGACTTATTATTATTATTATTATTATTATTATTATTATTATTGTACATTTATAATAATACTGAAACTCTAAATGCTTGAATCCAAAAATTGCATCAAAATGACCTGTTATTCTTCGGATTTTATGCTAAATGTGTATGATTGCGGAAATCCTACATCAGCCTTAAAAAAAACAACTGTATGTTTTACCTGAAAGCGAAAGATCCCAGCATACTTATCTGTGAAGTTCTGCTCAGGATAAATCACACGTGCCAGAATGTCTTTGTTTATTGTGAGAGAGGCAATAGCTGCCATCAGCCAACAGTCGCCTAGAAGGGTCAAAGGTTAGTTGAGCCACTAGCATTCTCTAATATTTATGTTACAATTGTAGCTTTCATATTAGATTTTCATGCTTTTTCTGTACATACCTGAACAGAGCAACCATATCTGGTTTTAAGTCTGAGTGCTTTTTTCAACAAAATGTAAAACCTTATTTATTCCATCTTAAAGGGCCTTTAAACTTGTTTATCGAGTTTCAAAACATGTCGGAGTTTTGTTTCAGGTATTATAAAGTAAAAGAATGTGATGGTTTTTCACATAAATCATGCACATACACAACACTTACCCAGTGCTCCTTGGCAGACGTCGGTACGTGTGGCGCCGCTGATGATGAACTGGGGTTTTGAACACAACTCCTGCAAAGCACACATGGCTCACTTATACTTCCATTCCATTCCATCTCTGTGTGTGTGTGTGTGTGTGTGTGTGTGTGTGTGTGTGTGTGTGTGTGTGTGTGTGTGTGAAAAAGGCAACAGTTGGGAAAAAATGTGCATTTAGGATTACAGGTTAGGACACTGGATTATTCTGACATGTTTAAGTCGTGAATCCTGTCTAACATCTGGGTAAAGAGATTGAAACCTGCAGTCTGGAGAAGGAACCCTTTAGACCTGAGACAGCTGAAGAAGTTTGCATGAAGTGTGAACCAGACTACCTGTTCGAGTCGAAATGAGTGGTGTCCATCCATTCTGTTCACCATTTCTGTAGCAATTACTTTTGTCTGTTTGAAGTTGTTTCATAACAGGTCTAATTCTAATATTTAGATTACTGTAATCTAAATGTAATAACTTATTTATCACAGCTAAAATAACTTGTTGCAACAACTTTTGACCTTTTTTAAACAAAAAAAGACAACAAAACAACAAAAGAATTACCTAAATAGTTGTTACGTGTTAATTTGACACTACTTACTCCAGGCCTTTTCCATTCCACCCCCTTGGTGTTGTTTGAATTGGGTCCGAGTTCATCAAAGCCAAGAGACCCGAATGTAGCAGGGAAAGAAGGATCACAGAAAAGCTTCCTCTGCATCAGGCACTGACTCCGGAGGGTCTCATAGTCCTGATTCAGGTACTTGTTAGCCATCGTATTGACCTGGGGTCGATTTTCTGCCAAACTGTTTTTTAAAATGTTCCAGGCCCTTGCCAAGAAGATGCTTGAAAAATGTCTCTGCTGCAGTGAGTTAAATAGTTTTGGGTTGTCCTTCACGGAGGAGGGTTTGTGTGGGTGGTCTGATTTGCTGACATTACAGAGATAGGGAAACCGATTACATTAAAAAGAATTATTTTGTTTTTCGCTTGTTTGTGTCTGCTTTCAAGTTTGTCAGTTTGTTGTTAAAGGTCAACTTGTTGCACTTATTCCGTACCATACATGAACTTTCCCTTGTTTTTTCAGTTCTATTCTTTCCCAACCAAACATTCTTCACAATTTGTTATAATGTTGACCATGTTGGTACCAACTGCATAACAAGCATAACATTGACATTATAACATTATGAGCGTTTAAATGAGTAACACTGATTATCTGTACATCATGTACCTGCTAGTAGGTGGAATTTATCAAGCACTAAGTGAACATTTTCTCCTCAAAGTTGACGTTAGAAGCAGGAAAAGGCAAGCGTAAGGATGTGAGCGAGTTTGACGAGGGCCAAATTGTGATGTCTAGATGACTGTGTCAGAACATCTTTAAAATCTGCAATTGTGGGCTGTTCCTGGTCTGCAGTGGACAGAATCTATCAAAAGTGATCCAAGGAAGGAACAGTGGTGAAACGGCGACAGGGTCAAATATGGACGAGGCTTGTTGATGCAGGTGGGGAGTGAAGACTGGTCCGTGTGGTCCGAGCCAACAGACGAGCTCCTGTAGCTTTTTTTTAATATTGAGGCATGTTTCTTGCTCACAGGTATATCCAACTAATTATGTATATTCTGGTTACACAGGATATTTTCTTCTAGATCTAGTGGTTTCAGGAGGGAAAACAATAAAATTACATTGAAACCATTGTGGTGCACGGAGATGATGATAAATATTATGCTTTATTTATACATAATAGAGTCACTGATGTTGAGACATGAATATGCTGTCAAACTGTGTCACTTTAAGTGGATAATTTAATCAAACTGACTTTTTAGGGATCTTCTAAGGTTTGGCCTTGGTCATGGCCACAAATTGTGCCTTTTCTGAGCAGCTGATTATAAACATTATAATTAATACCAGTATAGGTATTTGTAATATGTACCCTATTTCAGGTCTGAGGTCTTGACTATATGATCACATCAGTAATTTATCATTGACATTAGTGATGTGATTCAAATGATTTCTCCTTGTCTCACTTTTAAAATGAGTAGTAAAATTATATTTTGAACTTTAGCGTCCCCTGGTGTTCATAAAGAGTCACAGTAAGTCGCCAAGTTACGATGGTTTAAATGACCATTTTTCGATCCTATGATGATGATAGTGATACAAAACAATTGTACAAATATTTTGTTTGTACAAACATATTAGCGTATTTGGTAGGATACATTGGGATGCTGCCAGGATGTATGCATCTCGCCAGCGATTGAGTTCATTTGTTTTAGTGTTATAGCGTATATTTGATGTGTTTTTGATGTTTCAAGGCCCAATTTAAGCTCTCCCTCATTTTTATCAGCTACAGGTGTGCGTCTTATCATTTTTTTTCTTCGGGCTTCCACTTGCGAACTGGCGCTCGTCTATGCAATGGAAGGGACTTGTACGGCTCTTCCCAATACCATACACTTTACAGAGTTCCTTGATCACTTGGGTTTTTTAAAAATCTTCCCTAATCTGCATGCAGGTGAGCTGAACACCCATAGTATACGAACCAATGTTTGATGAGGGCCTGCAGTGGTATGCGCTGTTTGGTTCTTGGTTAGGACAGCAACTGTAAACCGAGTAAACATGGCTGTCAGAACAAGTACATTTTCATAACCCCCAGAGGACATTTCCAGCTGGGTATAGTCCATGGTCAGAACTTCTAGTGGAGCTGTTGCATTGCTGCATGTCATTGGGGCTCGGATCCTTGTAAAGACGTCTTTTGCAAGTGTACATCTTTTACATTGTTGTATCCAGTCTTGCACATCTTTACACATGCTGGGCCAATAGTAGTTCTGTCTCATCAATGTTAAAGTACTGTTCCGTTCAAAATGACCTCCATGTTGGCTGCTTACTGCTTGTTTCTTCGGGCTTCTATTTGCAAACTGGCTAACTTCCATGAGCCCGCACCAGTGCTCATCCACACTCCCGCTGACTCAAACATATTCAGTATACTGTAAAGTTCATACATTACATTACTGTAAATTACTCTGGTTTGCTAAACTGTGTGCTTGTAACAAAACTATAAGCCTTGCCTTGTCAGGGAAAATGTTGTGTGTCCTTGGAAGACCTTAAAGTAAAAGGAGCTTAGTCCCCACCCTGATGGTTTAGGTCTCGGTATGCACTATGTGTATATATGGTTTGGCTTACACTACTGTAAACTATAGGAATCGGAAAAGTAGGCTTCAGCTAAGTAAGTGTCAGTACAGCGGCCCCCTGAAGTGTGTTCATGTAAAGGGAGATAAATCATTCACAATCCCACCCTCCTAAACTTAACAATGCAAGTCATATGCCCCTACTCCAATGTAAATTGACCAAAAAAGCTTTGGATGAACCATTCATCACTTCTGTTTAACTCTGTCATAAAAAAAGGTTCCCAAAATTAAACATGAGAACACACAAATTAAGATGTCCCAAACAAACTGTGCATCATATGAATGACTCTTACAATAGAATTCAAGTAATTCACTTTAAATGAAATCTGAAATAACTCTTATGAATCAACGTATTATTCAGTTCTCACTCTAACCAAATTCAATTACTTAGTTAAAGTTCACAGTTTGGTTCAATCTGTATCAGTGGAATTTGTATGGGTGTGTTGGTGTGCAATGAAGGTTTGTACCAGTCTGTAGCAATGATGAGATTAATGGGATGACTTGTGATGAAATGAACAGGTGGGGCAGGGCAGTGAGGAGATGTTGTTCAGATGGCAGTATAAATGGAAAAAACACGAGCCAAAGCTAAACGTGGCCCCAGAAAACTCAGAAACTTTCTAGAACATAATTGGCACGGCTCAGCCCCAGCACTCATGGACACTGTCTCCGAGACAAGTGACTCCCAAAAGCAAAACTGATCGTGTTCTCGCGCAGTAAAAAGTGCACCAAATGAGGTGCAGGAAAAAATCGATGTCTCTCGAAATAAAGCAAAGTTAATAAATGACTGAAAAGCAAAGAAAGAGTGTACAGCTCGAACGTGGCAGACAACAGTGTTCGGAACAAAACCCATGGCTCCAGCAGCTCTCTCTCTCTGGTCCTCAGCCGGTCTCTCTTACCGTTCCCCGTCTCTAGTCTCACACAATGTCTTTTCAGTCTTTTCAGCTCTGTATTTGGTTTTATGTGGTGCAGGATCTGGGGGCAAGAGAAATGTGCAGTGACTGAGTTGGTCTCTGTGTACTACCCTAGATGGGCCCCCCTTTTCAGGCTTGACAGTAAATACGGCAATATCTGAATGATTCTGCTTAAGTACAATGCAGGGCGTGTGCTCCCACCTGTCCTGGATTATGTTTCTGCCTATATGTTTGTGACTGCGAAATAGCACACGGTCACCAGGCCTGACAAGTGATCCATAGGATTTGCGGTCATACGTTCTCTGTCGTCTTTTAGAGGCTTCCTGGGCAACTGTGTTCTCAACTTCTATGGCGGTCTTCAGTCGGCTATTGTGACTCTTTACTCAATCAGCCGTTCTCTGCGTCACTCTCCTCCAAATCCTTCCTGCCTAAGACTTCTAAGGGCGAGAGCGCATCCAAACATTAAGTAAAAAAGAGGAAACATGGTGGATGTGTGAACTTGGTTGTTGGTTCCAGCCCTTCTTCTTCTCAGGCGTCAATGTTTTCAGCATATAATGCAAGTCAAGTCAAGAAGCTTTTATTGTCATTTTTACCATATATAGCTGATGCAGTACACAGTGAATATAAGACAACATTCCTTCAGAACCCTGGTGCTACATTATACAACATACAGCTACAACACACAACATGAAGCTACATTAAGTGCATCGAGTGCAACCTAGTGCAAACAGTGCAGACAAAAAATTGCATATTGTGCGGTTAAATCTCTCACATTGAGAATTTCCTTGAGGATGGTAGAGACTTTTACGGCACTTCCCGAAAAACATTCAGTTTACAGAGTTTCTTGATCACTTGTGCCTCGAAACATCTTTTCTGATCTGCATGCAGACGAGCTGGACACCCATAGTAGACAAACCAGTGTTTGATGAGGGCCTTTGCAGTGGTATGCGCTGTTTGGTTAGAATTTGCTTGGTTAGGACAGCAACTGTAAACCGAATAAACATGTCTGTCAGAACAAGTACATTTTCATAACCCCCAGAGGACATTTCCAGCTGGGTATAGTCCATGGCCAGAACTTCTAGTGGAGCTGTGACATTGCTGCATGTCATTGGGGCTCAGATCCTTGCAAAGACACCTTGCAAAGACATCTTGCAAAGACACATTTTTACATTGTTTTATCCACTCTTGCACATCTTTACACATGCTGGGCCAATAGTAGTTCCGTCTCATTAATGTCAATGCACTTTTCCGTCCAAAATGACCTCCATGTTTATGTTGGCTGCTTACTTCTTGTTTCTTCGAGCTTCCATTCGTGAACTGGTCCTCGTCCACACTCCCGCTGACACTTACATATACAGTATACTGTAAAGGTCATATATTACATTACTGTGAATTACTCTTTTTTGCTAAACTGTCTACTGTGATTTAGTTTTTTTCATTATTAACAGTTCACTGATTGTAACAAAACTATAAGTCTTGCCTTTTAGGGGAAAATATTGTGTGTCCTTGAAAGACCTAAAAGTGAAAGGAGCTTAGTCCCCACCCCGGTGCTTGTAGTCAAATTGACCAAATAACTTTAGACCGACCAGTTAACAATTGGTAATTTATTATTTTTCTCTTTAAAAAAAAAAAACTGGAGTTCCCTTGAAGGGATTGGCTCAAGTGTGTGGGTGTGCAATGAAGGTTTGTATCAGTCTGTAGCAACGATGAGATTAATGGGATGACTTGTGATGAAATGAGATGTTGTTTAGATGGCAGGGTAAATGGAAAAAAACACGGGCAAAAACTCAGCGCAGCCCCGGAAAACTCAGATACTTTCTAGAGCAAAATGGCACGGCTCAGCCACAGCACTCACGGACCCTGTCTCCGAGACAAGTAGGCGATAAACGTCTCGACAAAAATGCAAAAAAAATTAATTAAATAAATATATATATATATATATATATATCTGTAACACTACCCATCATTTTTTTTTCAGTTTTATCTGTCTCTACATCTTCCACAAACATACTGAAAACAGGGCAACCCACCAAAATAAAAGTCCCCTTACTACACCTCAGTTACATATTTTAAATAATGGGCTAATCGGAACACATCATCATAAGTCGGGGACTACCTCTTCAGTACAAACATGGACATTTACAATGGAATTCGGGTTTGTCATTCAGCATTCAACATAGCTGTGGTACATTAACAATAATTCTCTGAGCCAGAATCAGGAGTCCTTAGAGCAGTGTGCAGTGGAAAGCTTGCAGGAATTTCACAAGAGTTCCTTGGAAATACTTGTCTTGAACTTTCTTTAATTCCTTGGAATTAACTTCATTTCATAAATGGATTTAAAAATGCTTGAAATCAGTCTGGTGCAACATCTTGGGCACTGCCCTAAATTCATCTTACAGAGATCCAATACCTGGCCTCAAGCCTAAAGGACTAGCAGCGTTTGCCTGAAATACGACACCTGCTAAAAACTGACAAAAAAATCTATAACAAGCTCTTAATTTTATCCCAGACTTGTGTGCGGGCAGACCCTCAGGTGTGTCCTTTGTGTTATCAAATCTATTCATCCACCAGATGGCAGATGACCTGCAGACAGGTAAACAATTACCTGCCACACCCCTTCCCCCACCACCCACCTTCTATTCTTCAGCACCTTATAACTTCAGCACACAAGCTGCACAGTAAAACAAACGCTCTTCATCACACTCTCAAAAGACTAGCTTAAGCTTTAGACTAGGCTTGTGTCAAGATGTCTAACATCGCCAATGTGCTGGCCAAGAGGAAGGACAAAGAGGAAGGACTGGGAGGCAATGATAATGCCGTTTCTTTCAATAAACAGGATTTTGAGACACTCCGGAGTGAGTGCTTGGCAAGTGGCAAACTCTTCTGTGACCCCACTTTCCCTGCTGAAGTCAGCTCTTTAGGATTCAACCAGCTGGGAAAACATTCCTCCAAGACCATAGGAGTGGAATGGAAAAGACCATCGGTGAGCATTTTGCCAGTGTGTGATGGATAACCAGTACATTTTAGGGTGTTTTTGCCTATGTAAATTAGAATGTTGGTTTTTCTTTCTAGTGTAAAATAAAAACACTATTTGATGTTTATACAAATTTAAGGCATTCTGCTATATAAAATGGTTCTTTTGTTCTTCTTTTGATCTCTGAAAGGTGTCTCTACAGTTACAGAACTTCCTCTATTTGCTTTCTTTTTTAATGTGCATTGTTATGTTGTCTGTGGTGATGAATGAATAGAGTACACATACAACAAAAACATCAAAGCTCTACCTTGTTTGGTTTTACATAGAGTATTAGGGAAAAATCCATCAATTACTGATCAATAACAAGCAATGAAAAGCTAATTCAAATGTATAATTTAAATAATTAACAACCGAGCAACATTATGGTTGTTTTATTGTAATTATGTGGAGTATTCACCATACAAATGCCTGCGAATATGTTGTAATATGGAAACTATAACATTACTATAACAACGCATTAATACAAACCTGCAATTCGCCTGGAGATGCTTTATAGAAAATGTATATTACAAGATTTGAGAATTTCACCAAAATTCACTAATGATAAACTTTTATTCCAATCATGTTTTCTGTCCCTCTCTTGTTGTTAAGGATCTTTGCCCGAATCCTCAGTTCATTTGTGATGGAGCTACGAGGACTGACATCCGCCAGGGAGCTCTAGGTAAGCCGAAAACCTTTAAAGCTGTTCTTGAGTTAATAAATGTTTCAGGACCGCCTGTGTCCCGGTGACACGCCTCATTGTAATATACACTGTAATCAAGCAAAAAGTCTCATGCATGATTTATTTTTTACTCTATGGGTGTCAAAAGGGGCGATTGTACAGGGTTCGATTTCTGACCCAGGTAATCATCAGCATGGAAAAAAAGTTAAGACATGGCAAGACATGCTTAGGTGCTATATGGCTGGTAATGTGGTGTAAGTTGAATGTTGTATTCATTCACATTATACCAAAACAAAGGGATTTGATCTCCACACAACCATTAACCTCTGATCCTTATAGGATAAATGTCATGTGACCACCTTATGTAGCAATTCTCTGGAACAGTATTGGAGCCAAGAACACCATTCCTCCAAAAGATATGGATTTTGATGATAATAGTGCTTTTGAAAATGGTGATCTAAAACCACCAAATCTCTCAGTGATATTCAAAGCCATAGTGTATGAGTTAAAACAATTTCATTCTTATTAAACCATTCATGGGTGCCGGTGAAATTTTCCCACTGTGAAACGAATAATGGTATATCTTAAACAAGGCTCTGGCCGACTTGATATAGTTTGTCGTTGGATCATTCAGGAAAAACTTAGTATTGATTCACAGTGGCACCTCCATCAAAAAAAATTGTTGGTCTTAGGCATTCCAGGTAAACCCCCCCTATTTTTTTGGCAATATGTTAAAATGTTAAATAAATGTCAGATTTTAATTGTTTTCTAAAATGTGCCCTGTACATAGCCGAAATCAACCTGATCTGTTGTGCTGTTGTTGAAGGTTTATTTCATTTAACCTGCAAATGACCTTTGACTCATTCAGGTGACTGCTGGCTCCTGGCGGCTATTGCCTCTTTGACTCTGGATGCTGAAATTCTTGGGCGTGTTGTTCCCGCTGATCAGAGTTTCACTGAAAAGTATGCTGGCATCTTTCACTTCCAGGTGGGTTTAAAATATAATTTTGTTATAAAGGGCTAACTAACTGGCCCAGAATAGCGTCAGCATTTTTTCCTCCTTTGATTGGTTGGTCAGAGGAAAACTGGTACAGCCAAGTTCGAATGGCAAAACATGTCTGTAGTGCTGCACACATGAATACATTGGAGTTCAACTTTTTTATGCCTACGGAGGAAAAGAAATGTATTTAGTCTCGGACATACTTAAAAATACATTTTGAAGAAAAGTTAGACATTGTGAGGAAAGGTCGCCCAACCCAGTAGCTAAATACCTTGTTTTAGCTCGGTAAAGGGTTTGTTTACCAGTTCCAGACCAGAAAATGCGAGTAGTACCACTGGATTTTAGCCTCTGAGGAGCGGTGCAAATTATGAGTCTGCATCTCTGGTAAGTAGTTTGTATTTTATAAAAATGTTTGTTTTTTTCAGGTTATTAGACAAAAATTGATTCTAAACTGCTCCAGATGATGTAGGTGCACAGTTGTGGTTGTAGTGTAGCGGTTTGGAGTTGTCCTCACTTGTTTTTTTGCTTCAGTAAAATGGTATTCACCCTCCATATGTGCAATGCCATTCTCTCTGAAATGCCACAATATGCCATAATTGTGACATGAAAGTGGTGGTATTAAGAGGTGGATTAAGTTGGGTAAGTCCTCACTGAAGGCCCACGTACCAAATGAACAGCCCACCACTGCTAATCACTGACAATTAGTCCTTATCCATTAATCTTACTCATTTAACCTTTGTTGGCTTTTAACCAGCACACACCACATAATCTGTTTGATGGCTGAGAGATTGGTTTATAATTTCTAATTAGTCATAAAATCTAATGAATGCCAGGCATGTTAATGTTTAACCTCTTAAACATAATCCTTGGCACATTTAAGGGAGGCTAAGTTATAGGATAGGTTATATCCTACAGATTTACTGCCACCTCCTTCTATCCACAGGTAGCGATAATGAAAGTATTATGTACTATAGTGGTATATAACTTTCTTTCTTTCGGCTTCTCCCATTAGGGGTCGCCAAAACGGATTATCCTTATTCGGATAATCCGCACTAAAAGTGCACTTGTGCAACCCTAATGGCTGGGGTTGGTTCCTTATATGAACATACTTTATCAAAGTATAAAACATTTAATTATCTAACTAAATCTTTTGTTGCTAAAATTCCCGACCAGTGGCATCTAAAACAACAAATGGAGTTACCTGGAGCTACAAAAATGACATTCACACCCACATAAAGTTAGTCAAAGATTTAATAATTCTGATAAACACACACTGAAGTTGTCTTACGGTCATTCAGTGCACCCATCACCACCATCACCACCACCACCACCAGTTGGCAGATATTTTAGTTCATACTTGTTTTTCAAGGTCACAAAATGTCATAAAGCCTGGAACCTTAAAGCTTTGTGGAAATACTATCTCAATATCATATAATTTTTTGGTTACATATTCATATATTTATTGATTAATTAGCATAATTTGCATACAATGTATTTGTTGGTTAAAGGTTATTATGTATTGATTAAGTATCCGTCAGACAGTCTACTTTTCTGAAAACACACGCAGCAGGAAGCTGGCCTCTTGATTCGGCTCGAAGGTAGCAGGAATTATGAAGTATTCGGCAAGTGGAAGGTCGAATCGCTGATACACTTCACGCATGTATGAGAAGTTGCTTCTAGCCACAGATCTTTGCAGATCTTCACATCCAAGAAGAACATTCTGCTTTCCCTTGTACTGCAAAACACACAGTACAACATAATCTATATGTGTTCACCATAGAACAATAGATGGCCCAAAGCCCAGGGCATTTGTAGCAGGACACGGAAATAACCTAAATTCTAAAAATACATAAAATACATACATAAAAATACAAATACATTTCTATCCAGAAAGTCCCTCTGCAGTTGCTGCGTAGAGTAAGAAACTTTTCGTGTAATGCAACTCCTAATTAATCGTATTTATTTATTAAATCTCGCACAGTATCGTGATGGGGTTTTCTTGTCTCCGGAAAAGATGCTTGTATTTATCGCCAGCTGAATGCACAAAGCGAGCCCTGTAAAGACACGGCCTGCTGCGTTTGGAGCAAAGAACTCCTGCACACAACTCTAAATGCAAACCCACTGAACACCATTACTGGGATAAACTGGACTTTTGACAACAATGGCATTAATCAACAAGTACATGGTTGTGATGCTCAGGTATTCACATTTTGGTCAGAGGTGGGCTTGTTTCATATCCATAGGATGTAGACTTAAGATTCTGTTCTGAATAGTTTAATACACACCTTGTCTGGAACCTGAAAGGTAAACACAGCAAAGAATATTGCAATTAAAATACTGAAGAGCTGGAAATGTTTAGTTTGACCTTAAAAGTAAATATTACTAAAAGATATAACTTATAGTTATATAAAAAAAATGTGATTAGAATCTTACCTTGTAGATGTAGAAGCCAATTGCCCATCCAGTCTGTTTTGCTTTGCGTGCACCTTTCTGCATCAGCGCAATAAGTACTGAACATTTATCATCACCCTGACTGTCAATGTCCAGTTTGACCCGGAACTGTGGGTTTGTGCTGAATGTAGCTGAAGAAGGCACAAACAACAATATTTATACAACAATCAGGAATACTAGAATCTGATTTGCCAGAAGGTGCACTGCACTGTTTATTAACAAATATAACCATATGTCAGGATCTGGGCAATCCTGCTAGGTTTCTAGATTTTTGTTGTAGTTGTTTGTTTTTCTTTCCTAGAATTTTTCATAGTTTCCCCACCAGATGTCACCATTCTGTCCCTGTGTCCCTAATTAGCTCCCATTGTTTCCTCCTGTGTCCTATGAGCCCTGTGTGTGTTTCAATTTAATTGTATCTATTTTGTGTCAGTCTTTTGGGTTCGATTTTGAGTTGGTCTATTTCCAGTGTTTGTTTTCCTTCTTGAGATGTGGACTTTTTTTTAATGATTTATTTATTTATTTTTATTTTTTGGGTGGATACTTTTTTTTTGCTGTTGTCTAATTTTTGATAGTAACAATAATTGCACAAGAAGATAACAACAACAGCTTAATTATTAGTGGAGACACATTACAAAAATACACAATTCATACACACACACACACAATCTTTCTCTTATGAGGTCTCTGTGTGAAAAAAATTGCTTTGAAGTTGGAAGGTAAAAATGGTTTAAAAAAAAAAAACCAAAACAATATATATATAAAACAGAGATCTGGACTTTATCTTTCAAATAAATATTTATCCTCTTACCACCAACATGCTCTAAAGTATTGCATTAGGAACTTTTAGATAGTCACCTGGAAAGTTTAAGCAGCCCCCAGCTGTAGCACCGACTTTCCATGTGCCTTCAAATTGGCAAAAGTTCCAGCATCCCAGATTACCATCGATGGTCATGTTTGGAGTCAAGTTGCAAATCTCCAGCTTGGAATATCGCTGAATAAAGTCTGAATATGACATCCTTAGAGATAGAGAGAATAAAAGAGAGAGAGAGGGGGGGGGGGGGGGGGAG
>MU532517.1:1625767-1681938 GCA_024362625.1 Silurus asotus
GGGGGGGGAGAAAGAGTAAGACATGTAACATAGAAATGTCCTATATCTTGCTCATGTGGTATTAATGTTGGCCAAGAGTCCATGTTTAGAAGCTTACATAATAATACTGATATAGGGTTGTAATAATATGCTAATGTTTGTTATAACACCTTACACTTGGATTATAAGATTTTCAAACCTCCTATGCCCATATTCACAGTAGAACATATAAAACATCAAATGTTCAAATATTTTAAGTAAAAAAAACGAGAATTGTGAATTTGATAGCAGCAAAACATCTCAAAAACATTAGCACAGAGACTGCAAAAGTCTGGAAAAGAGTCTGAGTCTGAGTGGTATTAAAATGTAACAGTTGGAGAAATATTTTGCAACCTGTAATTGGCAACAGCTGAGTAAGATGATTGGATAAAAATCAAAGCCCTTTCTGATATTTTTGTAATAATAATTTTCTAATAATATTATTGTGATTCTGTAATGGATATCACTGCATGGGCTCATTAACACCTCCAGAAATCATTGTCTGTGGACACCAGGTCATCCACAAATGCATATTAAATCTGTATCATGCGAAGAAGAGGGTATGCATGAACATGATCTAGAAATGCCGCCATCCTCTTTGGGCCAAAGTCTACGACTGTTTTGTGGTCAGATGAATCAAAATTTTAATTTCTTTCTAGAAACAATGGACACTAAGTCCTCCGGACCAAAGAGGAGAGGGACTATTTGGCTCCGATTAAAAAGTCACGGTTCTTATAGTGTTGGAGTGCATTAGTGAGTGTGGAATGGGCAACTTGCACAACTTGGCTTCATGAATGGTTTATACAGGTTTCAGAGCAACAGACGCTTCTACACAGAAAATGTATTTTTTCAGGGAAGGCCTTGCATATCTGAGCAAGACAATCCTAACTGCATACTGCATCTATTACAATAGCATGACCTTGTAGTAGAAGAGTCCAGGTGCTGAACTGGACTGCCAGCAGTCAAGACCTTTTATCATTTGCAAACATTTTGAGTATTATGGAATATCAACTATCAGAGAAAATTGAGACATAATCCAGAATCAAAGCATTGCATTTAGTATTTAAAAGGACAGTTGAACACTTTCCGCTGGTGAAAAGGCTGGAAAAGAATAAGGCAAAGTTTCATTACACTCTGCCATTCTCCTCAAGGCCAAGTATTTAGTAAGATGCTTTTCTGCTCAATACAGTTGTACAGTGATTATTTGAGCTAAGCTAGCCTTCCAAACCACCGAACTGAGGTTTCACACTGTAGCAGGTTGTTTCTGCTGTTTGGTGTGAAGCTGTAAGTGAAGTTCTTGCCCTGTCGATGACTCATGAATGGTTGTTCCTAGAAAAGTGTTTTAAACAGTACAAGTTTTATCATTCGAATGGTCTAACTGAGATAGATAAAATAAAAAACAAACTAAGAAAAAGGCGGCACATCCTTACCAGAACTCGCCATCATCGGCTGAGTGATAAAGCTTGGCCTTATCTTCGGGTGAAACCTGACTCCAGTCTTTGGAGCTAAAGATGAAGAAAATTTGTCCACCTGTTATTAAACACTGATTATTTAAATATGTGGGTTTTAAGTTTTGCACTTAGCTTTGATTAATTGACAGCCTACCGGTCACTCCAGGCACCAGTCCACTCTTTGTGACCCCAGGGATTTCTCAGACGAACCAATTTGAACCGGCCATGTTTTGCTTGCACCTACAGCAGAAAGATGAAACCGTCAGTATGTCTCTTGTGCCATTTCAGTTGAGAAATGACATAAGAGACATACTGACGGTTTCGGCTTTCCAACACACACAGTTCTTTCTATATTAGTAAACAATATATTCTTTTAGTTATTTTTTTAATTACACATTACCTTTTTTCAGGTACAGTACATCCATAAAACTGCTATCCATAATGCTAGGTCCTGTTTTCACTTATGCTACAGCAGCTTTAAATAAGTCACTTCCCTTACCAGCTCTTTTTTTGAGTCATTTTGAAATACATTAATAAACCGAAAATATAGAAAAGAACACTTGGGGGTGTGATAGTATCAGAAAATGTTCAAAGAGAGACTGGACTGCTATTATCACTGTATATGGGTTTCCTAGAACAGCATTTGCTAACAACCTTTTGTTTGCTTCAGGGAAATCCTAAAGATGCTCGTGTCAGGACACGGAAAGCTTGCAAGCTGTTACAAGCAAACAACCTATACACATAGATTAGCCAAGAAAATGCAGTGAAATTATGGGACAAACAGAAAGCAAAAGAAAGAGTAACAGTTACACAATACATAAGTATTGTAGCTACATGCATGTGAAGGCATTTTAAAAACCTCTTACATTATAGACACGGCATGTCTGGGTATGTGAATGTGAATATTTGCCCGAATAAGCAGATGCACCGGGATTCCTATTAAAATATCTAGCAAACATGTACTTTGTCTATGCGGCTCACCTCTGTTGCATCTGTGATGGAGTAGACATGCATTTCCACCAGATGCTCTTGGGTCAATCTTTCTTTTACCCCATCATTGACCTGCAAAATTAATAAATAAAAAAGTAAAAAAAACTAATATTAAAACTGATATTCTTAATTTGCCAAGGAAGCAGCTATGTAACATACAGTAATGTACGTGCTCAGAAGAGAGCGCCGACTCAGTGCTTTCTTCATGATATCAAACAGGTTTGATGGAGCTTTGTTTAGTGAGAACCACTCAGCAATCCCTCCAGTGAAATCCTCTTGTGCTTCGCTGGCAAAACCTCCCCAAAGGTTCTCGTAGCAGCCGTTCACCCTTTTAAACAAATAGGAGTTTTTAGAGATGTCTACCTATTGATGCACTACTCAATAAATTGTATCCTTAATTACATAAAAAACACCAACTAAATTTTTTTATAAGACATGTGCACACTTACTTAGCATAAGCCTTCTCCAGGAGAGCGCTCCAGAATTCATTTTTTTCTGCTGATTTCACAAACAGCAGCTTTCCGTTTATGGTGGGAAGTCGGTCATCGACAAAAACTTCTTCCCACTTGCCGTACTGCCAAAGCTAGGAAGGTGTTAAAACACAAGTAATTTAAAATCGCACTGTGATGCACCGAAACCCCAAAAACTAAATTTTGTGCATGCCAAGAACTAACTAAAACAGTCAAAGAGTGCCTGCTTTCCCAACCAAACAAAAATTCGCATTTAATTCAATTCAATCACACCTAGACTCTTATCCATTGTCTGAATTAATTCATGTTTTCCTCATACGCAAGTGTGACAAACAAATGACTTTCAAATTGAAATGGTTTCTCTGAACATTTAGTCTTTTTTTGCATGGGGGATGAAGTCAGGCTGCTTTAATTTTCGGCTATTAGGTCATTCCCTGACTACCTCAGACCACAAGGCAATAAAAATAAGACTGTATCAAAATGAGAGAGCACAACATGCTCAGGCAGGGAGGTGTAGTGACATCCTCAACAAACACCAAACACCAAACACCCCAAAGCAACCACCAACACCAACTTGGCAACCTATCCAACAACGGAGATCATTAAAAAACAGTAAAAAACACCTCAGACCTCAAAGCAACCACCAAACCCAACAATATAGTTTTCCACTACTAACTTATTATTATTATTATTATTGTAAATTTATAATAATACTGAAACTCTAAATGCTTGAATCCTAAAATTGCATAAAAAAAACCCTGTTATTCTTACGATTTAATGCTAAATGTGTACGATTGCGGAAATCCTACATTAGCCTAAAAAAACAAAACAACTGTATGTTTTACCTGAAAGCGAAAGATCCCAGCATACTTATTTGTGAAGTTCTGCTCAGGATAAATCACACGTGCCAAAACGTCTTTGTTCAGAGTGAGAGAGGCAATAGCTGCCATCAGCCAACAGTCACCTAGAAGGGTCAAAGGTTAGTTGAGCCACTGGCCATCTCCTCCATTTATGTTACAATTTTAGTTTTCGTATTGGATTTTCAAGCTATTTCTGTACATACCTGAACATTCTGAGTGCTCTTTCCCAGCAAAACCTCATTTATTTAAACTTAAATGGCCGTTAAACTTGTTTAGGGAGTTTCGAAACATGGTGGAGTTTTGCTTCAGATATTGTAAAGTAAAAGAATGTGATGGTTTTTCACATAAATTATGCACGTAAACTACACTTACCCAGTGCTCCTTGGCAGACGTCGGTACGTGTGGCACCGCTGATGATGAACTGGGGTTTTAAACACAACTCCTGCAAAGCACAGGGTGCATTAAGGGTTACATGCAGGACACTGGACAATTCTGATATGTTTGAGTCGGGAATCCTGTCCAACATCGAGGTTTAAGAGTTTGAAACATGCATTCTGGAGAAGGAACCCTTTAGACATGAGACAGCTGGAAAAGTTTGCATAAAGTGTGAACCAGACTACATGTTCGAGTCTAATTAAATGGTGTCCATCCATTCTGTTCACCATTTCTGTAGTTATTACTTTTGTCTGTTTGAAGTTGTTTCATAACAGGTCTAATTCAGATATATTGTCTATGTCTGTATCTCCTCAAATGCTATTTAGATTACTGTAATCTAAATGTAATAACTTTTTTCCATCATTTATCAAAGCTAAAAGAACTTGTTTCATCAACATTTGATCCTTTGTAAACAAAAACAACAAAAAACAACCAAAGAATTATCTAAATAGTTGTTACGTGTTAATTTGACACTACTTACTCCAGGCCTTTTCCATTCCACCCCCTTGGTGTTGTTGGAATTGGGTCCAAATTTATCAAAGCCCAGAGACCCGAATGTAGCAGGGAAAGAAGGATCACAGAAAAGCTTCCTCTGCATCAGGCACTGACTCCGGAGGGTCTCATAGTCCTGATTCAGGCACTTGTCAGACATGGTATTGGCCTGGGGTCGATTTCCTGCCAAACTCTTCCTAAAAATGTTTCAGGCTCTTGCAAAGAAGTGCGTGAATAATGGATGCTTGAAAAAATGTCTTTGCTGCAGTGAGTTAAATAGTTTTGGGTTGTCCTCCTTCATGGAGGAGGGTTTGTGTGGGTGGTCTGATTTGCTGACATAACAGAGATCGGGAAACCGATTACATTAAAAAGAATTATTTAGTTTTTCGCTTGTTTGTGTTTGTTTTCAAGTTTGTCAGTTTGTCGTTAAAGGTCAACTTGTTGCTTTATTCTTTCCCAGCCATACATTATTCACAGATTGTTATAATGTTGACTAGGTTGAGTACTATCTGTATAACAAGCATACATGCGAGCGTAAGGATTTAAGCGAGTTTGACGAGGGCCAAATTGTGAAGTCTAGACGACTGGGCCAGAGCATCTTTAAAATCTGCAGCAATTGTGGGCTGTTCCTGGTCTGCAGTGGACAGAATCTATCAAAAGTGGTCCAAGGAAGGAACAATGGTGAAATGGCGACAGGATCATGGGCAGCCGAGGCTCATTGATGCAGGTGGGGAGTGAAGGCTGGTCCGTGTGGCCAACAGACAAGCTCCTGTAGCTTTTTTTTTAATATTGAGGCTATGTTTTTTGCTCACAGGTATATACAACTTATTATGTATATTCTGTTTACACAAGATATTTTCTTCTAGATCTAGTGGTTTCAGGAGTGGCTCTGGGGAAAACAATGAAATTACATTGAAACCATTGTGGTGCACGAAGATGATGGTAAATATTACGCTTTATTTATACATAATGGAGTCACTGATGATGATACATAAATATACTGTCAAACTGTGTTACTTTAAGTGGATTCTTTAATTAAACTGACTTTTTAGGGATCTTCTAAGGTGGATTTGGCCTTGGTCATGGCCACAAATTGTGCCATCGTGAGCAGTTGATTATGAACATTATAATTAATACCAGTATAGGTATTTGTAATATGTACCCCATTTCAGGACTGCGGTCTTGAGTATATGATAACATCAGTAACTCATCAGTAACATTAGTGATATGATTCAAATTATTTCTCTTTGTCTCACTTTTAAAATGAGTTGTAAATTTATATTCTGCACTTTGGCGTCCCCTGGTGTTCATAGTAAATTACAGTAAGTCCCCAAGTTTCGAAGGTTTAAATAAAATGTTTCCGATCTTATGATGATGATAGTGATACAAAAAAAAGTGTACAAGTATTCTGTGCAGATTTCTAAGAGTTTTGCACAGCAGACAAACATAGCAGCATATGTGGTAGGATACATTGGGACGCTGCCAGGATGTACGCATCTCGCCAGTGATTGAGTTCGGTTATCTCTGTGTTACAGTGCGTATTTTGTATTTATTTGTGTTTTTAATGTTTCAAAACTCTCTTTCCTTTTCATCAGCTGCAGGTGTGCTTTCTTCCGCTTTTTTCCTTCCACTTGTGAACTGGCACTCGTCTATGCCCCCGCACCAGTTTACAACTCTTATGAATCAACATATTATTTAGTTCACACTCTAACTTAATTCAATTACTTAGTTCCAGTTCACAGTTCAGTTCAATCTGTATCAGTGAAGAGTTCGTATGGGTGTGTGTGTGTGTGTGTGTGTGTGTGTGTGTGTGTGTGTGTGCGCGCAATGAAGATTTGTACGAGTTTGTAGCAACAATTAGATTAATGTGATGACTTGTGATGATGAAATAAACAGTTGGGGCAGGGAAGTGAAGAGATGTTGTTCAGGGTAATGGGAAAAAAACAGGAGCAAAAGCTCAGCATAGCTACACAGAGTAGTTTGTCAGCTTTAGTTTCTATGCAACAGAGACAAACATTAGAGCAATTCATGAACAGAACAATGACTTGTGTACCTCATGATTTAAAATCAGCAGGATCGATGCAGAATACAATTAATAGGCAGTTACACATCATTAGCCACATAAGTGGTACAAGGTAAAACAGAAATATGTCTGCAAAAATAAAAAAAAACATAAATACCAAATGTATATAAGTATAAATGTATATAAGCAACCCTTGAAAATTTGTTCATGTGCTGCCATTTCTCTCTGTTATGGCTGTAATGGTTTTACACCTTGATTGAAGTCAATTAATTAAAAAGTTTATTGACTGGACATGACCACTTTATAGAGGGAATTCATATCAGTGCAAAAACCAAGCCAGGAGGTAAGGGAACTCAGAGACAGGATTGTTCTAAGAGACAGATCTGTGGAGGGCTACAAATATTTTTGCACACAGTGGCCTCCATAATTCTCAAATGGAAGAATTGTGGCATGAACCCATGACCATGGTGACCAAGAACCCAATGACATGGATATCCTGTGTGGGGATGGACAGCCAGAAGACAACCATCACTGCAGCCCTCTACCAATCTGGGTTTTGTGGCTTTTATGGAGTGGCTAGACAGAAGCCTCTCTTTGGCGCAAAACCCATGGAAGCCAGCTTTGAGTTTGCCAACAGGCACCTGAAGACTCTGTGGAACAAGATTCTCTGGTATGATGCAATCAAGATTTAACTGTTTGGCCTCAATTGCAAATGGTATGTCTAAAGGAAATCAGGCGCTGCTCATCACCTTCTCAAAAACCATCCCAAAAGTGAAGCATGATGATGGAAGCATCATACTGTGTGGGTGTTTTTCTGCAGCAGGGACGTGGCAATTTATCAGGGTTAAGGAAAAGCTGAATAGAGAAATGTACAGGAAGGTCACAAGTTCAAATCCCAGCACCAGCAAGCTGCCACTCTGCAAACCTTGTTGCGTCACATACCCAAAAAGACTGTAAAAAAATTGAAGGCGGTCTGAATGTACGTTATGTGTGCATTTCCACAAAACACCTGAACTACAATAAAATTGCTGTGGCTGCATGGAGAAGGGAGAATATTACTACATTTTACTATTACTATTACTTTAATAAAACATAATGGACCTATTGATGCTGTGCCATGCATATTCTATCAACTTGTGTCACTTTAAGTGGATTCTTCAGGTAAACCCATTTTTTATGGAGCTTCTAAGGTGTCAAAGTGGATATTTCATTTCGATAATATCAAATATATGAAGGCCACAAACTATCTTTGCCTATTTATAATGTCATGGACACATATTGTGTCTGCTTGAACACTTGATTATGAACATTTACTTAATACAACTTAAGTATTTGTCATGGTTACCCCATTCCAGGATTTAGGTTTTCAGTGTGTAATTACATCAGTAAACTTATGGCCACGCTGATTTGATTCAAAATAATTCTCATTGTCACTCAATAAAAAGTGTAAAAATGACTTTGGCGCCCCCTGGCCACACTCGTTTTTTATGATTTTATATACACAATATAAACATGGACATCCACAGTAAAATTCATGTTGATCTCTCAGGTTAAACAAATACTTTGTTTCTGTACTTAAGTAGATGTTTCTGGTATCAGTAAAAATCTACTTCACCATGTATTTTTTAATATTAAATTAATATTTAATATAAACAAATATCTGATTGAGACAGAGGGAGTCAACGATGTAAACATGACCGAGAACAAAGACATTCCTGATCACCAGATCATTATCATCATCCTGATAAAAATACATTTACATATTAACTCCAATTTACTCCAAGATACGTTTTTAGGCTCCAGTAAATAAGAACCCAGAACTGAAAGTTTGTGTGCTTTTCCCTATGACAGCACTGTTAATTATTTTCCTAATGTGTGGGCTATTGTTATTTTCGTCTTGACCTTATTTGAGATTTGAACAGATTGACTCAGTCATGAATCTGGTTTGTGCATTTACTATTTACTTATTACTAAATGGTTATCCCAATGTTAGTTATATTATAGAAAAAGGAATGCTTATTAATCAAATGTTTTAATTAAAAGTGTAGTACTGCACATGTACACATGAGGGAGCAAGAGATCAGTTTTTGGTTTTCTTTCAATTAGATAGCAATGAGATGAGATGAGTTTGAGTCTGAGATCTTAGTTTATCCTTAACTCGTCAAAATTGTCGATAATAAAAATAAAAATAAAATAAAATGAATAGTCATTATTATTTTTATAATAATAATAATTATAATTATAATTATAATAATTCTTCTTATTATTATTATAACTAGGGCTTCAACTAACGATTCTTTTTTTATTATTATTCGATTAATCGAATAAAAATGTATTCAATGTTTTGCTTGGTATATCTAAATAAAACCCTGATTCAGGGTATTTATGTATAAAAATGTACTTAAAAATGCAAAAGCCGTATATTGAGTTGAACTATCTTTAATTCAGACATTTTAAAGCTTATTGTTGCTGCTTCTTGAGTGCATGTGGGATTTCTCTATTGAACAAATTCACTCATGCTGTGTTGTTTCTTTCCATAAACAATAAACAAATAAATAAATATTTGAGTACAAAAGGTGAAGCAATTTGTTGTAAATCAACATTTGCATTGTATTTTGCAGACGCCAAGTTGACAACCATGCTTAAAAAAAAAACAATATAAAATATAATAATACATTATTTTGAAAATTTTTGTTTAAAAAACATCGGGTTAATTTGAATATATATATAAGCATCTCTAATGTATAAATAATTTAATTTAATATAATTTTTAAACGATATATTGGTGTACAAATGCAAAATCATTCACTGAAAACCACAACAGTGACCAAAAATGTGATCGTTTACTGCTGCTGTTATTTGCTGCTTTTAGATTATCTCCCAGAATGTTTTCCTAAAATATTTCAGTTAACATCGTTAGAACATTATGGACTAACAATCCTATATGTGAAACACGAAAACATTATTAGCCTGCTCAAAAAACAATAATAAAACAATAATTTTATTGGTAAAATTTGAACAAATATTGTAATACAATATCATTAAAAAGTACCCAAATAAAAAAAAACATCTTAAGAAGCAACTATGAATAAACAACTTTCTGAAAAATTCTAAAACCTCTGCATTTTAATGTTTAATCAGACCCAGAAGATTCAAGAAGGTCTTCAACATTCAAGGATTGAGCTCTATAGCAGGAGATCTTCCACTCTCATTTAAACTATACCTTCATGGAGCTGGTTTTGTGCACAGGGCATCGTCATGCTGGAACAGGTTTGAGTACTGAAGCTCTGAATACTAAACTGAAAGTGAAGGTGGTATGTTAACATACTTTATTTGAATGAAAGCATTTTCTAAATTTCCATCTAAATGGCATTCAAAACAACAACCGGAGTTGCCTCGGGATAAGGAATTACACACTAACCCCCACTCGGAGATTTATTTTCAATTCAGACTTGTTTTTGAGTACAGACTTGTTTCTCAAAGTCGCAAATGCCTTAAAGTCTGGGGAAGCTTTGTGGCAAAAAAATCTCAACATTGAATTATTTATTGGTTATATTATCACACATGGTTACTTTGCATAAATACACAATAAATTACCATGTATTTGTTGTTTAATGGATCTATTTACTGATTAGGTATTTATCAGGCAGCATACTTCTCCAACAATGGACATGAAGTTGGCCTCTTGAGTCTTGGTAAATGTAACAGGAATGATGAATTAATAGAATCTCCTCGCACTGGCATTACAAAGGCTTGAAAACACTGTTGCTGAAAACACAAAGTGAGCTATGTAAAGACATTGTTTGCTAACCTGAAAGGCAAACACACAGCAAAGTATACTGCCATTACAATACAAAATAGCTGGAAATGTTTAGCTTTTTTTTCTTCCTTATTAATGTACACATATCACCCCATATTGACAGAAAAACACAGAATTGTTGACATTTTTTCAGATTTAATAAAAAAGAAAAACTGAAATATCACATGGTCCTAAGTATTCAGACCCTTTGCTCAGTATTTAGTAAAAGCACCCTTTTGATCTAATACAGCCAGGAGTCTTTTTGGAAAGATGCAACAAGTTTTTCACACCTGGATTTGGGGATTATCCGCCATTACTCCTTGCAGATCCTCTCCAGTTCTGTCAGGTTGGATGGTAAACGTTGGTAAACAGCTATTTTTAGGTATCTTCAGAGATGCTCAATTGGGTTTAAGTCAGGGCTCTGGCTGGGCCATTCAAGAACAGTCACGGAGTTGTTGTGAAGCCACTCCTTCGTTATTTTAGCTGTGGGCTGAGGGTCATTTTCTTGTTGGAAGGTAAACCTTCGACCCAGTCTGAGGTCCAGAGCACTCTGGAGAAGGTTTTCGTCCAGGATATCCCTGTACTTGGCCGCATTCATCTTTCCCCCGATTCCCTCGTCCTGTCCTTGCAGCTAAAAAACACCCCCACAGCATGATGCTGCCACCATCATGCTTCACTGTTGGGACTGTATTAGACAGGTGATGAGCAGTGCCTGGTTTTCTCCACACATACCACTTAAAATTGAAGCCAAAAGGTTCTAGCTTGGGCTCATCATACCAGAGAATCTTATTTCTCACCATCTTGGAGTTCTTCAGGTGTTTTTTTTTAGGAAACTCCATGTGCTTTCTTGCACTATGTCTTGCACTAAGGAGAGGCTTCCGTTTGGCCACTCTACCATAAAACCCTGACTGGTGGAGGGCTGCAGTGATGGTTGACTTTTTACAACTTTCTCCCATCTCCCGACTCTGTGGCATCTCTGGAGCTCAGCCACAGTGATCTTTGAGTTCTTTTTTGCCTCTCTCACCAAGGCTCTTCTCCCCAGATAACTCAGTTTGGCGGGACAGCCAGCTCTAGGAAGGGTTCTGCTCGTCCCAAACGTCTTTCATTAGATGAAATTAGTTCACCTGAGAAATCCATGAAATTGCAGACTGGACTGTTGCCTGGAGTGACTGGTAGGCTGTCAATTAATCAGAGCTAATTGCAAAATTTCAAACAATTAATTAATACAAAAATGTATAATTGTGTAATGTGTAATACAGTCAAATGCCAAAAGTTCACCAGCACATTATTTAAATAACCGATCAATAAATTGTCGTTAAGAATGCCTGCTCACACAGCGACCACAGCAAGAGGTTATCGCGCTTATCAACGTGCTTCATACGGTTGCAGAAGTTGTCGGAAGCTCTGCACAGAAGAATGTCTCCAAAGAAGTGTGTTTTTGGACGGGAGAATCAGGAGAGATATAAATCTGTATTTCTACACATTGACTGCTCTAAAATATGTCCAAGTTTAATTTCTATAAAATTGTCCCTTAAGAAGATATATAAAAATAGTTGCTGAAATGTGAGAACAGTTTGTCAGAAATGTACATTCAGATCAGATAGCAATCTAGCTCTGTATACCAAATGAAAGGAGAAGATAAAGGCTGAAGATATATACACATGTATACAACAATTATTGGTACCCTTTCTTTAAAGAAAAAAACCCTCACAATGGTCACTTAAATAATTTGAATCTGATAAATGTAATAATAAATAAAAATGTACTGGAAATTAACTAATGAAAGTCGGTTAACTGACAGAAGCAGTTAAAAAAGAATACTTAAACTGGCCTGGACAGGAATGATTAAAAATAAAAGATTAAAAAAAGACTGAAATTATTTGACCATAGGGACGTGTTAAACTAAAGTGTGTCCTGTAATTAGCATCACAGGTGACTTCAATCTTGTAATCAGTCATTCTGCCTATTTAAAGGGTGAAAAGTCGTCACTGTGCTGTTTGATATTATGTTGTGCACCACACTGAACACGGACCACAGAAAGCTAAAGTAAGCGAAGTCTCAGGAGATTCGAAAGAAAATTATAGACAAGCATGCTAAAGGTAATGAATATAAGACCATCTCTAAACAGCTTGATGTTCCTGTGACTACAGTTGCACATATTATTTAAAAGTTTAAGGTCTATATATATATATATATACAGACACACCTTTCACACCTTTTTTCTTTTCCTTTGGTTTGGTATTTAGAGCTAGAATGCTATCTGATCTGGCAGGGTTAAGAACTTCACTGGAACTTGAAGTCCTGGAACCTGTTCCAGCATGACGACGTCCCTATGCATAAAATTGGTAAAGATAAACTGCTACAACACTTTACACTGAAAGAAAATGCAGTATAAACTAAACAAAGACCTGCTTTAATTGTGTGATAGGTGGCCACTTGTAGCTCATGAGAAAGAGCGTAGCGATAATGAAAGTATTATGTACTATAGTGGTATATAAACATTTTATCAAGTATAAACATATATTTATCAAACTAAATCTTTTCTTGCTAAAATTCCCGACCAGTGGTATCTAAAACAACAAATGGAGTTAACTGGAGATATAAAAAATGATATTCACACCCACATAAAGTTAGTCACAGATTTATTTTTCCTGATAAACACACACTGAAGTAGTCTTAAGGTTATTCAGTGCACCCATCACCATCACCATCACCACCACCACCACCAGTTGCCAGATATTTCAGTTCATACTCTCTCTCTCTCTCTCTCTCTCTCTCTCTCTCTCTCTCTCTTTCTCTCCTCTCTGTTTATAAGTATATATGTCCCAGTTTGGTATTTGGTATGTGCTTTTCAAACATCTCATTCTATTGCTATTCCCCATTTGCTTATAATAACCTCCACTCTTCCACTAGATGTTGCAGTATGCTTGTGGAGATTTGTGCTAATTCAGCCATAAGGATGTTGATGTAGGTGAGTTGAGGAGGCCTGGGGTGCAGTAAGCATTCTAATCCATCATGTCCAATAGGATTGAAGACCTCTATAGCAGGAGATGTTCGACTACCATGTAAAGCATATCTTCATGAAGCTGGCTTTGTGGACAGGAGCATTTTCATGCTGGGACAGTTTTGCGGTTCCTAGTAAAGTCCTAAACACTGCCAGATCAGATAACAAACAACATTTTTCAATAACAATCATTAGATAGCAATCTAGCTCTGTATACCAAATGAAAGGAGAAGATAAAGGCTGAAGATGTATACACATGTATACAACAATTATTGGTACCCTTTCTTTAAAGAATAAAGAAATAATTAAAAAGTTGAAGGTCCGTATAGGTATATATACACACACACACACACAACTTTCACCTTTTTCTTTTCCTTTGGTTTGGTATTTAGAGCTAGAATGCTATCTGATCTGGCAGGGTTAAGAACTTCACTGGAACTTGAAGTCCTGGAACCTGTTCCAGCATGACGACGTCCCTATGCATAAAATTGGTAAAGATAAACTGCTACAACACTTTACACTGAAAGAAAATGCAGTATAAACTAAACAAAGACCTGCTTTAATTGTGTGATAGGTGGCCACTTGTAGCTCATGAGAAAGAGCGTAGCGATAATGAAAGTATTATGTACTATAGTGGTATATAAACATTTTATCAAGTATAAACATATATTTATCAAACTAAATCTTTTCTTGCTAAAATTCCCGACCAGTGGTATCTAAAACAACAAATGGAGTTAACTGGAGATATAAAAAATGATATTCACACCCACATAAAGTTAGTCACAGATTTATTTTTCCTGATAAACACACACTGAAGTAGTCTTAAGGTTATTCAGTGCACCCATCACCATCACCATCACCACCACCAGTTGCCAGATATTTCAGTTCATACTTGTTTTTCAAGGTCATAAATGTCATAAAACCTGGGACCTTAAAGCTTTGTGGAAATACAATCTCAATATCATCTTCTTTTTTGGTTACATTTTCATATATTTATTGGTTAATTTGCATAAATTGATTAAATGTATTTGTTGGTTAAAGGTTATTATGTATTGATTAAGTATCCGTCAGACAGTCTACTTTTCTGAAAACACACGCAGCAGGAAGCTGGCCTCTTGATTCGGCTCGAAGGCAGCAGGGATGATGACGTATTCAGCAAGTGGAAAGTCGAAACGCAGATACACCTCACGCATGTATGAGAAGTCGCTTTTAGCCACAGAGCTTTGCAGATCGTCACATCCAAGGAGAACATTCTGCTTTCCCTTGTACTGCAAAACACACACACACACAGTGGAGGAATACAAATTTACATTTTTCTATAAAGAAAATCAACCATTTTAGTGCATTTAATTGCCAAATTCCATCAAAATACAAATACATTTCCATTTTACTTTCCAGGTGCTTAAGTTATGGGAACTATTCGTGTAAAGCAACTTATAATTCTCACTCATATTTATTTAATTTCGCACACTATGATGTGATGTGGTTTTCTTGTCTCCGGGAAAAGCTGCATTTTTTTTGTCCTATATCTTCTCCTCGCCCCTTGCGGTTTTCTCCTTGTCCCTCCATTTTTCATTCTTTGTTACCTGTACAGAGCCCTCCACAGTTTAGTGGGCGGTGCATCAGTAAATATGGTCCGTGGGAAACACAGTGCGCTGTGTTTAGTAACAATGGCATGAATACGATTTTCAACAAGCACATGGTTGTGATGCTTAGTTATTCACATTTTGGTCAGAGGTAGAGGGGAATATGGGCTGGTGTCATATCCATAGGATGTAGAATTAAGATTCTGGAACATGTCATAGTACTCTGAGTAGTTCAGACCAGACTACATCGCTGCTATTTACAATACACACCTTGTCTGGAACCTGAAAGGTAAACACAGCAAAGAATACTGCAATTAAAATACTGAAGAGCGGGAAATGTTTAGTTTTAACTAAAAAGTAAATATTACTAAAACATGTATAGTAATATAAAAAATACTTATGTGATTAGAATCTTACCTTGTAGATGTAGAAGCCAATCTTCCAGCCATTAAATCCAGTCTGTTTTGCTTTGCGTGCACCTTTCTGCATCAGCGCAATAAGTGCTGAACATTTTTTATCACCCTGACTGTCAATGTCCAGTTTGACCCGGAACTGTGGGTTTGTGCTGAATGTAGCTGAAGAATGCACAAACAACAATATTTATATCATAATCAGGAATACTTGAATCTGATTGGCTGTGCTGTTTATAAATAACTGTAACCATATGTCAGGATCTGGGGGATCCTGCTAGGTTTCTAGATTTTTGTTGCAGTTGTTTGTTTTTCTTTCCTAGAATCTTCCATAGTTTCCCCACCAGATGTCACCATTTTGTCCCTGTGTCCCTAATTAGCTCCCATTGTTTCCTCCTGTGTCCTATAAGCCCTGTGTGTGTTTTTATTTAGTTGATTCTATTTTGTGTCAGTCTTTTGGGCTTGATTGTTAAAGTTGGTCCATTTTCAGTGTTTAATTTCCTTCTTGAGATGTGGACTGATTTTTTATGTTTTGTTTTTTTTGGGGGGTCTGATTTTGTGGATTAGATTTTTTTGCTGTTGTCTAATTTTTGGTAGTAACAATAAATGCACAAGAAGATAATAACAACAGCATCATTATTAGTAGAGACACATTACAAAAGTACATTATTTTTATACACACACACACACACACACACACACACACACACACACACCTTCTCTTATGGGGGTTTTGTGTGACAAACATTGCTTTGAAGAGGTAAAAATGGTTTAAAAAAAAACAAAAAAACAAAAAAAAAACAGTAGCTATATAACAGAGATCCTGACTTCATCTTTCAAATGAAAATATATCCTCTTATCACCAACATGCTTTTAAGTATAGCATTAGGCACATTTAAATAGTCACCTGGGAAGTTTGAGCAGCCCCCAGCTGTAGCACCCACTTTCCATGTGCCTTCAAATTGGCAAAAGTTCCAGCATCCCGGCTTACCATCGCTTGTCATGTTTGGGGTCAAGTTGCAGATCTCCAGCCTGGAATATAGCTTAATATAGTCTGCATATGACATCCTTAGAGATAGAGAGAATAAAAGAAAGAAGGGGAAGAGAGAAAGAGGAACATATAACAAAGAAATCTTGATCTTGCTGTTGTTGTATTTATGTTGTCCATGCTTGGAAGCTTGCATAAAAATACAGATATAGGGTTATAATACTATGCCAATTATAAATAGCATATCCTAAAGTTTCTCAGAAGTAAAGATGGGCAGAGCTTCACAAATCTGTAATTACAAATTGTGGAACAATTTCAGAATAATGTTTCTCAACATAAAGTTACTAAATTTCTCATCATTTACAGTACATATTTTTCTTCTTTCGGCTGCTCCGATTAGGGGTCGTCACAGCGGATCATCTGCCTACATACCCACCTGTCCTCTACATCTGCCTCATTTAAACCAACTACCTGATGTCTTCCTTCACCACATCCATTAACCTCCTTTTTGGTCTTCCTCTTTACCTCCTTCCTGGTGGCTCCATCCTCAGCATTCTTCTACTGATATACCCCATGTCCCTCTTCTGCACATGTCCAAACCATCTCATTCAAGCCCCTCTCACTTGGTGACACCAAAACGTCCTACATGCACTGCCCCTCTAATAAACTCATTTCTAATCCTCTCCATCCTCGTCACTCCCAATGTGAAGCTCAACATCTTCGGCTCTGCTACCTCAGCTTCCCCTCCTGTCTTTTACTCAATATCATCTGGAGAAATCTTAATGCACAAGGGACAAGGGTGAAAATCAATATTGATCAACATGATCTTCTGGCTTTTAGGTGGCACTGCATTTAAACCTCCAGATATCTTTGTCTGTGACACCAGGTCATCCACAAATGCAGATTAAATCTGTCATGCAAAGAAGAGGGCATGTGTGAAAATGATCCAGAAATGCCACCTTCCTCCCTGGCCAACGCTCATTTAAAATGTACTAAGACAAAGTGTAAAACTGTTTTGTGGTCAGATGAATCAAAATTTGTATTTCTTTCTAGAAAACAATGGACACTATGTCCTCTGTACTAAAAAGGAGAGTGACCATCTGGCTTGTTATCAGCACTCAGTTCAAAAGTCCCATTTCTTATAGCATTGGAATGCATTAGTGCCTGTGGAATGGGCAACTTGCACAATTTGGCTTCATGAACAGTTTATACAGCTTTTAGAGCAATAGACGCTTCTATCCAGAAAATGTATTTTTCAGGGAAGACGTTGCATATTTGAGCAAGGCAATCCTAACTGCATACTGCATCTATTACAATAGCATGACCTTGTAGTAGAAGACTACAAGGTACACAGTCAAGAACTTTCACCATTTGCAAACATTTGGAGTATTATGGAATGAAAAATACAAAGAGTGCAACAAATTGTTAAGCAACTAGAATCCCGTATTAGCAAAAATTGGGACAAAATCCAGTATCAGCGCATTGTATTCAGTATTTAATAGGACAGTTCAACACTTTCCGCTGGTGAAAGGCTGGAAAAGAATACGGCAAAGTTTCATTACACTCTGGCCCACTTGTACAGTAGCTTTTTTCTTCTTGGCAAAAGTAGCCCAACCCAATGTAGCACATCTCCTCAAGGCCAGTATGTACTAAGATGCTTTTCTGCTCAATACAGTTGTACAGTGGTTATTTGAGCTAAGCTAGCCTTCCAAACCACTGAACTGAGGTTTTACACTGTAGCAGGTTGTTTCTGCTGTTTGGTGTGAAGCTGTAAGTGAAGTTCTTGCCCTGTCGATGACTCATGACTGGTTGTTCCTAGAAAAGTGTTCTGACAGTGTAGTTTAGCTTTTTGAACAGTATAAGTTTTTTAACTCAAATAGTCTAACTAAGATAGATTAAATAAAAAGCTAACTAAGAAAAAGGCAGCACATCCTTACCAGAACTCACCATCATCGGCTGAGCGAAAAAGCTTGGCTTTATCTTCGGGGGAAACTTGACTCCAGTCTTTGGAGCTAAATATAAAGACAAATTTGTCCACCTGTTATTAAACACTGATTATTTAAATATGTTGGTTTTAACTTTTGCACTTAGCTCTGATTAATTGACAGCCTACCGGTCACTCCAGGCACCAGTCCACTCTTTGTGACCCCAGGGATTTCTCAGACGAACCAATTTGAACTGTCCATGTTTTGCTTGCACCTACAGCAGAAAGACGAAACCATCAACCATCTTTTGCCATTTCAGTTGAGAAAAGAGTATATTCCCATTTAATTTTTTTTCAGAAAAGAATTAAATTCATCGTGTGCGGTTAAAGGAAAATAATGATTGTCAAGGTGATTTATACCTCTTTATATCACCACAGCTTTCCAACACGAACAGTTCTTTCTATATTAGTAAACAATTTGTTTTTTTCAATAAATTTTTTAATTACACAATTACCTTTTTTTTCAGGTACAGTACATCCATAAAACATGCTAAAACATGCACTTATGCTACCGCAGCTTTAAATAAGTCACTTCCCTTACCAGCTCTTTTTTTTTTTTAAATGTATTTTGAAATACATTACAGAAAATATAGAAAAGAACACTTGGGGGTGTGATAGTATCAGAAAATGTTCAAAGATAGACTGATCTGCTATTATCACTGTATATGGGTTTCCTAGAACAGCATTTGCTAGCAACTTTTTGTTTGCAGCAGGGAAATCCTAAAGATGCTATACACATAGATTAGCCAAGAAAATGCAATGAAATTATGGGACAAACAGAAAGCAAAAAAAGAATAACAGTTACACAATACATGAGTATTGTAGCTACATGCATGTGAAGGCATTTTGAAAACCTCTTACATTATAGACACGGCATGTCTGGGTATGTGAGTGTGAGTATTTGCACAATAAGCAGATGCACAGGGATAACTACTAAAATGTCTAGCAAACATGTACTTTGCATATGCATCTCACCTCCGTTGCATCTGTGATGGAGTAGGCATGCTTTTTAAACAGATGCTTTTTGCGCAATCTTTTTTTTAACCCATCTTTGACCTGCAAAATAAATAAAGAAATAGATAATTTTAAAGAGTAAAAAACTGAAACCCTGTAAAAATAAAATTTTCCCTAATATTAACAAATATTTTTACTCTTATATTCGATATTCTTAATGAGCTATGCAACATACAGTAATGGACGTGCTTAAAAGAGAGCCCCGACTCAGCGCTTTCTTCATGATATCAAACAGGTTTGATGGAGCATTGTTTAGTGAGAACCACTCAGCAATCCCTCCAGTGAAATCCTCTTGTGCTTCGCTGGCAAAACCTCCCGAAAGGTTCTCATAGCAGCCGTTCACCCTTTTATTGAAACAAATAGGAGCTTTTAGAGATGTCTACCTATTGATGCATTACTCAATAAATTGTATCCTTAATTACTTAAAAAAAAAAAACACCAACTAACCATAAATGTATGATAAAAGACATGTGCACACTTACTTAGCATAAGCCTTCTCCAGGAGAGCGCTCCAGAATTCATTTTTGTCTGCCGATTTCACAAACAACAGCTTTCCATTTCTGGTGGGAAGTAGGTCATCGACAACAACTTCTTCCCACTTGCCGTACTGCCAAAGCTAGAAAGGTTAAAATATAAGCCATAAACAATCAAAGATGTGTCAGAGAGTGCCTCTTTTCCCAACCAACCAAAAATGTGCATTTTTCACTTCAATCACATTTTGACTCTTGTCCATTGTCTAAATTGATTTATGTTTTGCTCATAAGCAAGTGTGACAAAAAAAAATTACTTCCAAAAAAAAAAAATGCTTTCTTCAAGTTGTTTGTCCTTTTGTCCATGGGGATGAAGTCAGGCTGCTTAAATCTTTGGTTATTAGGTCATTACCTGACTATCTGAAACCTCAAAGCAATAAAAATAAGACTGTAGCACACAGAGAGCACAACATCCTCGACATGGCAGGGAGGTGTAGTGACATCCTCAACAAACACCAAACACCCCAAAGCAACCACCAACACCACCTTGGCAACCCATCCAACAACGGAGATCATAATAAAACAGTAAAAACCACCTGAGACCCCAAAACAACCACCAAACCCAACAATAGTGTTTTCCACTACTAACTTACTATTATTATTATTTTTTGTAAATTTATAATAATACTGAAACTCTAAAAATCTTGAATCCTAACACTGCATCAAAAAGACCTGTTATTTTTCGGATTTAATGCTAAATCTAAAATTAAAAAACTAACAAAAATCAAAAACGCATGTTTTACCTGAAAGCGAAAGATCCCAGCATACTCATCTGTGAAGTTCTGTTCAGGATAAATCACACGTGCCAGAACCTTTTTGTCCAGAGTGAGAGAGGCAATAGCTGCCATCAGCCAACAGTCGCCTAGAAGGGTCAAAGGTTAGTTGAGCCACTAGCCATCTCCACAATTTATGTAACAATTTTAGTTTTCGTATTGGATTTTCAAGTTGTTTCTGTACATACCTGATCAGAGCAACCATATCTGGTTTTAAGTCTGAGTGCTTTTTTCAACAAAATGTAAAACCTTATTAATTTAAACTTAGATGGCCGTTAAACTTGTTTAGGGAGTTTTAAAACATGGCAGAGTTTTGTTTCAGATATTGTAAAGTAAAAGAATGTGATGGTTTTTCACATAAATTATGCACGTACACTACACTTACCCAGTTTTCCTTGGCAGACGTCGGCACGTGTGGCGCCGCTGATGATGAACTGGGGTTTTGAACACAACTCCTGCAAACACACATGGCTCAATTATACTTTCATTTCGTGTGTGTGTGTGTGTGTGTGTGTGTGTGTGTGTGTGTGTGTGTGTGTGTGTGTGTGTGTGAAAGGTAACAGTTGGAAAAAAATGTGCATTTAGGATTACAGGTTAGGACACTGGACAATTCTGATATGTTTGAGTCGTGAATCCTGTCTAACATCGAGGTAAAGAGATTGAAACATGCATTCAGGAGAAGGAACCCTTTAGACCTGAGACAGCTGAAGTAGTTTGCATGAAGTCTGAACCAGACTACATGTTCGAGTCTAATTAAATGGTGTCCATCCATTCTGTTCACCATTTCTGTAGTTATTACTTTTGTCTGTTTTAATAACAGGTTTAATTGATATATTTTGTCTATGTCCGTATTACTATCTCCTCAAATTCTATTTAGATTACTGTAATCTAAATGTAATAACTTATTTCCATCATTTATCAAAGCTAAAATACCTTGTTTCAACAACTTTTGACCATTTTAAACCAAAAGAAAAAAACAACAACAAAGGAATTCCCTAAAAAGTTGTTACATGTTATTCAACACTACTTACTCCAGGCCTTTTCCATTTCACCCCTTTGGTCCTGTGGGAACTGTGTCTGAATTTGTGAAAGCCCAAAGATTCGGATTTAGCAGGGAAAGAAGGATCACAGAAAAGCTTCCTCTGCATCAGGCACTGATTCCGGAGGGTCTCATAGTCCTGATTCAGGTACTTGTTAGCCATGGTATTGGCCTGGGGTCAATTTCCTGCCAAACTGTTCTTCAAAATGTTTCAGGCTCTTGCCAAGAAGTGCGCGAATAATAGATGCTTGAAAAAAGTCTTTGCTGCAGTGAGTTAAATAGTTTTGGGTTGTCCTTCTTCACGGAGGAGGGTTTGTGTGGGTGGTGTGATTTGCTGACATAACAGAGATCGGGAAACCGATTACATTAAAAAGAATTATTTAGTTTTTCGCTTGTTTGTGTTTGCTTTCAAGTTTGTCAGTTCATTGTTAAAGGTCAAATTGTTGCTTTTATTCCGTACCATACATGAACTTTCCCTTGTTTTATCAGTACTAATCTTTCCCAGCTAAACCTTATTCACCATTTTTTTATAATGTTCAATTCAATTCAATTTTATTTGTATAGCGCTTTTAACAATGAACATTGTCTCAAAGCAGCTTTACACAGATAACGTGGTGATCAAACGTAAATATGTTCTCTGTAAGTATGTTTGTCCCTGATGAGCAACTGTGTGAAGGAAAAACTCACCGAGATGGCATAAGGAAGAAACCTTGAGAGGAACCAAGACTCAAGAGGGAACCCATCCTCATCTGGGTTGCACCAAATGTCTATTTGAAGCATATATACAAAGTTGCGGGGTACAGTGATGATGATCAGAAGCAAACTGCACTCCCTAGTCAGTGCAGCAGACCGCCGACACCAACTACAGTCCAATCCATCCTCAAAGCACCCATTCTACTCCGGAATTACATGGAACCACCCAAGGTGTTGATTAGAGACCGTCCCCAGCTGCACAGAAGTGTGAAGATCCACGGAGGGGAAAGGGGCAGGAACAGTGGTCACTGGAGCCTCAGGAGCATGTTTAACTCGACCGAGAGAGAGAGAGAGAGAGAGAGAGAGAGAAACCCGAGTGAACGTGTGAATGTGAGGGGACGACAGCATACAAGTATACCAGTTCACCAAACACTCTATATCCATGCTCCTTCCAGATCTGTGCCTTTACCTAAGAAAAAATCTACTGATAAAAGACTTGACTAAATAAATAAGTTTTCAACCTTGACTTGAACACTGAGACTGTGTCTGAGTCCCGAACACTGATTGGAAGGCTGTTCCATAAATGTGGGGCTTTATAAGAGAAAGATCTGCCCCCTGCGGTAGTCTTCATTATTTGAGGAACCAACAGATAGCCAGCACCTTTTGATCTAAGTAGGCGTGGAGGATCATACTGGTACAGAAGTTCACTCAGATACTGCGGTGCGAGACCGTTAAGTGCTTTATACGTCAGTAGTAGTATTTTATAATCAATGCGAGATTTGATTGGGAGCCAGTGTAGACTGATTAAAACAGGGGTGATGTGGTCGTATTTCCTAGATCTGGTGAGGACTCTTGCTGCTGCATTCTGAACTAACTGAAGCTTATTTATGCACTTACTCACCCAGACAGTAAAGCGTTACAGTAGTCTAATCTAGAAGTAACAAAAGCATGAACTAGTTTTTCTGCATCCTGTAACGACATCATATTTCTAATTTTAGCAATATTTCTAAGGTGAAAGAAGGCGATCCTGGTGATATTATTTACGTGAGACTCAAAGGAAAGACTCGGGTCAATAATCACACCAAGGTCTTTGACAGCCGTACATGCTGAAACAGAAACACCATCCAGAGATGCTACGTAATCCGAAAGTTTGCTTCTAGCTGCATGTGGTCCTAGTAAAAGTACTTCCGTCTTATCTGAGTTGAGCAGAAGAAAGTTATTAAGCATCCACTGTCTTATGTCCTTTACACACTTCTCAACATTGTTAAGCTGATCTAGCTCATCTGGCTTTGCTGAAATATACAGCTGTGTGTCGTCAGCATAGCAATGGAAGCGAATCCCATGTTTATGAATGATTTCACCAAGAGGCAGCATATATAAAGAAAAAAGCAGTGGGCCTAAGACAGATCCTTGAGGAACACCAATCTTTACCTCATAGAGTGTGAAGTACTCACTATTTACATCCACAAACTGATAGCGATCAGTCAAATAAGACCTGAGCCAAGAGAGAGCTGTTCCCTTTATTCCTATAACGTTCTCAAGTCTAGCAAGCAGTATAGTGTGATAAATGGTGTCAAAGGCTGCACTAAGGTCGAGCAAAACAAGTAAGGAGACAAAACCCTGATCAGAGGCCAATAACAGGTCATTTACCACCTTAACTAGCGCCGTCTCTGTGCTATGATGAGGCCGAAATCCTGACTGATACATTTCAAAAATGTTATTCATAAGTAGGTGTGAGCAGAACTGCTGTGCTACAACCTTTTCTAAAATTTTGAATATAAAGGGGATTTGATATTGGTCTGTAGTTGGACAACTGACATTTTTATAATGTTGACCTGGTTGGTAGCATCTGCATAACAAGCATAACATTGATATTATAACATTATGAGCGTTTAAATGAGTAACACTGATTATCTCTACATCATGTACCTGCTAGTAGATGAAATTTATTAAGCAGTAAGTGAACATTTTCTCCTTAAAGTTG
This sequence comes from Silurus asotus, assembly GCA_024362625.1. NCBI lineage: Eukaryota > Metazoa > Chordata > Actinopteri > Siluriformes > Siluridae > Silurus > Silurus asotus. Next base: position 1,650,311 of record MU532517.1, read on the forward strand.
ATGTGTTAGAAGCAGGAAAAATGGGCGAGCGTAATTTGAGCGAGTTTGACAAGAGCCAAATAGTGATGATGGTGATTTTATGTTCAACCCGAGGGCGGATAACGAGTAACGTTTGGAACGTGGCATTAAATCATCCACAAGCTTTTAATCCACACTATGGTGCTCCGGAATCTGGAGTTTTGCTATTCCCGGAAACAAACCTTTCCAGAAGCTGAACAAGCTCAGCTCTCAGCCGGGCACTAGACGTATTAATTTTCTTTTCCTTGGTAAAGAGACAGATACAAATCTTCTCCGAGGCTCTACAGTTTGGGATTCTGTGGAGGGGAGGGTGGGAGTGCAAACGTTCTTATTTTTCCCCATAATTATTGTTTCTGGGTTTGATTGGGTTTTTTTTTTTTTCTACTTGGGTCAGCAGGGCTTGCTTGAGAGCCAATAGTGATGTCTAGACGACTGAGTCAGAACATCTTCAAAATCTGCAGCTCTTGTGGGCTGTTCGCGGCCTGCAGTGGTCAGTATCTATCAAAAGTGGTCCAAGGAAGGAACAATGGTGAAACGGCGACAGGGTTGTGGGCGGCCGAGGCTCATTGATGCAGATGGGGAGTGAAGGCTGGTCCGTGAGCCAACAGACGAGCTCCTGTAGCTTAAATTACTGAAGAAATTAATGCTGTTAATGTTTGATGGATCAGGAATATCCAACTAATTATGTATATTCTGGTACACAAGATATTTTCTTGTGGTTTCAGTAGTAGCTCTGAGAAAACAATGAAATTAAATTGAAACCATTGTGGTGCCTGGAGATGATGGTAAATAATATGCTTTATTTATACATAATGGAGTCACTGATGTTGAGACATGAATATACTTTCAAACTGTCACTTTAAGTGGATTCTTTAATTAAACTGACTTTTTAGGGATCTTCTAAGGTGTATTTGGCATTGTCTCTTTGATTTCTCTTTGTCTCACTTATAAAATGAGTTGTAAAATTATATTCTGCACTTTGGCATCCCCTGGTGTTCATAGTGAGTTACAGTAAGTCCCCAATTTCGAAGGTTTAAATTAAAATTTTCCGATCTTATGATGATGAAACCGCAAAGTTTCCCAGTAGGGGCAAGATCACTAAAGTCTTAAAAATACCGTATTAAACTCAAGCGAGGCGAACACGCACATTAAAACAAACAAAAACACAAACTTCGATATGAACGTAAGAGCCGCATGAAACCAGCCAAAGAGCCACATGCAGCTCGCGAGCCGCATCTGGGAACATCTGGGAATTATTTTAGAATCTGACTGGTTTTCAGCTCTGTATCTGATTTTATGTGGTGTAGGTGGCAAGGGAAATGTGCAGTAATGGATTTGGTGTCTGTGTACTACCCTAGATGGACCCCCCTTTTCAGGCTTGACAGTGAATACAGCTATGTCTGAATGATTCTGCTTAAGTACAATGCAGGGTGTGTGCTCCCACCTGTCCTGGATTATGTTTCTGCTCCTATGTTTGTGACTGCGCAATAGCACACGGTCACCAGGCCTGACAAGCTCTCCATAGGACTACTGGTTATACGTTCTCTGACGTCTTTTAGAGGCTTCTTTGGCAACTGTGTTCGCAACTTCTACAGCAGTCTTTAGTCGGCTATGGTGACTCTTCACTCAATCATTCGTTCTCTGCGTCCACCCTCCTCCAAATCCTTCACACCTGAGACTGAGACCATACAGTTTACAGAGTTCCTTGATCACTTGTTCCTCGAAACATCTTCCCTGATCTGCATTCAGAAGAGCTGTACACCCATAGTAGACAAACCAATGTTTGATGAGGGCCTTTGCAATGGTATGTGCTGTTTGGTTCTTGGTTAGGACAGCAACTGTAAACCGAGTAAACATGTCTGTCAGAACAAGTTGATTTTTATACGTATCAAAGGACATTTCCAGCTGGGTATAGTCCATGGCCAGAACTTCTAGTGTAGCATGTCATTGGGGCTCGGCTCCTTGGAAAGACATCTTTTGCAAGAGTACATCTTTTACACTGTTCTATCCACTCTTGCACATCTTTACACATGCTGGGCCAATAGTAGTTCCTTCTCACCAATGTCAAAGTACTTTTTAATTACTGTCAAATTCAATTACTTAGTTACAGTTCAGTTCAATCAGTGAAGAGTTTGTATGGGTGTTTGTGTGTGTGCAATTAAGGTTTGTACCATTTTGTAGCAACGATGAGATTAATGGGATGACTTGTGATGATGAAATGAACAGTTGGGGCAGGGCAGTAAGGAGATGTTGTTCAGATGGCAGGGTAAATGGAAAAATACTGAAACCAAGGCAACCCACCAAAATAAAAGTCCTCTTAGAACACATCATTTACATACTCTAACTGATGGGGCCATCGGAACACATCTCCATCATAAGTCGGGGACTACCTCTTCAGTACAAACATGGATATTCACAATGAAATTCATGTTTGTCATCGAGCATCCAACATTGCTGTGGTACAGTAACAATCTTCTAAGCCAGAATCAAGAGTCCTTAGAGCAGTGTGCAGTGGACAGCTTGCAGGAATTTCACAAGAGTTTCTTGGAAATACTTGTCTTAGACATTCTTTAATTCCTTGGATTACCTTCATTTCATAAATGGATTTAAAAATGCTTGAAATCAGTCTGGTGCAACATCTTGGGCACTGCCCTAAATTCATCTTACAGAGATCCAATACCTGGCCTCAAGCCTAAAGGACTAGCAGCGTTTGCCTGAAATACGACACCTGCTAAAAACTGACAAAAAAATCTATAACAAGCTCTTAATTTTATCCCAGACTTGTGTGCGGGCAGACCCTCAGGTGTGTCCTTTGTGTTATCAAATCTATTCATCCACCAGATGGCAGATGACCTGCAGACAGGTAAACAATTACCTGCCACACCCCTTCCCCCACCACCCACCTTCTATTCTTCAGCACCTTATAAGTTCAGCACACAAGCTGCACAGTAAAACAGACGCTCTTCATCACATTCTCAAAAGACTAGCCAAAGCTTTAGACTAGGCTTGTGTCAAGATGTCTAACATCGCCAATGTGCTGGCCAAGAGGAAGGACAAAGAGGAAGGACTGGGAGGCAATGATAATGCCGTTTCTTTCAATAAACAGGATTTTGAGACACTCCGGAGTGAGTGCTTGGCAAGTGGCAAACTCTTCTGTGACCCCACTTTCCCTGCTGAAGTCAGCTCTTTAGGATTCAACCAGCTGGGAAAACATTCCTCCAAGACCATAGGAGTGGAATGGAAAAGACCATCGGTGAGCATTTTGCCAGTGTGTGATGGATAACCAGTACATTTTAGGGTGTTTTTGCCTATGTAAATTAGAATGTTGGTTTTTCTTTCTAGTGTAGAATAAAAAAACTATTGGATGTTTATACAAATTTAAGGCATTCTGCTATATAAAATGGTTCTTTTGTTCTTCTTTTGATCTCTGAAAGGTGTCTCTACAGTTACAGAACTTCCTCTATTTGCTTTCTTTTTTAATGTGCATTGTTATGTTGTCTGTGGTGATGAATGAATAGAGTACACATACAACAAAAACATCAAAGCTCTACCTTGTTTGGTTTTACATAGAGTATTAGGGAAAAATCCATCAATTACTGATCAATAACAAGCAATGAAAAGCTAATTCAAATGTATAATTTAAATAATTAACAACCGAGCAACATTATGGTTGTTTTATTGTAATTATGTGGAGTATTCACCATACAAATGCCTGCGAATATGTTGTAATATGGAAACTATAACATTACTATAACAACGCATTAATACAAACCTGCAATTCGCCTGGAGATGCTTTATAGAAAATGTATATTACAAGATTTGAGAATTTCACCAAAATTCACTAATGATAAACTTTTATTCCAATCATGTTTTCTGTCCCTCTCTTGTTGTTAAGGATCTTTGCCCGAATCCTCAGTTCATTTGTGATGGAGCTACGAGGACTGACATCCGCCAGGGAGCTCTAGGTAAGCCGAAAACCTTTAAAGCTGTTCTTGAGTTAATAAATGTTTCAGGACCGCCTGTGTCCCGGTGACACGCCTCATTGTAATATACACTGTAATCAAGCAAAAAGTCTCATGCATGATTTATTTTTTACTCTATGGGTGTCAAAAGGGGCGATTGTACAGGGTTCGATTTCTGACCCAGGTAATCATCAGCATGGAAAAAAAGTTAAGACATGGCAAGACATGCTTAGGTGCTATATGGCTGGTAATGTGGTGTAAGTTGAATGTTGTATTCATTCACATTATACCAAAACAAAGGGATTTGATCTCCACACAACCATTAACCTCTGATCCTTATAGGATATATGTCATGTGACCACCTTATGTAGCAATTCTCTGGAACAGTATTGGAGCCAAGAACACCATTCCTCCAAAAGATATGGATTTTGATGATAATAGTGCTTTTGAAAATGGTGATCTAAAACCACCAAATCTCTCAGTGATATTCAAAGCCATAGTGTATGAGTTAAAACAATTTCATTCTTATTAAACCATTCATGGGTGCCGGTGAAATTTTCCCACTGTGAAACGAATAATGGTATATCTTAAACAAGGCTCTGGCCGACTTGATATAGTTTGTCGTTGGATCATTCAGGAAAAACTTAGTATTGATTCACAGTGGCACCTCCATCAAAAAAATTGTTGGTCTTAGGCATTCCAGGTAAACCCCCCCTATTTTTTTGGCAATATGTTAAAATGTTAAATAAATGTCAGATTTTAATTGTTTTCTAAAATGTGCCCTGTACATAGCCGAAATCAACCTGATCTGTTGTGCTGTTGTTGAAGGTTTATTTCATTTAACCTGCAAATGACCTTTGACTCATTCAGGTGACTGCTGGCTCCTGGCGGCTATTGCCTCTTTGACTCTGGATGCTGAAATTCTTGGGCGTGTTGTTCCCGCTGATCAGAGTTTCACTGAAAAGTATGCTGGCATCTTTCACTTCCAGGTGGGTTTAAAATATAATTTTGTTATAAAGGGCTAACTAACTGGCCCAGAATAGCGTCAGCATTTTTTCCTCCTTTGATTGGTTGGTCAGAGGAAAACTGGTACAGCCAAGTTCGAATGGCAAAACATGTCTGTAGTGCTGCACACATGAATACATTGGAGTTCAACTTTTTTATGCCTACGGAGGAAAAGAAATGTATTTAGTCTCGGACATACTTAAAAATACATTTTGAAGAAAAGTTAGACATTGTGAGGAAAGGTCGCCCAACCCAGTAGCTAAATACCTTGTTTTAGCTCGGTAAAGGGTTTGTTTACCAGTTCCAGACCAGAAAATGCGAGTAGTACCACTGGATTTTAGCCTCTGAGGAGCGGTGCAAATTATGAGTCTGCATCTCTGGTAAGTAGTTTGTATTTTATAAAAATGTTTGTTTTTTTCAGGTTATTAGACAAAAATTGATTCTAAACTGCTCCAGATGATGTAGGTGCACAGTTGTGGTTGTAGTGTAGCGGGTTGGAGTTGTCCTCACTTGTTTTTTTGCTTCAGTAAAATGGTATTCACCCTCCATATGTGAAATGCCCCTCTCTCTCTGTAAGGCCACTTGTTGATATATTGCGTTTTTGTATTGTATTGATGGTTTCCATAATTGTGACCTGATAGTAGTGGTATTAAGAGGTGGATTAAGTTGGGTAAATCCTCACTGTGAAGGCCCACGTACCAAATGAACGGCCCACCACTGCTAATCACTGACAATTAGTCCTTATGCATTAATCTTACTCATTTAGCCTTTGTTGGCTTTTAACCAGCACACACCACATAATCTGTTTGATGGCTGAGAGATTGGTTTATAATTTCTAATTAGTCATAACATCTAATGAACGCCAGGCATGTTAATGTTTAACCTCTTAAACATAATCCTTGGCACATTTAAGGGAGGCTAAGTTATAGGATAGGTTATATCCTACAGATTTACTGCCACCTCCTTCTATCCACAGATTTGGCATTATGGTGAGTGGGTGGACGTTGTCATTGATGACCGACTACCTACAAAAAATGGTCAGTTGGTGTTTGTTCACTCAGAAGAAGGGAACGAGTTTTGGAGTGCCCTGCTGGAGAAAGCCTACGCAAAGTAAGTGTGATTGCATGTGTAAATAACACTGATGCTTTTTCTTGTTGTCTCAGTAGCTGGGCAAGATTACAGGCATTGTCTAACATGAGTTTGTCAAAGTCAAACATTGATTACCAAATCCAGCCACAGCCCAAAATATACACATTATCCACCTAGTTGTAAAATAACTACGCAATAGCAGAGCCAGCAATGGCATTCTGAATTTTGGAAGTGTTAATGCATATGATAAACCGAGTTACCTGACTCAAACACCACTGCCAGACAACTTCCTGTCAGTTCTTTGCCTGGGAGCCTAAAGTGTGCTTCTTTAGTTTAAAACAAAAATCTGATCATTTTAATGTAGTAAGCTCTACCAAGAGATAAGATGAGAATACTAGACAAGATAAGAGCAGAGCAATGCTAAGCTTCAAGGCAAGCAGCACCAAACCAAGGCCACCAAACACATTGATCTGTTAAACATGCACAAGACTCACACCAACTGGCTAAACAGTAATTACCACAGAAACAGGATACAAATATTGGCTAGAACACCTGTCTGGGTTCTCTTCATAATCATTTCTGATAAAAAAAAATGGACAATCCCTCATCACCACAGATCTAAAAGATCCAGTCAATATCTGTGTGTACACATTGGCTGCTGGGTGGACAGTCCCAACAGCAAGCTGAGCCACACTAAACAAATATCCTTATATAATATGAATTTGCATGTGGTCGTGGTGCTCGGATTGAATTGCAAATAAGTAGTCAAAAATTCAAACAGACTCTTGGAATTTAGCTCATACTCATGTATACCATATTGTTTGCAACTCCAGTAGAGAACAACGCTGTTTTTAGTTGAATGCTTACTAGCTGAAAGTAATATAACAAAGGCAGTTGTCAGCAGTAGTGTGCACACATCCTGAGATGTTAAACTGATAAAGAAGTTGAAATTCTCCATGCAAAAAGGTAATATGAGATGGCAGATGCCAAAGCTGGAGAAACCCTGCAAGTTAAAATGTATAGCTTCTCAATACAAGCTCAGCTAATATACAATAGAAGAGTGGAAGTTGCCCACTATGGTTACTTATGGAATGGAGATATAAAAATATTCTGGGACATAATGCAATAGCACACAACTGGCCAATCCTACAGCTGCAAGATTTTCCTTCCCCCAAGCCTGCTCTATCATTAAACCACACCTGTAGAACCTGATGAACAAGTTACTGTCACACAGCAGATCACACATTTGGAAAATCTGGGTCTGAAATTATTCATTGGAAATGATGTACACATCCTTGTGTGTATATGGTGCAAACACACTAGTGATGGGGAGCAGAGTTTGCTCACATCAAACTATGGCCAAACACTACCTGCCAAAGATACTATTACTGTATGAGGTAACCATAAAAGCTCTGTCCATTGAGGGCCCTCAAACTCTCTCCATGTTCTAGGCTACTAACCAACTGTTTGTGTGATTTAAAAAACAGAATTTGGGGATGTCCACTATCTAAAGTCGGGTTATTTCACTGGGTATAGAGGACTTGGACTTTGAGTTTAAACCATTTAGTTCTGTAGGAAACCATCCCTGACACACCTTTACTCATGTGTAACCATTCATTCTAATGGCATAATTATAGTATTTACAGAACTACATTTAGCATTGCTCAAAGAGTTGCAAAGTTTCACAGGTTCATTTCAAGAATCAAATGAAATCTGTATATGTCATCATTGTGCATCATTTCTGTCTTTTTATTCCTGTTTCAATCTGTTCTGGATTTTAAAACACAGGATGATTGCAAAGGCAGGAACTATCAAAAAATAAAAATTCTCCTGAAATGAACCCCTTATTGTTTTCCTGTAATGTTTGCTCTGGGAACCCATTTCAAAATTTTCTTTAAAGCAAAACAATAGGTATACCAGGAAAGGACTTCAGACTGAAAGAGTATTTGCTATATTAATATGTGCTCAAACAAACTGCATGTTTATCCAGCTTATAAAAGGCTTCAAAAGCTATATGACCAGTTAGTTCTGTTGTGCTTTTCTTTCCAGGTTGAACAGCTCGTATGAAGCTCTTTCAGGAGGCTCCACCACGGAGGGCTTTGAGGATTTTACCGGTGGAATTGCAGAGACCTACGAACTGCTGAGGCCCCCCCCAACTCTGTTCAATATCATCAGGAAGGCATTGGATCGGGGATCTCTGCTCGGCAGCTCTATAGATGTGAGCATTTTATATAAGGCACCGTGTGCTTTATAAGACTGGACATGGTCATTCATGGCAAATGTGCCATCGTGCATCTAATCGGCTTCATCCCGTCTAATGAAGTTTAAACCCTATTAGTTCTGGCAAGCTTTTCGAACTACCATTAGACATCCAATTAAGTACTTGACCACAATAAGTTCATTGCAAACTACATTTTGTTTACTAGCTGCACCAAGCCAGTTGTGTAGTTCTTATTTTAACAAGGCTTAAGACCTTAAGACCCAAGATGCCTTAGTCATCATTCTGGGGGTGGCAATTAGCCTAGTTTGTTTGCTAATGCCTTGTGCAAGATTCATCAGCTGGAACCGCGTGCATTGCATCAAACCGTATACACCGGCAACAGTTTACCGTGTGAACAAACACAATTGAGCAAACACTCAAATCATGTGATATTTTGATTGACTGCAGCTCTAGCTCATTTTTATACATATTTAAACAAGTGGAGTTTGAAAACAACATTCATGAATGATAAATATCAAAGCAAGGAAAACACATTTTTTGCTTAATTATTCATTTAGTAATTTTTTGGACATGGATTTTGCTAGTTTTATTGTTTGAAAAAATGTGTAATAAATGTGTAAATATTGTGTTCCTGAACAGATTAGCAGTGCATATGAAACTGAAGCAGTGACCAGGCAGAAGCTGGTGAAGGGACACGCCTACTCCATCACGGGAGCAGAAGTGGTGAGGCCCTTGCGTTTACTATGAATTGCGTTGTGCAAATATTTAAAGAAGAACTCGTCTTTATGTCGCAAAGACAGTTGCATGAAAATAAGATATGGATAGTGAGATAAAAAAAAAGTAAATCATTTTTATTTTGGGTTGCAATTACACAAACTATATTGTAATGCTTTTTGGAGCATTCAAAAAAAGTTGGTGGACCCCCGACCATAAGCTTGGTATGCGCTTTCAGAAATATCCTATTCCACAATTAGTCCCCATTTGCATTGTAATAACCTATACTATTTTGGGAAGATGTTACACTAAATTTTGGAGTGGTCAGAGCTGTATAGCTGGCCACTCAAGGTCTTCCACTCCAACCAATGTTAAGCAGATCTTCATGAAGCTGACTTTGTGCATAGGGGCATTGTCGTGCTGGAACAGGTTTGGGTTTCTTAGTCCAAGTGAAGGGAAAATGTAATGCTGCCACATCTAAGGATGTCCTATACAATTGTGTCCCTCCAACTTTGTGGTAACATTTTGGGGAAGAACCACATGCGGCTGGAAAAATCAGGTGCTCCAAAACCTTTGTCCCGATAGTGTATATATAAAATAGAACTCATTATTGGTGTCGCTTATGTAAAGTTTAGAAGACAGCACCAACTTGCTAAATGAGGATTGAAATGTTTGGATACAAACAATGGGTTTAAATTATGAAGAAAATTAAGTTAGTAGGTAAAGTTTCTTGAATCATGCTTTAGTTCCTGAGCTCTGGTATGATTCTCCTAGGTTCATGTCTCTGGGAACCCGGTTCAACTTGTGCGCCTGAGAAATCCATGGGGACAAGTGGAGTGGACCGGAGCTTGGAGTGACAAGTATGTTTCGTTACAATCGGTTCATCTGTTTTGTTAAATGGATCGGATCGTCTGTTTTACTAAAATTTTAGCAATTTGTTATGAAAGCAAACAAAAATTTCATTACTTGCCATCCTCAGTTCTGAAGAGTGGGATCAAGTGCTGCCAGAAGAGAAGAGCAAACTCGATTACTCGGCAGAAGATGGCGAATTCTGGTATAGATTTATCTTTGTATTCCTACTTTCTGTCCTATCTTCCTCCCTCAAATTTGTCTGTCACTTTCTTCTCTACTTTGTTTCTCACTTTACAGAACTTTTGCATCTTCAATTGATCAATAGATTTTTTGCTCAATCAAATGCTTTCCATGGTTCTCTTTTTTATATATAAATATGCTTTTCTTTCAGGATGGCTTATTCGGAGTTTGTGCAGCAGTACTCCAAGTTGGAGATCTGTAACTTGACTCCAGATACTCTGACAAACGAAGGCATTGCTCGCTGGAGCTTTCATCAGTTCGAGGGCACTTGGAAGATTGGCTCTACTGCTGGTGGTTGCAGAAACAACGCAGGTCCTTAATTTTTCTTATATGGCCTGAGCTAGAAGTAAGGAGACATTTTAACATACTGTACCACAGGATATTATTTAATAGGCAACATGGGATTTGAGGTGGGGTAAGAGTAATGTAATCCATGGGATAATCTTAAATAATCATAGTCAGACATAACAAAGGCTCCAAACTTACACAAACACTAGGTATTGCAAGACTTTACAGTAACAAAACATTGCATGAGCTGCTTAAGTACTGTTTAACTAGGACATAACTTATGAGTGTGAGTGGTGCAATGTCATTCTGGTGATTGCAGCCTCTACTGGTGGTGAAGGGAAGTGCCTTGAATTATTATAGGGAATAGGAATGTTTTTATCCATTTCACATAATATTAGGGACTGAAAATTAATTATGTGATGGGATTGGTTACTTGGTCAGAGACACTATTCTAATTGTCTGAAATTGTGCTCTGTCCAGCAACCTTTTGCTCAAACCCCCAGTATGTGATAAATCTGGAGGAGACGGACGATGATCCCCACGACGGTGTAGACGGCTGCTCGTTTTTGGTCGGCCTAATGCAGAAAGATACGCGCCAGGAGAAGCAGTTTGGACGAGACCTCAACACAATCGGCTTTGCTATCTATAAGGTACTGACCTAGCACACCATGGTGTCCCAATGTATTTAAGTATTACTGCAGTGTATCCAAAGGGAGATCTTCAGTTTTCATTTGTATGTCAACTAAAAAAATATAGATTTTCTTTTGGTATATTTAAATATAAATATATATTTATATATGTTGTATTTATATTTATGTATATTCTCTTGTGTTTTTCAGGTTCCTGATCAGGTGCGTCTGGTGTGATGCTATTTTTCTTTTTTTACAATTGTATTTGTGAATATTTGAATTAGAAGACTTGTCCTTGATAACCATATGATAGCAGCAAACCTAAGTTTACATTCGTCGTGCATATATCTGTCCTACAGTATAAAGGTCAAAATAACATTCACCTCGGCCCAGACGTCTTGCTGCGCCAGAGAGCCGTGGCCATGAGCGACACCTTCATAAATATGCGGGAGGTTTGCTGCCGTTTCAAACTACCACCCGGTGAATACGTCATCATTCCTTCTACATTCGAGCCACACCGCAAGGGATCCTTCATACTTCGTGTGTTTGCTGAGAAGCAGGCCACTGCCAGGTATGATTTGCTGTAGGCTTAGATTTCAGTGAGAACAACTCATTGGGATAACATTTATCCCACACCATAGCTGCAAATTTGGCATTCAGGTTCCGCAAGAAAAAGTCAGACAATGTTTACAATTTGAAAGTTCCTTGTATTCAGAGTTGTTTTACTCAGATGAATTCGAGGCTTTCTGTTCCTGTGCCATAAGTATCTTGAGTACAAGCATCTGAGACAAGTTTTTTTCACTAGTGTCTTGCAGCATTGTTCCTATTGTGTAATGCGTTTCATTTCCTACTACTTTCTCTGACTAATCCCATCCTGTACTTACAGCCCAATGGAGACTGATATCAGTGCAAATATCAAAAAGGTAAACATGCTAAAACAATCCAAGTGGTATCTGAATCATATATTTTTTGGTTACCTGGAAAAACTTGGCCAACACTAAATTCTCTCTGACAGGAAAAGATCTCACAGAAAGATGTGGACCCTCATTTCCAAACCCTCTTTAAGCAGATTGCTGGAAATGTACGTCAAAACATCAATCTATTACATGGCTTTACTAATGTACTTCCTGGGCAAGCTCTAAATTGTGTTCTCTCCTGTACAGGATTCTGAAATCTCTGCAGTAGAGCTGCAGAAGATTCTGGACAAAATTGTGTCCCAACGTAAAAGCTCACTCGTCTTTCATTTCACGGGTCATGACCTGTTTGCTTGATTTTTCTAATTGTCGATTGTGCTAATAATTCCTTTTTTTATAATATAGGAACTGACCTGAAGACGGATGGCTTCACCATTGAAACTTGCCGCCATATTGTCAGCCTATTGGACGTATCCTTTGTATTATAGACACCCCTTTGAAAAATTGGACAAGTCAGACTTATTAAACTAAAATAGCTGGAACATTTTTAACCTACCAGACAACAATCTATATCTATCTTAGATTGTTTGTACAACATCAGTTTTTTTTAGCCTTGACAGGATGCAGAAAGACGGCAACGGGACCCTCGGGCTGATGGAGTTTCATGCATTCTGGTTGAAGCTACAGAATTATCTGGTACATGACGCACACTTGCATACATACACATACACACATAGTTATCAAACTATCCTCACCCATAACCTCTGTCAGTAAAAAGAACGATTGGGATCTTGTTTAAAGGTGGATTAGGTAAGATTAGGTATTTGATAACTAGGCAGAATCAACATTTTGAATAATTTCATGAAATTGTAGTCCTTGTGTGTTCAGGTTCTTCATACCTCCCAGATTATATCAAAACTGTTTAATCTTTCAAACAAAGACAGCCAGGTGTCCCAAGCTTGATCAAATTTCTCATTACTTTAACAGGAGATCTTCAAGCGCCATGACACGGACAACTCTGGCACCATTAGCTCCCATGAGCTGAGAGATGCTCTCAACAAAGCAGGTAAGGCTTTGCACCAACAGGTATCATACACGAGTGTAACCACTGGCCATAGCAAATATTTACGGCACCTTATAACCATGATCAGTGTTATCACAAGAACGTAAAAATAGTCTGATTTCTCCTAGGATTCCAGCTGAACACACACGTTCTAGAGGTAATCGTCCTTCGCTACTCAGATCCGCAAAGCGCCGTTGACTTCGATTCCTTCGTAGGCTGCGCAATCCGTCTGGAGCTGCTTTTCGGTGAGTGGAACAGATCTAAATTTAGGATTGCAGTACAATTCGGAGTTAATTCTTGGTTGTCAGCTCCAATTATTGCAACAATAACAACCAATATCAATAAGACCAAAGCTATCTACGGTAAGGTCTACTAATAAATAAAGCCTTATTATACAACTGATTTTGTCTCCCCCTTGTGTTCAGTTATGTTCAACAAGTTTGATAAAAACAAAACTGGCAAGATTGAGCTGGATATTATGCAGGTAAATATCTTTGTCTACCATTTTTATTGATCTGTATATTGGTTTTAAACCTGAAGTGGGTGTGGACAAAGCAAAATATTATTCAATACAATGTAAAACTCACCACTGACAGCTCCTCTATCTCAGCTACATCACTCCAGGTCATAAGAGATAGCATTGGACACAGTATTGTGTTTCTATTGACCCTCTATAAATATTATCTTGTTTCATTTGATTCGTTTTCAGTGAATAAAAGTATTTTATTTTGTTCTATTTTCCAAAATATAATTAAAATGTTTGCCTAAATGAAACCACAATGACCCTCACCCAACAAGTCACTAAGGATTCTGGATCCTGGGACTTCCGCAAACTTTCTTTATGAGTAAAATCTGAATGGTATCACTATATATTTTATTAATGTACTTATACATATTTACATACCAGCTTACTCTATAATATTGATTATTGTCTTTATTATTTCCTGTATTTCGTTATTGTTTCTATAGCATCATCCCACACAGGGGCTAATTAGTATCTAATCTAGTTGTTAATCCATGCGAATTTATGCCTTCTATATGTTTTCTTAGTGATGCATTTTTTTGGGGGGTAAGGAGTCTCCAGTGTCAACTATAAGTCCTGACCTGTAAAAGTACATGTTTTGACAAATGCATTAGCAAATGGATGTGATATAAAAAGTGAAATTAGTTGAAGGAAATAGCAGCATACTTAATCTGTTTTATTTCTTGCGTCATGTTTGAACATTTTTCGATCATACATGTTTGTTTTTCAGTGGTTATGCTTGGCACTAAGCTGAATTCCCTCAGACCTGTACAATCCACGGTGTACTGAGAAGGCGACAGCACCATTTATTCCACGCCGATCAGGCCTTTTAATCAAACAGGATGAAAATTATTGTTTGATTTACTATATTTTTGTTATCGAATCCGGTTTTAGGTATTTGTTTGGACAGATCACACCATGAAACACAATAATAAATGCTAATTGAACCCTGTATCCTGGTACAGTTCTGAATTTTTGGTGCTTTTTTATGTTTTTTTTTTTTTTTCTTCGAAGCATAATGCAGTCCTTGCTCAGTGCGGTTAAAAACAGTATATTCTTATATAACACTCAAAAAAAAACTAAGCTGATATAATGCATCACAATCACACCCTGCTTTATTAATAGGTTAATTATTTTCTATTATTTTGATATTAAAGATTTAACGATAAGCATGATATGATGTGTTTTTAAAGATTAGGCGTTTTCCATCAGGGAGGATTGAAGATAAAGGCCGAGAATAAAAATGTGGAGTCATGCATTAAAGTAGGCCAATGTGCCAAAGTTGTTGCACAGTGTAACATTTAAAACAGAGTGGCTTTAAATCCAACAAACGACTTCCCTTTGCTTGTTGAGTGTATATCTAGTAGTAATTTAATATAAATTGCCTGTCAAAAGTCTTTATAAAAAGAGTCTAATGTTTTATTTGTTTTTGAAGAAACATGGACCGTCCTTTTGTTTGTTTAATTAGGCCACGTATTGGTATGAAGAGTTCCTTTTACCAATAGATCAACATATGTATACAGTATGTGCTTTACATTATTTTCATTAAAAAATCCTCCCTTAGCAAGAATAACATCTTTACACATTCCAGGCATTCGGACAATTTGTTTCTCCAGATGAAATACTTTGCCATGTCTCTTTTAAATCTTCCCAAATTGTTCTTCACTTGTTGTATATTTCTGTTTGACCTTCTTGTGATCCAGTTAATCCCAAAGCCGTTCAATAGGATTAAGGTGAAGTGACTGTTCAGGTTTTTTCATGATAAATAACACTCTAGCCAACTATTTGCTCTCTAAATAACGCTTATCGAGCTCGGACCTATGCTTCGGGTCGTTGTATTGTGAAGTCAGTTTCAGTTAGTCGCAGTCTGGGTGAAATTGCTTGGGGTTGAATTATAAAATTGTAGCCATGTTTGTTCAGTATTCTTTTTACCGTTTAACCTACATGTGTAAGTTAGCATCTTTTCCAAATATAAACCTGGTGAAGTGGAACATGGCTACATGCATTTCATACTACATTATATACTATATCAAATAATTTTCATCATAGTAGAAAACTGTATGCCTGATTTAAAAACTTAAAAATTAATACATCCCATATAGAAGCAACAAGGATTCGCTTGTGGAAATACATGTGCATTGCAATTTTCCATGATCAAGGTTTGGTTGCTAATACACCAAGACTGCAATGTAAACAAAACACCTTTCTCAAAGCTTATTAAGAAAGCACACACCCTTGGTTGCACACAAACACTCACACGCTTTTAATAATGTTATTGGAAGGCTTTCTCTATAATCCTGCATGGATGCACAACTGCAAACTCTTTGTCCTGTAGGAGCTAAAAAAGTTTGATTCGGATATACTCATATGTGGGTTTGAATATAAGCATCTGGAAATTACTGATAAAGTAATTTTTATGGAGACAGGATCTTGTTCCTGTTTGGTAATATTTTCTGGTTGGGCTTTGATTCAAAGATCTTGAAATCAACAGGGACAAACACGGGCAGGAAAATCAGAGATATTCAGGGAGGTCAGGGACAGTAGGTTGGAAAATGTGACAAAGGCATAAATCAGTGTTCCACAATTGGAATAAGAGGTTGTGCACAGATCTCTAGATATGATTAATTATGTAGTTGAGTGATGTAGCTGAGGTTGAGGAGCCAGAACTCACACACAGTTGTCATTTCTTGTTGTGATTTTGTTTAAGAAACGAATAAAACAAAAACCACAAATGGATCTGTCATGCACTTCGAATTGTTCTCCAGCCGTAATTTTATGAGATAGGAATTTTACTTGTATAGCTGATGTATCCCGCTGTATAATTTCATCTTCAATCCCACATCGATCTGAAAGAGCTCTTTTTTTTTTTTTTTTTTTTTTTTTTTTTTTTTTCATTATACATATTACTTTTTTTTTTGCTTATGGTGCCATCTTGTGGCTGAGTACGCAAACATCTTGCAGATGAAGGATGCGTTTTCTTACATTGAAGTAGACACCTGCACGGGGCGGATTGTATAGTCCCGCTGCTGCAAAGTTCTGTCCCAATCCCGCAAAAATTTAATTTTTTTCAGGCTCCCACCCACAATATTTGAGTTTTTTCACGCCCCCACCCGCAAAAGCCTGCAGGTAAATTATATAAGTAGTTCTATTTTCACTGCACTGACTGCTTCTTCCTGTTACTCTGATTTTTTTTGTTTGTTTGTTTCACTTGCTTGCCTTTTGAATATGAATTTTTGACATTTTGTGTAAATGATGAACATGGACATGAACAAGGAACTTTTCAGAACATAGAACATCAACTGAAACCATATCTCATTTAAAAATATAAACAAATCAATAAAAACAGGCCAAGATTTTGTTGTGTTGTATGTTCCTTTCTTTAATAATAAAGTAATATCTGTATCATGCAGTGATTCCTCCGCTTCCGCAGTATATCCACAAATATCCACTAGTGGCCATCACTGTACAATTCGGAGAGAAAATCATAGCATTGAGGCAGTGGTTAGTCCCTGCCTAACCCATCCACTAATTCTGAAAACTAATTGTCCTGCCTTTCTACGTCTGTTGTTCTTAGTTTTGGGAGTTTTCGGTATGTAGTGTGATACCCAAAAGCAGTGCCTCTCCACAACATCTCTGCATGTAGTGTTGCGGAAGTACTGTTCTGTGCCCAAAATCTTGAAATAGATCCTGACTGTCATGAACACTCCGTGAACCTTATGGATTATTATTAACCCAGCCTTAACTGGATTAAGAGGCTGGCGGTACCATTATTCACCACACGAGAGGTCCAGCAAGCCTCCACTTGGTTTGGCCGCAAGCCCTGCGGAGTGCTCAATGTCATCCGCAAAAATTGGGAGGACGGACCTTCGGGATGAACTCAAAGCCAGGTTTGACATAAGGTAATCTAGGAGTCCTACAGTGATTGGAGCAGTCCGGCAGTCTTGGTCTGGATTTGTGTGTATAGAAAAGTCAGTGCGGTGTCCAAATTCGACACGTATCCAAAGCTTTACATCGATAAACTGCTTGATAAGCCAGGCACGGCATGCTTATATTCTACACTGGATTTAACCAAGGGATATTGGCAGATCCCCTTGACATCAATGGCTAGTGAAAAAATAGCTTTTTCCAGTCTGTTTCAGTTTGTTACATTTCTGTTCGGGTTGTTCAGGGCCCCAGTGATGTTTAGACGCCTCATGGACCGAATTGTAAGCCTTATAATGAGCATTTGTACCACCTTAGAGTGGTCCTGAAGTCCTGAGGCAGGCAGGACTCACAGCAAACTCAAAGAAGTGTGCAATCGGGTGGGTGAAAGTACGATCTTTACTGACCACTCTTATATTGTACCTACCGCACTTGCAATATAAACAATAAAACAGAAAAGAATCAGCCTTTTTTCCCTGCCCTCATAAAAAATCAGCAACCACTCCCATATGCTGGTGCTGGGTACACAGCCACTAAGCAGTTATAGTCTCTTCAAACTGCCTTGTTATGTTTCTTTCAGACCCTTGCCAAATCACCCAGTGCATCCAAAGCATGTTGTCACACACCAGAGACTGGGCAGTTGATCATTATATTATAAGAAAATATATCTGGTGCACCATGGCCTGGCTTAAATAACATATTAAGATGGTCAGCTTTTAGCAGTTAGAAGATGCAGGATGTTGTGAGTGCAGATTTTGGTTCCAGTTAGCTGGTACCTGGAGTTCAGGGTGATCTAAGTGTTTGACATTAAAGGCAAATCAGTGAAATCCTTACAGCTGGTCAATTTGTCTGCACTTGGGGTCCTAACAGGCTTTTACCTTGTGTTTTCTCCCCTGGGCCACCAGGTGTCCTCAATGTCCATTTAATGTTTCATGATTTTCCTTTTCATAGTAAAGCTTTTTTGCATTTAATTTTTTTTAACTTGTGGTTTTCTGTTTTTTCCGTTCTGCTCTAACTCATTTCCAGCGGGTCTGTTTATCAAGCCATTCACCTTGTTTAAATATTGGCCTCTGATGGAACTACTTTAATTTTCTTCAGAAAATTACTTCAGAAATTGCAGTGGCCACTGGAAGGTGCTAGAAGTAGTATCACAATAATTTGATCATGGTCATCATTTTGTTTTATTAAGAGAAATATACATTTTACAATACACATTTTATTTTTCAAAAAATTACCGAAAATATAGAAAATCATAAGTAATGAAACAAAGTTAAGTACATCCCCAACTACATATTTAGCTAGTTCTAGAAAAAGAAATAAAATAAAGCACTTGTTTTTTTTATTTTTAGCTTAATGGAAATTTGAATACTTTCTTACAGAGGTTGAAACAAAGAGGTAGCCAAAACAGCCTGGTGTGGTAACCACAATGCTGTGGTAAATGCACCAGTCACCTTCCGTGTCTTTACTGCAAGTGTCAAAAAGCTCATGACAGTCCGACAAGTGCAGTAAAAGTAAAGTAGGAACAGACTGATTAGAGTTCTTAATACTTCTAAGTTAATTATAAGTATTCTAAGATATATTTTTTATTTAAAAGGATATTTTTGATCTAAGTTTTCCCCACGTGGCGGATCTTCAATTGTCGACGGTCAAAAGGCCAATGTCATCATGTTTAACAGAATATTGAGAAATATTACAGTAGCAGCAATCTTCATGTTACTGACAGGTAAACTTTTCACATCTTTTAATGTGTGTGTGTGTGTGTGTGTGTGTGTGTGTATGTGAGTGTGTTGAAGTCACTAATATCCTGCACCGTTCTTTATTTTTATAAGTTTATTTGTACTGTAGTCTATAAGGCTTCATGAAGTGCCTGTAGAGTTTCGAAATGAGTACATTTTGATTTTCACACATTCTTTGCTCAAACACAATGTGTGGCTGAGAACAGCAGCATGATGCCTAAAGCTGTGGTTACACTCTTTCTGGTCAGTGTACAAGTCATTGCTTTATGTGTTTAACTCACTTTTATTTGTGTTTCTTGTGTGTGTGTGTATGTGTGTGTGTGCGCAAATAATTAACCTCTGGATAAAGATCACTGAAAGGAGATTGATTGTTAGTACTGATTTAATGTCTTACTGGATGTAAAACAAACCTTTATGTATAGACAGATAGGCCGTGTACTTAATGATTTAAAGTAGAACAAAAGATCATGTTGGCGTGCCTGTGAAAGTGGTCTGTGTGCAGCGTTAGGGGTGTGTGAAGTACCGGAAATACCATTTCTTATGCCTGACTTGAGTGATGTGGTCAAGCTTATCTTGCAAAGGGGTGAAGTGTTTGTAGAATTGTGAAGGTGCTTAAATGTTGATTTTTACATTTTGTTAATTATTACATTCAATTGAATTTGTAAACAACTAACGCCATGAGATGCTGGTTTGGGCAGACTCTACAGATAGCAAAGGTACAAAATTGACAATCAGACCCAAAAACAGGCAAAAGGTTCAGGTGGTCAACAAACAGAATAACACAAAACGGGCAATCAAGAACAAACAACAAAAACAGGTCAAAATTAAAGTAGGAAACAGTCATGCAAGACTTTGGTAATGACAAAGAGACTAGAGCGAATGTGAGGGCTCAAGGATCAGATTTTCATAATGTGGTTTGCTGTGTGTGTATAAGAAACATTTGTGCCTAATCAGTAGACCCCCACACACACATTTTCTGACTCTGAAACCCATAATACAGACTGATATACAGCATTTCGGAGACTTGCATTAATAAAAACACTGCAAAAACTATCAAACAGTAATGCTTTTCTTGCATCTTTTACGAGTTCTATTTTTTTCAAACATTTTGAACATTATTTGCTGCGTCACTGGAAAAAAGTAGCAGCAGCAGTGCTTAAAGTTGTGGTTACGCTCCTATTGATCAATACGAGAACCACTGCATTAAGTGTTTTACTCCCTTTATTTTGTGTTTCTTGACTGTGAATAAATAGATTTTCTCTAAATTGCCTGTTTTTAACCTGACAAAGATCACTGACAGGAAATTACTGGTTGCTGTGATTAGATTCCAAAAGCCAGTGGAAAATACTTGTGTGTTAGAAACTAGGTTGCGTGCAACATGATCAGAGGTGCCTGAAGTCCCGGAAATGACGTGTCTTACGACTTGACAGATGTGGCTTGGTGATAATTGTGGAAGTCTGAATGCTGGTGCTTTACTATTATTTCTTATTTGGTTTATTGTGACATTCATCTGACATTCCTTTAAACAACTAATGGCTTAATTGTGATCATGAGAATAGAAAGTATGGCAATTTTATAGGGCAGGTGGAACAGTTGTTTGGACAATTTGTAAAGAACTGTGTCATGTAAGTGGCACTGGACAGGTTCAGGTACAATTTTGTGAACCTTTTGGTACAGGTACAAAATCCCACTGATCATAAGTCAGTTAATGCTTGAAAAACAGAAAGAGATCTAATTATTGTACCATCAAATATTCCATGAACGCTTGGTGAGTAATGATAAGTACATTACAGAATGTTTTAGGTTTGGAGATTCTGCTTGTGGAGAAATTCCTATTGGCTTGGTTTAGCAAGAATCTCCTGCAATGGAAAACACTTTAGAATTAACAAAGACATCAGCATGGGTCTGTTAGAAGCCATTGTTAGTGTTCCAGATTTGGTTCTGGGAAGAAGGACTTGAATTCTACCCGAAGGGGTTTTTTATTTTGGACAGAAAACCAGTCTTAGTTTATTGTTAAAAGAAAGTTGTTCTCTAGCAAGTAGAGGTACTCAAGCATTTTTCTTACGTTGACCTTATTAGTCTTGGCCCCTTAAAAAGACTTAAAGACTTAAATGAACAAGAAAATGTATGCAAATTCCACAGAAATATACAGTACACATCAATTATTATTTTGGAAAAAAAATTTAAACTGAGTCTATTATTATTGTTATTTTGACATGTCTTTGGCACAGTCAATATGTGTGGATGGGGACAGCAGCAGCAGCAGTGGTTAAAAGTTTGGTTACACTCGACCAGTTCAGTGCACAAGTCATTCCTTTTTTTTGTTTAACTCATTAAAATTGTTCTTCTGGTGTGTGTGTTCCAGGACTTCAAGCTCAGCACAGTGTAACTTTCTCCACTCAGAGTTTCTGTACTGTTACTGGATCCACAGTAAATATCCCCTGTACATTTACAAAACCTGATCACGCCAGTGTCACACAGAGAGAGTGGTATCGAGTCCAGAGCTCTGAAGGAGAACCACAAGACCTGAGTAAAGATCCACAATATTCAGGACGAGTGTCTGTAAACAGCTGGAGCTCTGACTGTGAGCTGACAATGAGCAATGTGAGTGTGAGTGACTCTGGAGTTTTTAACTTTAGATTTAAAACACAGAGTAGTGACTGGACATCAGCGCCATCTGGAGTTCATCTGACTGTCACAGGTAACACACACACACCATGTTCTATAATATGATGTATGCCCGGTATGTAGTATTTACAGAATTTGGGTACATCGTTGTGTATAGATTTGCAGGTGAAAGTGGATCCTAACACTGTAGGACAGAGGGAAGTAAAAGTGACCTGTAGCTCCACCTGTGTTCTTGACACGCACCATTTCTACTGGTACTGGAATGGTTATCGTATCAAACATACCAAAGGAGCTTCCATTGTGCTCACCTCAACCAATATATATAACAAGGGCAGCTACTCCTGTCAGGCTGATAACAGTGAACACCTCGCTCCTCCAGTGTGTAAGTGTAAATCTGTTCTTCAGTATCAAAGTTTTGATTTTATTTGTTTTTATTTTATCTGAAACACATGACAGAAAAAAAATTGACATAGAGTTTTAGATCACATATTAGAATTGTAATAGTCCTGATTTGCTTTCGTTTAATAACTTTGCAGGTATAAAGTCAATTTTACATTTTCAATGAATTTGAGCTTCGGACATCTATGTACATGCAGCTCTGACCATTTGAATTCTTCCATCCTGTTTGTTCCTCTCTCTGTGTTTACCAGGTATACTGGGTACAGGGTGTTGGGGTGTGACTTACACTCCTGATCATGTGTGTGCTCTAAAAGACACATCCATTGATCTCTTCTGCTTTTATAAACACCCTGCAGGCCACACAGTGGTAAAATTGGTGTGGTTCATTCAAGCTGATGGTGAGCCTGTGGATATGAGAGAAGATGAGAAGTATCAGGGCAGAGTGCAGTACACACAGAGCTCCCAGAATAACTGTAGTCTGAGAATCACTAACCTGAGAGAGACTGATGCTCAAACATACAGATTTAGATTCTACACTGATCGGGATGTTTACACTGGAGAACCTGGAGTCTGTGTGTCAGTCACAGGTAATAAACAATTATACAATTATACATTTATTAACTAAGTTAATAGAGATTAAAGTAATTACTAACATACTTTCTATAATTTGCAGATCTGAAGGTTACAGTATCAGACTGGACTGATCAGGACATGGAGCTGAGCTGTAACACCACCTGCACTCTGTCTAACAATTCCACCTACATCTGGTACAAGAACGGACAGCGGGTGAATGAGTGTAAATCTGCCTCCTGCTATGTAGCTGCAGTCAGTGGTGAGGTCAGTTACAGCTGTGCTGTTGAAGGCCATGAGAGTCTCCGATCTCCTCCAGTGTGTGAGTGTGGATTTAACTTTCCTTAAACAGAGTATTTTTATATAACAAATGCTGATCCTGAACCAACACCAGCTGATTCAGTTGTTGTATTTCTGATCAGATTCCCCTAAAAACACCAGAGCAGTGGTTCATCCATCTGGAAACATAGTGGAGGGGGATTTAGTGACTCTGAGCTGTAGCAGTGATGCAAACCCTCCTGTTCACAACTACTCCTGGTTTAAGCAGAGAGAATCTACAGACACACTGCTGACAACAAGCCAGAATTACAGCATCAGCAACATCAACACCAATCACAATGAAACGTACTACTGCACTGCTCACAACCAGCTGGGACTGCAAAAATCTACACCCATACACCTGCATGTGTTAGGTACAGTTCATGCTTTAATATAAGTCTTACATTTTCTACAGTCAGTAAACACTTTTATCAGTGGTGGGCTGTGCCCTAACCATAACCCTAACCCCTCTGTCTTCTGTGGTGTTGTGCCTAAATCCTGTCAATACTGTTAATACTCTCAATATTGCACCACGTTTATATCAATAAAATACAGAAACATCACAGACAGGTCTCTCATGCAGTGTGAATGAATGCAATTACTAAAGCAAGAAGCCCAATGAAAGCAAATGTGTGTTTTAATATAAATGTTGCAGGAAAGAAAATAAAAAATGGTTTAACAACTGTTTTGAACTGTTTTGGCTAGCCTTCTCTAGCTTTTCTTGAAATGTCATGAGACACACGATGTGATTGATATATGTGATTCAATTTATTTTGTATATCTCAGAGAAGAACACGGTGTTCAAGTTCAGCATGGTGGGTCTGGTTGTCTTCCTAGCAGTAGCACTTCTTTCAGCAGCTCTGTGGATGTGGTATGTAAAATTAAGTTTAAAACAATTATAATAATTTACAATCAGCTTCAACATGTGCTTGGTGTTCCTCAGGAACAAGAAGTCGAGATCAACTAATTACCACAGCAGCACTCCTGTGAGTAAACAGGCGTGATTGAATGGAGCGATTGTTTGATCATGTTCAAGTAGAAACTTTATTCTGTGCTCAATTTTTTTCAGCTTCAATCATCTCCAGTGTATGTCAATGTCCCGAATCACGGAGAGAGAGTCACCTCAGATGATCGGAAGAACATTAACTATGCCAGTGTTGTTTTTAAACACTCCCACACACAGGAACAGTCTCTGTCACCCAGACTTCCTTCAGACACCACAGATCAAGAGGATGTTCATTACCCTGCTGTACGCATTCACAGGAGCAGTGCTGCCACCCAGTGAGCAAATCATGATCATTTCTCCAACACTAACTGTGCTGCTCGGCTACTTTATAAACTGAATTTAGCCTGTTATTGTTTCTTGCAGATAGGCTTAGTAATGTAAGACAGTGCATTAATCTAGTCAATAGATCATCTTTTTTGTTCCACAGGTTTGTGGCCGATGATGATTCATCTGTCATCTACAGCTTGATCCAAAATATCCCCAGAAAAATCACGTGCTGAGACAGACGTGATTGTTCCATCTTGTATCCAAAATGAACAAGAAAACAAATACAGCTTTGGCATTTCATTAAAGTAGCAGTATTGAAGCTTCAGTAGTCTATTGTAGTGCTCATATAGTTTCTTAATATAGACTTTTTAAGGTTTAACGATTTCTTTTTTTTTTCTGATTATTAATACAATTAGATTTTTAGTTTCATTACAAACTTTAGGAATATTTTATTCTTTTATTTTAATGCTATTAAATTTGCACTGCTCATTTTTTGTGTTCTATTTACTGTATGCTTTTTAGGCCTTCTGTTATATAATAACACGTTTCTGTCCGTTTGCATCTCATAGATAAAACTAATGCCATGTAGTTTTCTACTGAATTAATCAGAAGTAAAATGTCCTTAAACATTAGACTATAACTATCTGCCTAGCCAGTTACAGAATGCTAAGTAGATTAGCCTGAATTGATTATAGTATTACTTACCTTTTTTTTTATGTGATTCATGATAACAATTTGATAAATTATTAGTCAGAAAGTGTTGATAGATTTTCTATAAAAGCAGGAGTTTCCCTTGTATTCAGATCACTGGTTTATATTCATGTTTTTACTCCAATGTGTTGTAGTTTCTATAGTAACAACCTAATAAAATAATCAGAAGTACAATCTTAAAAAAATGATGCAATAGAGTAATTCTAGCCAATAAAATTCCAGAGAGGTTTCAAGAAGTTGGATACACACAAGCAAGCAACAATCCACTCAATATGGCAGCAAAAGGTACTTAAGATACAAACCAATATATAAACATAGCCAAGCGGTTGAAAAGTTTGAATAAGTTGGGTAATTATAAATCAGGAGTGCACAAACAGGAATCAAACATACAATTAAAAAGAAATGTAAGAGAGGGAGACCTCTAGTGGTCTAGAAAGGATTGACCTTAGTGAATGCGACAAAACAAATGGGGGGGGGGGGGGGGGAGACCAGCTAAATAAAAAATGCAGTGTAATATAAAAATGATCCTATTTTCCTATTATAAAATGTCAGGGCTGGGGATAAAACAGAAGTTGCCTTAAACAGCCACTGGGTGGCACTAGAAACAGACAAGTTATAAGTGATTATGGTCAAGTCAAATTTCTTTTCTTTTTTTTTTTTTTTTTATTAATTTCTGCAGTATTTTGCGGTTTGTATTGCATTGTGTCATTACAGAAACAAGTGCAGTACGAAGGAAGAAGGACCATGCTGATTAATTATTTTTAATTAAATGTTAGTTAGAAGAAATTTGTATGTCTAAAGATATTTATAGGTGTCAGCTGTCTGAAGGCTGATGTCATTGTGTTTAAAAAACAATAAGAAACATTACAGCAACAGCAGCAATCCTCATGTTACTGGTAAACTTTTCATGTATTTCATCTCTTTCTACTGTTTTCCTGTGTTGCTGTGTCACTACTGCATCTATTCACAAAAGTCTGTGTGTGGTTCAGATCATTTGTGGGGTGTATGCTAGATAAATATATTTGTACATTTGATGTATATGTATGTAATTGTGGGAGAGCTTGGCTCAGGGGAATAAAGAATGGGACAGCAGCAAGGTATCGACAGAATTAGCTTTATTTAGCAGTTTTTACTTTACCACGCACACACACATTTCACTCTCTTTCAAGTAGATTTCATTCATTTTCTACTGGAGGCGAATATTGCAAAATCTCCGTAGGCTGTGTACAGGAAACAGAATGAAGTGGTTCACCCAGTAGTTCGCCTTTTCTAGTCCAAGTCATTCGTTCTTTTATCACAATGCAATAGATACGTTTTTTTAAAGTCTGAATTTTTACATTATTGGTACAATAATTATGGGAGTCACATGAAAAAAGAACTAACGACACGCACCAGAAGATATGAGAGGTGAGCTATTATTTTCATTAATTCATTTCAGGAATTATAGTGAAAGTTTGTGTATGTAGATGTGTTGGGGGATCTGCTAATTAAAAATTTTACTCTTTTTTTATTTTTGTTTAAAGGAACAAAATACTAAATGACTCAAAAAAGATTTGTTCATTTCGAAGAACGAGATTCAATGAACCAAGTGAGTAAAATGATCCGATCTGCCCATCACTACTCTCGAGGATCCATTCTTAATTGATTCCCAATGTGTGTGTGTGTGTGTGTGTGTGTGTGTGTGTGTGTGTATGTATTATACTCTCAAACTCAAATGCTCAAACAAACTTATTAATGTAAATGGAATATAGGATTTTTCATTAAAACAAATCTGTTAGCTGCTATGTCCACACCATGCCACCAGAGGGAACTGTCACCTGGATGATGAGCCCTTCTGGTTTAAGGATCACTTAGTGTTTTTAGCCTTTTTAGACAGTCCTTATGCTATGCTAAAATTGGGAATTGGTTTTGTTTTGTCACAACAATACCAAGCCATCCATGTTCTTTGTTTTTGGGGTGTTTTTTTGTATATATGACCTCACTCAGTATTTACTGCCCTTGCTTTTCCTTTTTTTGTTTATTGGAATTGTTTGGAATTTAATTTTTTTGATAAATCCACATATGGATTTCAACCCGTCTGTCAGCTCACAGCCCAGTGATCTCCTGACATCAAAAGGAATTAAGTCGATGGTCCATCATTTTTGTCCTCTTTAAAATAGCCTTGTCAGCATCTTCATCTTAATGCTTTGGTTCTAAATAATAATATTTTCCATTTCCTGTCGAAAAAAACACTTCCTGTTTTCTGCTTTATGTCCACTCACAGTTAAAAACCCCTGATTGTTGCTTACATAAGTACATTCACTTCTTGTTTTTTTCTTTTATATGATTTTTCTTTTATATATTTTTCTGTATTTCCAATTCCCCAATACAGTGCTGTAATTCTTAACTTTTAGTTTTACAACTATTATTTTTACACTCTTTATATGTAGGCTTCTCTATTCTCAATGCCTGAACTGAATAATAATTATAACTATTGCCAGGTTAGTGCTAAGTATTGTTAAACTGAGTATTGTTGGAATGCTGCTTCCTACTAATGCTGCTACAATAGTGCTGGCATAAAATACATTTCTCCACAGTTGATATAGTGTTGGATGGGGCACCTCCCAGGCTCGGAGCTCGTTCTGCAACTTGTTGGGCATCAATTTTAGTCTGACGTATGGATTCCACCCCCAAGCCAATGGTCAAGTCGAATAATTAAACTGAGAATTGGGGTGATTCTTGTGGACCTGTGAAGAAAGGATCAACACCACTGGAGAGAATATGCCCAAAACACAATCACCAATTCCTCTACAAACCTCAATCCTTTCCAGTGTGTGTTGGGGTACCAACCACCCCTTTTCCATTGGCAGGGGAACCATCTGATGTCCCAGCAGTCAATGACTTGTTTGAGCACAGCAGGGAGGTATGGGAAAGGGGCCCATGAATGCCTCAAAAGGGCCGTTTGACACCAGGAAATGGAGATGCCTGGGAAAAATGGTTCGGCTCTCAACACAAAACACAACACTCAAAATTTACCAAGGAAAAAGCTAAGCCCTGTTTTATCGTACCATTCAAGTAATAAATTTCACCTTTGTTCCACCCTATTGGAAGGAAACAAAGTTGACCCGGACCCCCCTTCACCATTAGAGATTGATGAAGCACCAGCCTATAAAGTGCAAATAATGTGTGGCGAGCAGTATGAAAAAAACCTACGTTTAGGATTTTTAGGGCTGAGATTAAAACAGAATTTGCCTAAAACAGCCACTAGGGGTCGCTAAAAAAGGAACAAGCTGAGTATGGCAGTTAATGTTCTTTCATTTGTATTTCTTTTGATATTTTTGGACTGAATTCAACACATGGTGGATCTTTAAGTATTAGCTGTCCGATGGATGATGTCATCATATTTTGCAGAAAGATAAGTAACATTACAGCAACACACCAGCCTATAAAGTGCAAATAATGTGTGGCGAGCAGTGTGAAAAAAATCCTACGTTTAGGATTGTCAGGGCTGAGATTAAAACAGAATTTGCCTAAAACAGCCACTAGGGGTCGCTGAAAAAGGAACAAGCTGAGTATGGCAGTTAATGTTCTTTCATTTTTATTTCTTTTGATATTTTTGGACTGAATTCAACACATGGTGGATCTTTAAGTATTAGCTGTCCGATGGATGATGTCATCATATTTTGCAGAAAGATAAGTAACATTACAGCAACACTCATTATGTTTCATCATCATGTGGTAAACCTTTTATACAATTCAGCTATTTCTACTGTTTTTCTGTGCTGCTGTCTCACTACTGCATCTGTTCAGAAAAGTGAGAGTAGATCATTTTAAGGGTGTCATATAGTACACTATAATGTATCCTGCACTGTAATTCATCCTGCACCACTATCCTGCACATTTTTTGTATCTTTGTGAGTTTATTTGTACTGTATTTGTTTGGATTCTATAACCAAAGAAAGTTGGTGAACTGTGTTAAACTGCATTCTATTTATATTGTCATTTTTGCTCATTCTAGTTTCACTTGTTATGTGTGACTAAGAATAGCAGCTGCAGTGAAATCTGTGGTCACGCCCTTTCATGTGTGTGTGTGTGTGTGTGTGGGTGTATGTATGTGTGTGTGTGTGTGTGTGTGTGTGTGTGTGCGTGTGTGTGTGTGTGTGTTTCTAGAAGTCAAAAAAAGGTGAGGACGTGTTTAAAAATAGAAGTGTTCATTTATTTTGTTCCTTAACAAAGAAAAAAGGAAATGAACAGAAGTTAAATTCAATATTAAATACATATTTGGTGTGACCCCCAAAACAGGCTCAAGTCTTCTAGGTAAACTTGGGCACAGTTTTTGAAGGATCTCTGCCAGTAGGTTGTTTCATACATGTTGAAAAAACTATCCACAGATCTTCTGTAGATGTAGACTGCCTCATATCCTCCTGTCTCGTCATGTGGTCCCAGAACCACAAGCCATCATTTTTAGGCTTTTCTTTACACTGAAAATACTTTTTACAGGCATTGACTGTATGTTGGAGGTCATCGTCCTACTACAGAAGGGGGCCCATCATCTGTGCTTTTGTACGATGGATAAATATCTGCTTGTATAACTCAGCATTGAGGAACCTTTTTAACCTTTTGACTCATCAGTCCATTTTTTCTGCAGCACTGCATCTACTGGTCCTACTTGTTGGCTGCTACTCCTTCATTCTCCTTTAAAACTCATCCCAAACCATCACACTTGGAGTTAGGTCGGGTGATTGTAAAGGCTGGATCATCTGGTGCAGCACTCTTAATCACACTCCTTCATGGACAAATAGCTCTGATGTGAACGATAGTTGTGATTGGGCTCATTGTCCTTTCCAGTTGGACTCATCAGACAAAGGACAGTTTTCCACTCTCAAGCAAGTCTCTTCTGTTGCTCTTCTGAAGTAATTGTTTCTTTTTCACAATTTGACCATGAAGGTCTGACTCATGATGTTTCCTCTCAACAGTGGATGTTGGAATTAGTCTGCCACTTTGAACTCTGGGAAGCATTTATGTAAATCAATGGTATCTAAGGATCAGATTCGAATAATTTTATTTAGCAGCAGAGGTAGCTCTTAGTCTTGGGACTTACTTGGAGTGTTTTTCATGAGAGCCTGTTTTGGATAATTAAGGGATACATTGAAAGATCTAGACACTTTTCAGATTGACTGTTTCTTGTTGGTTGCCATGATATTAATTTGGTTGTTGGTAGGTTGCCAGGTGGTTGCTATGTGAACCAGAGCAGTTATTTCTAGGTGTTCTCTAAGGAATATCAGAGGTTTCTTAGAATGCTTCTTTTTTGGTTGATATGATATTCCAGGTGATTTCAATATATGCTGTTAGCTGGTTGCTGTGCTAATCAATCTGCTTAACTAGGCATTCCAGGTTGTGATAATATTATCGGTGGTTGATATGATGTTATTAGATGAATGGTTGCTAATGTATCATTAAATGTTTCTCATGATATTTCAAATATTCCAACCATAATTCTGAAAAGGGGTGTTAACCATATGTATTTCTGTTTTAATGCATCAAAAGGGGAAGAGACTGAGCTGAAATAGACTGATAACCACAATGCTGTGGAAACGTCACTACTCCTCTTCGGGGTCTTTACTGCTGGTGCTCACAAATACAGTACGGTGAAGGAGAGACAAACTGATTGACAGTTAATGCTGATTAAAAGTAAAAGATAGGTTTATTTTGCATTTCTCAGGAAATTTTTGCATTAAATTCAACACCTGGTGGATCTTTAAGTGATGTCTGTCTGAAGGCAGAATGATGAGAAACATTACAGCAGCAGCTGCAATCCTCGTGTTACTGACTGGTAAACTTCTCATATATTTCAGCTCTTTTTACTGTTTTTCTGTGTGATTATGTCGTTGCTGTATCCTTTCAGTCTGTGTGCAGAAAAGATCCTTAGTATGGTGCTGTAGAGTAAACATCAGGAGTTACAGAGCAAGAAACTAAACAAATTATTGTTACTGAAAACATACAAATGTAAAATCATGATGGCATGTATTATTAGTAGTATGTATAAATATGTATAAATAATAATATTATTATTAGGCATGTATTATTATTTGTACTGTTAATATTCTACAAACCCAGAGGAAGTTTGTGAACTGTTTTAAACTGAGATCTATTTTTACATGTCATTTTTACACAATCTTGTTTCAGTCGCTCTGTGTGACTAAAAACAGCAGCATCAGTGGAGAAATCTGATGTAACGCCCTTCCTGATCAGTGTACGAGTATCACTTTAATTTCTGCTTCTGAGGTGTGTGTGTGTGTGTGTGTGTGTGTGTGTGTGTGTGTGTGTGTGTGTTTTCCAGGAGTTCAGGCTCAGCCCAGTGTAAATTTCCCCACTCAGAGTTTCTGTGTTGTTGCTGAATCTACAGTAAAAATCTTCTGTACATTTACAAAACCTGATAACTCCAATGTCACACAGAAAGAGTGGTATCGAGTCCAGAGCTCTGAAGGAGAACCACAAGACCTCAGTAAAGATCCACAATATTCAGGACGAGTTGAAATCTGGCCATCTGACTGTGCGCTGACAGTGAATAATGT
>MU532942.1:0-11296 GCA_024362625.1 Silurus asotus
ATCTATTAATGAATACAAAATCTTTAAAAAAGAGAAGAGCAAGTAAGAAGTAGGCACATAACTTACACATTGTCAGTTTATGTTAAACATGTGGTATAAGATAACCAAGACACACAAACATACAGGAAGCGCTAAGAAAGCTTGTAGATAAGATAAAGGCAAGATTTGATTTAGAAAAAGTTCAGGAAAGGAAACTCGTTCGTAAAGATGCAGTCAGAGAAAATAGGAATATTTTGAAAAATCAGTTAAATTAATGCAAAGCTAAGAATACAGAAAATCAAATCTATTTTACTAAGGGAGTTTTTCTCAGTCGCTTTGTAGTTTTTCTCAGATCAGAAATAAAATTCTTAAAACTACTTGTTCAAACTTCACATCATTTAGTCATTTGTGCTCATCATAAGAACATTTCTTGTTGCTTTGTTCAAATTGCGAATGCTTTTGTACATCATTTAACCGATTGTGTACAAGTGTCTGCTTTTTCCTACATTATCAGTTGTTTATGTCATGTTGATCAAAATGTATTATACGAGTTTCACCTAAGTGGTCTTAACCCCCAAAGCATTTACGCACCAGTTTGTTTGCATAAGCCATTTAATGCAAAATGGTTAAACCAGTTGTTAAAATTTGTCAAGCTCTTTTTCTTCACAGTTCTCTTAAACTTTTTTGGTAAATGTGTCTTGAATTGATGAATTGTGCCGATGAAGCTTGAATGTCACTAATGAAGGGGCGTGTTCACTTTCAGATTAAATAATAACCAACTAGTTCTCTAAAATAGGTCAAAGGCTGAATCTTGTGAACTTTTGCTGTAATTTGCGAGTGTATATAAAAAGAGCAAAACACATATTTACAATTGTTGAAAATGGATGAACAACTGGGAAACGAACATGGTCAAGAGCCAAGAATAAGATACGTTCATTGACACAAATATTTACTTTTGAGAGAAGTACTCAGGATTTTAAGCAAAAAAACAGGTTTTTTACTAATTTGCAAATCTTAAGGCTGATTTGAGAAATGCTACAAAGCGACTGAGAAAAACTGTAAGAATAGACTACCTTCCGGATAGTCTTGCTTTTAAGAAAGCTCACTCCTGGAAGGTCTTCTACGACCAGCTTTTATTGACTGGAATAAAGTGATTTGCTCCTTCTCATCTCATGACTGGAAGATTCTTCATTTGGTCTGCCTGTTTATTATTTGGCATTTTTAGACTTATTGGTAACTGATTAGTAATTGCTCGAAACTGATTCGAACGTAGAGCCACTTAATTGATGTGTCCGCTCAGGCACAGGGTCTGATTTCCGACAGTATACCTGATAATACTGCTTATAGACATCTTGAACAAGCACTGAGTAACAATTGTCTTCTGATGTCTTGGAGAAGATAAAATGACTGCCGACAAAGTTTTTGGAGAAGATTAAGGATTTATTCACTGAAGCTGAACACTACTTTGTTTTAGGAATGATTCTTGTATTGATTGTTGGAATTGTACTTTGTATGTTGCCATGTTTGATGACGATGGTAAGACAGGCCATAAAGGCCTCGGCTGGAGTGGTGATCACGAAGGATTATATGCATGTGAGAAGGGAATGAAATAAAATCTGTTGTTTTGTTTCATCCTATTGAACATCCTATTTTATTGGTGTGTGATGCTAAATCATGAATGACTTAACGTGGCCATTGTTAGTGTTAAGCTGGTTCTCATTTACATTTACATTTGCAGCCTTTAGCAGACACCCTTATCCAGAGCTACGTACAAAAGTGCTTTGAGTCTCTAGCAATGAATAAAGCTACACTGGTACGCAAGATTACAAACCTAACACTCACACATTTTTCACACACATTCCTTTGTCTGTTCAGAAGATTGCTCCATTCGGTGTGCTGTGTGACTTTTCCCTGATATCAGAAAAGGCACAAGCTTTGTAGTTCGTATGGAAAATCCTCCAAGAATTAAGTTTGGGCATGATAAAAATCAAACAAAAGTGCATTTGTTCATCGCGAAACAAAAATTACTTTCTTTTATAAAAAAAAAAAAAGATTGTTTTTATTAAAATATTACATTTCATATTCATAACCATAATTTCATAAAAAAATAACTTTTTCACAAAAATGAGTTATTGTTAAAATATGGATTTTTATTGCATAATTTCATTATAAACCATTGAAAAGTGCAATACGTAAACAAAAAACTTTCACATAACAAACCATGGTTTGACACAATTATGAAGTTTTACATAATTATGCAATTAATTAAAATTAAATTACTATAAATTTTCATATACAGAAGCATATTTTCATGGAAAACCATTAAAAAAATTGCAATAAGTGAACGAAAAAGGTTTCATGTTAACCATGTTTGGCAAAAATATAACTATTTGAATATGAATATGAAAAAAATTGGTAAAATAAGTTTTTGTTTTTAATACAAAGGAATAATTTAATGAAAAATTTTTTAAAAAAAGTAAAATAATTTAATAAAACAACATGTGACATGTGACATATTAAGTTTGTAAAATTTATTGTGAATAAAATTACTTCATATTCATTAGCATCATTTAACAAAAATCCAAAAATTCTACGCAAAACGTGATATGACAAACAATGGTTTGAAAATAATGACTTTTTTAAAATAAAAGTTTTGTGTTTTTGATAAAATGTTTTTATTAAAATATATAATTTTCTATTCATATTCATAATTTAAAAAAAAAAAACCCAAAAAAACCCGTTAACCATTACCATAAAATATGATTATTTGTGAAAATATAAATAATATGATTTTGGAAAATCTTTAAAATAAGTTCAATAAGTGAAGGAAAAAAGTGAAAATCATGTTTTGACAAAAGTATGACTGTAATAAAAAAAATGGGATAGGTATTGTGAAAATATGAATTTCCATATTTATAAGCATTATTTAATAGAACATATAGTGCAATATATGAGACAAATTTACATGAACAAAATTGGTCTGAGAAAAATATTATTTTTACATTAAAAAAATATGATTAATTGGTAAAATATACATTTTCATTTTTATTTTCAGTTTTTAATGAAAAACTGTTAAAAATGTAATAAATAACATGACAAATCAAGTTTGTACAAATAATTGTAAAAAAATCTGACCTCACATTCATAAGCATTATCAACTAAAAATGTTCAAAGTGCAAATGTTCAACGCAACACAATGGTTTGAAAAAAAGTATTTTTTATAAAAAAAAACTTAATATTACATTTCATAGTCATAATCACTATTTGTTTAAAAAAGTTAACATTTATCGTAAAAAAAATTGTTGTGAAAAGATAAAAAAATAAGAATCTGACTATTATTGGGAAAATGTGAATGTTTATATCAATAAACAAATTTTCATTAAAAACTGTTCAAATCTGCAATTAGTAAACGAGAAAGGTGTCATGAAAGGTGTTATGGTTGGACAAAAATATGCCTTTTTTTCATGAAAATAAAAAAATAAATCCATAAGCATTTTAAGAATAAAAGTAACACTGATAAAAGAAAAAAAAATTTTTCACAAAAATATTACATTTATTTAAAAAACATGATTTTTTTTATATTCATAATTATAATTTCATAAAAATTGTTAAAAACGGCAAAAAGTGAATTAAAATGGTTTAGAAAGTCATATTTAATCAAAACCGAAACAACAGCACATATTTGGCAAAGCCTTCAACCTGATGTCAAAAATGAGTTTCTTAGCAGCTGAAACTTCGATTCCGCAAGTCTCAGGCTTCTAGGACGAAGAGAAAGCGTTTTTTTGAACCAAGCGTATTTGCACAAACGCATGCACGGTCCCATATGAATTTTACATGTTTTTAATGAGATATGATATAACAAAAAACATTTCTGACCAAAATATATTGTTCACATAAAAATTTGTTATTTCAAAGATATGGATTTTCATATTTATAATCATAATTTCATAAAAACTGCAAAAAGTGAATGTTAATGGGTAAGAAATCCATATTTCATCAAAACAACGGCACATATTCGGCAAGGACTTCTACACACTCATAACGCATGCCCCAACAATGTAGCAGTGGACCAATTTTCTGCAACCAACTAGGGTAATGCACTATAAAATGATGCTTTGGCAACAATTTCTAATCAGGGAACCAATGTTTAAACAGTCTTTGGTGTTTTGCAATCAGGTGTTTCAAATAAATGGTAATTCTATTAATCCCTATAATATATCATGCGTAATATCAACTGAAAAATTTGCAGTGGTGTGAAAATATTGCAAAGAATTTAAAAGGCACAACTGTCTACTAAATTTGTTTTTAGCGGTACAGACTCACAGTTTGAATTTGTGTTTGGTACATCCCTTAATAAAATGAAGTTGGCAGTGGATGAGCTTTTACCAGAATCGAGGCATGAACTTTCAATTGCACAACATTTGCAGAGATGCTTTCGTAATCCAGAAAAACTATGGTAAACATATGAACAACCTCTATGAGCACAATTTAACTTAAAAAAAAAAAAAAAAATTCCTGAACAAAGGCAATGGACTGCTCCATTTACCTTGATGAATTTCACAAGACTATCACAAGACTATAGATGAGATTTTTCCCGGGCTTGACTTAAAAATGGCAAAAGGTGAACCAGAATCAGAATTGACGACATGTCGCTGTCCCAACCTGGAGACATGGAAAACAAAGTGATTTCGTTTATAGGCCTGTAAGTTTGGTTTTTAACTAGAAGGTGTTGAACATACCATCCTACTCAGTTTCACTTGACTTAACATTACTTGGAAGATGAGCCTGTATAAATGCATTAACTAGTAATAACTGTATCGACTAATATTATGAACAGTCTTGACTACAGATGTACGATGTCATACAGTTAAACTGTATCTACAAGACATAATCCATGCTTTTGTTTTTCAGAGCTCCAAATGAAAACAATTTCTGCAACTCCTGTATGTGGCCCTTGTGCATAAAAGGGTAGATCAGGTTAGAAATGTTAGAGCAACAAGTGATTTTCATACAGTTTACCCATTACAAGTCGGTATGAAACATGCATGTCTAATGGGTGAAGTTGTGACCACATTTAAAACTTTTGCCATGAATGTTCAATTAAATTTTAGTTCACGTAAGCTATAGCACAATATTGTTACCTTCTTCAACTTCATTGGCCTAAGCATTTTGGATGAGGTCTTGGAGCTCACGAATCTGTGTGAGGCCACGGCTCTGGGCAATAACCTTTGGCCTTAGGCTGGTGCACTACTTCTCCAACAACCTTTCAGCCGTTCCCTCGGGGAACTAAGGTTACGGTCGTAACCTAGAGACGTTTCCCTTCAGGAACTCGAGCTGCGTGGAAACGCTATGGGAACAAGTGTCCAATCACGCCACACTAACCAGACGCTGCCTAAAGAGTCAGGGCCTCAGCACCAGCACGTAGGACAGAGGAGCCCGGTGTGGCTCTGAGGTCAAGGTCATAGAACATGACAAAGGTCAGCAGGGTGGATCAACCTGCAGCGTCACAGATGTCATGAAGTGACACTCCAGGCCGTAGAGGCCGCCACACTCCGGGGACCCCGAGCGGTGTGAGGAGACCAGAGGACTCGTGAGCCGACACAATCGCATCCACTACCCATTTGCTCAAAGTCTGCTTATTGGCCGGGAAACCTTTCCTGTTAGGGCCATAGCAGACAAGCAGCTGCTCCGACTTTCTCCATGGACTCGTTCTGGACACAGTCGGCGCTGTCGCTCCTGTTCGGGAGCTGTAAAAGGAGGAGGGCAAAATGCCTGTAACATGACAGGATGTGAGGGAGCCGAAGGCACCTCAGGTACCTACCCAGTTTTCGGATAGAGAAACGCTCTGCCATGCCAGGGGCCAACTCCAGGTGAGACGGGGCCACGGACAGAGCCTGCAGATACTCTTCAGGGAGGAAATCGCCAAGAGGAAGGAGGTCTTAATATATGGGTATATATGAACTAATTGCTTCTAAACTATGCAAAGTTTTAAAATTCGAATCAATACGGATATTCATATGAGCACAAAACTGAAAGAAATGATCAGATTAAAAAATTTAGTTACTTACATCTAGGAGAAAAATGCGCCTTCTGTTATGATTCCACAAGCTGCACCGCTTGATGACTGTGTAGAGTACCGCAAATGAATTAAACTTTGTGAGGAAACAATGGGGAGGAGTCACAGTTACTCTGTAATTTTGCTCTCACACTACTGACACATTTTACCCTGTACACTCAAAATAGAGCAAAAACATATATTTTTGAGGAAAAAAATATTGTCTCTGGTAAAATTGCTCTCTTTTCTGACTAAAATATAACATTGTTTACCTAGGTATATTAGTTATTGCAATAAATAGTTTTTGCATTAGAGCATTTAGTTTATATTTACCAAGAGTTTCTATTTACCAAATATAATAAGACATGACATATTATGCTTAGACAAAAATATGATGTTTTTAAATAAATAAAAATATTTTTTTGTATTCATTAGCAAATACATTTTTCTGATTACACATTAATCAGAAAAAATTATAATATTTTTGTTAAAACAAATCATTGTTTGTTTTTTTGTCAAAACAAATCATGTTTTGACAACAATATGGCTTTTTCATTAAATACGTAATGGATATTGTAAAAATATACATTTTCATTTTTATAAGCATGATTTAATAAAAAAAAAAAAATTAAAAAGTGCAATTTGTAAGCGACTTGAAATATGAAAAACTTACATGAAATAATATGAAAATCCAAGTTTTTAAAATTCATTGTGAAAAAATATGACTTCATATCCAAAGCATCATTTAGCTACAAACCGTTGAAAGTGCAATAAAAATCACCACAAAACGTGATATGACAAACAATGGTTGGAAAATTTAAATTTTTTTAAATTTGTATTTGTTTATGAAATTATAAAATTTTTTATTCATAATCAAAATAAAAAAATCCATTACCCTTTACCATAACAATATGAGTAAAACTGTAAATCATGCAATCATGGAAAAGCTAGAAATGTGATAGTTATTAGAGGGAATTTTTCTATTCATAAGCAACCTTTAATGGAAAAAAAACGTTAAAAGTGCAATATGTAAGCGAAAAACCTACATGATAATGATTTGAGCAAAAAATACAGTTTTTTATAAAAAATATTAAATTAATTGGTAAAATATAAATGCTCCTATTCATCCGCATAATAATTAATGCTAAACTGTTAAAAAGTGCAAAATTCTATGAAAAACATATTCATAAGCATTATTTCAATAAAAATCAGTAAAAGTGCAATCAATGAACAAAAAGGTTTCATGATATACCATGTTTTGACATAGAAAATAACTTTTCTCTTATAAATATAAAATTAATTGGTAAAATATGAATTTTCCAATTAAAAGGAATAATTTCATGAAAACTGTAAAAAAAAAAAAAAAAAGAATGTGCAAAACTACAATGAAAAATGTGATATGACAAATCAAGTTTTTCACAAGATATTGTGAAATTATGACTTTTCATATCCATAAGATTTCCCGGGCTCTGTAGAACCTCTGCCATATGAGCTCCACCACCTCAGTTTTTAAAAACATTAAAATGTGCAAATGTTCATCGCAAAAACTGTTATGACAAACAATGGTTTGAAACAAATCTGACTTTCTTTTATAAAAAAGTTTTTTATTGTTTTTATTAAATTACATTTTATATTCATAATTTTCACCTTTATTTGCATTAACGTGGTGGTACGGCTGCGGGGATTCTAGCCCAGGAACATGGTGACAGATTTCTCCCTGTAGCGAAAATTTTGACCTAAAAATGACTTCAGAGTCAGCCTACTGAGAAGGACAAAGTATTGGGCTTCTAAACAATGTAAATCATATTTTGCTGGTATCATTAGAGATGTAGATGAAAAAAATGCTCTGCCTAAACTAGTTTAATAGTGTTGGTGAAGCATTACCATGGGATGTCACACATTAGCATAGCTAAAGTTACACAGGCTTTAAACTCATCATACTGTATTGCTGATGTAGCTAAAACAACAAGCTAGTGTTAGATTCATGTTTGACTTGTCCAAGAACTAACATACCTGTAGGTCATGATGCACTTTTTCCTGAGCAACCTTTTCAACACGTACAGATCAATTTTAAACATAAGCCACTAGTAGGAAATTTGAGATACCTGTTGGTTATAGTTGACAGATTTAGAAGGGGCCAGAAGCATTTGCATCTGTGACAGAGAATGCTAAAACAGTTGTAAAAAAGATTAACGAAAGAGATCATCTCTAGGTTTGGTATTCCTAGCGTGATTGAAAGTGATAACAGCACACCTTTTGCTTCTAAAGTAACACAACTTTTGGCTAAAAGCTTAGCAATTGATTGCCATTTTAATATTCCCTATCACCCCCATGTCAGCTGGAGTGGTAGAGAGAACGAACAGAACCATTAAGGAACGTGTTACTAAAGCCTGCATTGAAGCAGGCCGAAATTGGACTGTTGTTCTCCTGGCAGAGAATGACCCCATCTTCAACTACTAAACTGTCACCTTTTAAAATTCTAATGGGCCGGCCTTTCCCGACCCATTAGACAGGCGATGCACTGGCATTTCTTCTTTAGGTCCCTGGAAGTGATGGTGGACGACTACATTTTTGCCCTGGTTAAATTTTTTTTTTATTCTATTAGTGTTGATGACTCACTAACTCTTCTTCTGCCCACAAAAAACCCAGCACATTATTTTGTGCCTAATCAGCATGTCCTGATACGAAGTCTGAAGCCTACCAAGGTCGGTGAGCCGAAGTATCGGTGTCCAGCGAGTGTTCTAGCTGTAAC
Organism: Silurus asotus; assembly: GCA_024362625.1. Classification (NCBI taxonomy): domain Eukaryota; kingdom Metazoa; phylum Chordata; class Actinopteri; order Siluriformes; family Siluridae; genus Silurus; species Silurus asotus. Next base: position 8,787 of record MU532942.1, read on the forward strand.
CAGAACTGGAGTTCTGACTAATTATCAGCCACAGTGGATACACGCAAGCAGGATCGAAACAGCACCCCCTTAATCTGTGCATTAATTGGTCTGTTGGCCTAAGAAGCCTGCCTAAGTGAGTTTTCAGGGCTGAAATAGTTGAGAGCCCACGAAAAGATCTTTTCTTTTTAGTAGAAAGGGGGCCAACTCTGGGGTGAAGATCTGACTCACTTGATTGTTTTGTTTAGCTAACCCTGATACCTGCTCTAGGTCTAATTTATTTAACAATATATGCATAGTTGTAATTACACTCTAAATTTTCCTAATTCTCTTTAAACACAACATCCAGAGAGAAGAAACTGCTATGTATTGTCGAGAAATTTAGCTAGTTTTAGTTATAAAAATAGAGTAGAATACCAAAATAATAAAAAGAAAATGAAGGTAGTTGTGATAAGAGTATGATAGGTTTATTGGAGAATAGTATTGCAGAATAAAAGTGGCAGTTTTGCAGAGTGTACAAAATTTGAACAACAACAAGCTAAGCTAGAAAACGCAGGGTATTTTTTTATCAGGTGTATAAAGGTTACCTAAGCGAGGAACCGCATAGCATGTGCATCTTGTATATGAGGGTGCACAAATTTTATTTTCATAAGCATCATTTAACTGAAAACTGTTTCTTTCCGCTTCTCCCATTAGGGGTCGCCACAGCGGATCCTCCGCACGTTTGATTTGGCACATGTTTTACGCTGGACGTCCTTCCTAACGCAACCCTCCCCAATTTATCCGGGGAGCTTGGGACCGGCACTGAGAGTGGCTGGGGATGGTTCCCTGACCGGGAATCGAACCCGGTGGGAGCGCTGCATCTTAACCACTAGACCACCAGGGGACCCATTTAACTGAAAACTGTTAAAAGTGCAAAAAATCTATGCAAAATGTAACGAAAATGCTTGACATTTTTTTTTTCAAATTCAAAATTTATTGTTTTTATTTAAGTATTACATTTCATGTTCATAGATGAAATTTCATCAAAAAAGTTCACCTTTATCATAAAAAATGTTATTGTGAAAATATGAATTTTTGGATCCATTAACATAATTTCATTAAAAACTATTAAAAAAAAGTGCAATAAGTGCACAAAAAAGTGACATGACAAACTATGACGTTTTTCATATACCTTGCTATTGTAAAAATATGAATATTCTTATTCATAAGCTTAATTATATGAAAAAATGTTAAAAAGTGCAATCTGTGAACGAAAATCATTTACATGAGAAACCATGGTTTGATAAAAAATGACATTTTGCATAACATTATGACAATATGAATTTTGATATTCAGAAGCATATGTTCACGGAAAACATTTAACAAAAAAATTGACCATACAAATCATGTTTGACAAAAATATGACATTTTAATTGAAAGCTCAAGATAGCTCACTCCTGAAAGGCCTTCTAGGACCGGGTTATATTGACTGCAATAAAGTGATTCGCTCCTTCTCATCTCATGACTGGAAGATTCTTCCTTTGGTCTGGCTGTTTAATATTTGGTATTTTTAGACTTATTGGTAACTATATAGTAATTGCTTGAAACTGATTCGAACGTAGAGCCACTTAATTGATGTGTCAGCTCAGGCACAGGATCTGAGTTCTGACAGTATACCTGATAATACTGCTAATAGACATATTGAACAAGCACTGAGTAACAATGCCGACAAAGATTTTCGAGAAGATTAAGAATTTAGTCACAAGTGTTGGACACTACTTTGTTTTAGGATTGATTTTTGTATTGATTGTTGGAATTGTACTTTGTATGTTGCCATGTTTGATGACGATGGTAAGACAGACCATAAAGGCCTTCGATTGGAGTGGTAATGATGAAGGATTATATGCATGTAGGGACGGAATGAAATGAAGTCTGTTGTTTTTGTTTTGTCTTTATCTTTTCATTTGCAGTTTATATCACCGATCCTGTTCCCAGGAAAGAACATCCTTTTTTATTGGTGTGTGATTCTGAATCATTAACGATTTAAAGTAGCCATTGTTAGTGTTAAGATGGTTCTCATTTACATTTACATTTACACTTGCAGAATTTATCAGATGCCTTTATCCAGAGCGACATACAAAAATGCTTTGAGTCTCTAGCAATGAATAAATTTACACTTGTATGCAAGATTACAAACTTAAGACTCACACATTTCCCACACACATTCCTTTGTGTGTTCAGTGTCTATAGAATATTCACGATGTTAGTACTTAAGGTATACAGGAAGTCTTTATCTGGGCTCACAAATATCCGGCTCCAAACAGAAAACAGCTTTAGGTCAGGCTTTCTTTCCAAAATATATATATATTGGAAAAAACAATTATTGGCACCCCTGTTTAAGATGTGGTCATGAACTTCAAAAAAATTCTCCTTTTTTTTTTTAAAACAACATAGAACCCAAATGCAAAAAAAGAGAAAAATCCAACCTTTCATTTAAGTACATAATTTTGGTGGTAAAAAAAAATCATACATTTAGAAAAAAAAAACAA
>MU532942.1:15198-37863 GCA_024362625.1 Silurus asotus
CATACATACATACAATTAGTTAGTTATTAAAAATAACTTTTTAAAAAAAAACATGAGATTAATTGATAAAATATAAATGTTTATATTCATACTAATAATTTAATGCAAAACTGTTAATAAATAACGTGATTATGACAACTCAAAGTTTCAAAAGTTATTGTGAAAGATTTTATATATATATATATACATACATACATACATACAATTAGTTAGTTATTAAAAATAACTTTTTAAAAAAAAACATGAGATTAATTGATAAAATATAAATGTTTATATTCATACTAATAATTTAATGCAAAACTGTTAATAAATAACGTGATTATGACAACTCAAAGTTTCAAAAGTTATTGTGAAAGATTTTACTTTTCATATTCATAAATAAGCATCATCAACTAAAAACGTTAAAAGTGCAAAATGTCAACGCAAAACGTGATGACATTCAAAATCGAAACATCAGCACATATTTCTAAAAGCCTTCTATGTGCTTTCAAGAATGAGTTTCTTAGACTGTGAAAATGCGATTCCGCAAGTATCAGGCTTCTAGGACGGAGATAGCGGTATATTTGCACAAACAGCATGCAATGGCCCATGATAATTTTACATGTTTATAATGAGATATGATATAACAAAACATTTTCTGACCAAAATATATTTTTTACGTAAAATTTGGTTATTTTAAAAATATAAATTTTTATATTCATAATCATAATTTTATAAAATCTGTTGAAAACTGCAAAAAAATAATGAAAATGGGTTTGAAATTCACAATTAATCAAAATCGATACATCAGCACATATTTCGCAAAGCCTTCTACGTGCTGTCAAGAATGAGTTTCTTAGCCTGTGAAATTGCGTTTCTGCAAGTCTCAGGCTTCTAGGACGAAGAGAAAGGGGTTTTTCGAACCAAGCGTATTTGCACGTTCCAATTAGACTTTTACATGTTTTATAATGAGATATGATTTAACAAAAACATTTCTGGATAAAAAAATTATATTTTTTACATAAAATTCTGTTATTTCAAAAATATTAATTTTCATATTCATAATCATAATTTCATAAAAACTGTAAAAAAATGCAAAAACTGAATGAAAATGGGTTAGAAATTTATAATTCATTAAAATCGATAAGGCATGTGTATATGTAATGATATATAACTATGTAATATATTTCGCAAAGCCTTCTACTTGCTGTCAAGAATGAGTTTCTTAGCCTGTGAAATTGCGTATCCGCAAGTCTCAGGCTTCTAGGACGAAGAGAAAGCGGTTTTTCGAACCAAGCATATTTGGTCAATCAGCATGAGAATTTTACATGTTTATAATGAGACATAATATAACAAAAAACATTTTTTTACCAAAATATGATATATTTTTACAGAAAAATGATAGTTATTTCAAAAACATGAATTTTTATATTCATAATCATACCGTCATAAAAACTGCAACAAATGAATGTAAATGGGTTAGAAATTTATATAACAAAACATTTTCTGACCGAAATATGATATTTTTTACATAAAAATGAGTTATTTTAAAATAAAATCTTTATATTCATTATCATAATTTTATAAAAACTGTTGAAAACTGCAAAAAAGTGAATGTAACAAGGTTAGAAATTCATAATTCATCAAAATCGATACATCAGCACATATTTCGCAAAGCCTTCTACGTGCTGTCAAGAATGAGTTTCTTAGACTGTGAAATTGCGTTTCTGCAAGTCTCAGGCTTCTAGGACTAAGAAATAGCGTTTTTTCGAACGCATGCACGTTCCCATATGAATTTTACATGTTTTTAATGAGATATGATATAACAAAAAACATTTCTGTCCAAAATATATTGTTCACATAAAAATTTGTTATTTCAAAAATATGGATTTTCATATTCATAATCATAATTTCATAAAAACTGCAAAAAGTGAATGTTAATGGGTAAGAAATCCATATTTCATCAAAATTGAAACAACAGCACATATTTGGCAAGGACTTCTACACACTCATAACGCATGCCCCAACAATGTAGCAGTGGGCCAATTTCCTGCAACCAACTAGGGTAATGCACTATAAAATGATGCTTTGGCAACAATTTCTTATCAGGGAACCAATGTATAAACAGTCTTTGGTGTTTTGCAATCAGGTGTTTCAAATTCAAATTCCAGTGGAAATAACTAAAGAAAACACTATGCTGACTATCTGAAGCAATAAAATGAACAAATGCCCGTGCTGATCATTAGGACACACAATATCTCTAATAATAATGGCCAGATAATGCAATTAACACAAGCTCTGAATGGAATTTAAGCCCAAGTCATTGGAACCCTCACTTAATTTTACACCAGGAGGTTTGTTGTTTTGTTCCATAAAGCCATATTTAAAACGCTGAATTCTTCTGTGTACTTCTGCTGATGTGGTGTAATTGCCAATCAGGTGCTGAATGAGTAGTTTCAACTCATATTGTGCAACGCCCTATAATATATCATGCGTAATATCAACTGAAAATATTGCAAAGAATTTAAAAGGCACAACTGTCTACTAAATTTGTTTTTAGCGGTACAGACTCACAGTTTGAATTTGTGTTTGGTACATCCCTTAATAAAATGGAGTTGGCAGTGGATGAGCTTTTACCAGAATCGAGGCATGAACTTTCAATTGCACAACATTTGCTGAGATGCTTTCGTAATCCAGAAAAACTATGGTAAAAATATGAACAACCTCTATGAGCACAATTTAAATTAAGTTAAAAAAATGTTCCCTGAACAAAGGCAATGGACTGCTCCATTTACCTTGATGAATTTCACAAGACTATCACAAGACTATAGATGAGATTTTTCCCGGGTTTGACTTAAAAGTGGCAAAAGGTGAACCAGAATCAGAATTGACTGTGTTTTCTTTTGAGTGACATTCTCACCCGGAGGACTGTAAGTTTTCGGAGACTTTGTTTGTTTGTGGTGTGTTATTATTTCACCCTGAGGACCGTATGTTTTTGGACTCTTTGTTTTTTGTGCCTTCTGGATTCTTTTCTCATTAAAGACTGTTTAAATTTATTGCTGTGTCCTGCATTTGGGTCCTACTTTTGCATCGCTGACATTGACGACATGTCGCTGTCCCAACCTGGACACATGGAAAACAAAGTGATTTCGTTTATAGGCCTGTAAGTTTGGTTTTTAACTAGAAGGTGTTGAACATACCATCCTACTCAGTTTCACTTGACTTACCATTACTTGGAAGATGAGCCTGTATAAATGCATTAACTAGTAATAACTGTATCGACTAATATTATGAACAGTCTTGACTACAGATGTACGATGTCATACAGTTAAACTGTATCTACAAGACATAAACCATGCTTTTGTTTTTCAGAGCTCCAAATGAAAACAATTTCTGCAACTCCTGTATGTGGCCCTTGTGCATAAAAGGGTAGATCAGGTTAGAAATGTTAGAGCAACAAGTGATTTTCATACAGTTTACCCATTACAAGTCGGTATGAAACATGCATGTCTAATGGGTGATGTTGTGACCACATTTAAAACTTTTGCCATGAATGTTCAATTTCATTTTAGTTCACGTAAGCTATAGCACAATATTGTTACCTTCTTCAACTTCATTGGCCTAAGCATTTTGGATGAGGTCTTGGAGCTCACGAATCTGTGTGAGGCCACGGCTCTGGGCAATAACCTTTGGTCTTAGGCTGGTGCACCGCTTCTCCAACAACCTTTCAGCCGTTCCCTCTGGGAACTAGGGTTACGGTCGTAACCTAGAGACGTTCCCCTTCAGGAACTTGAGCTGTGTGGAAACGCTATGGGAACAAGTGTCCAATCACGCCACACTAACCAGACGCTGCCTAAAGAGTCAGGACGTGAGGGAGCCGAAGGCACCTCAGTTACCTACCCAGTTTTCAGATAGAGAAATGCTCTGTCCATGCCAGGGGCCAACTCTAGGCGAGAAGGGGCCACGGACAGAGCCTGCAGATACTCTTCAGGGAGGAAATCGCCAAGAGGAAGGAGGTCTTAATAGACAAAAACCTAAGGGCCACATCGGCTAATGGCTTAAAGGGGGGCTCAGATAGAGCCGCCAGCACAACTGCCAGATCCCAGACAGGCACTCTGGGTCACGTCTCGGGCCTCAGCCTTCGGGTACCGTGGAGGAAGAGTGGGTGCCTACCCAGCGACTGCCCCGCAGGCAGGGTGCCATATGCCACGATGGCGGACACGAAAAACCTTCATGGTCGAAGGGGTTAACCCTGCGGCAAACTGTTTCTGTAAGAACTCCAGAACCGAACCGAAGAAAGGCCTTCAAAGATAGGAGCCTGTCCCGAGACCGCATGAGGACGCTCGCGCTAGCTTGTAGAAGGGGCGAGATCGGAGACCCTCTTGGTGGTTGATGTAAGAGACCACCGCAGTATTGTCCATGTGGACCAATACATGGCGATCTCTCAGGTCTGGAAAGAAAGTGCTTTAACCCCAAAAACACTGCCATCATTTCCAGGCAGTTTATGTGCCACGAGAGACGTGGGCCGCTCCACAGACCCTGGGCGGAGTGGCCACTCATGACCTCTCCCCACTCCGTGAGGGAAGCGTCCGTCCGGGAACGGCCTGGCCTCCTGGTGGTGCAGGGGAGGGACAGGCACCGTGTGAGCGCCCTAACAATCGCAACAAATATTCTTTAATCAATGATCAAAAGCCCAACAACTAGCTTGTGAATGAAAGGGTACAACATTCTGGATTCAGACACCAAAAAAATAACTAATAGCCCCTGTAAATATTGATAATACCCTACTGTGGCAGCGTGGGCGTGGCCAAGCGTCGGTTTGTGAATGGAGAGTGGGGCAGGTAGGTGGGGGATTGCCTCACCTGAAGATGATGTGACCTAACGAGTGTTCTCTGTTTTCCAGTGATCGGGGGGGGGTGCATTTAAGGAGGAGAGAGTGTGTGAGACGGGTGGTGTGTGTACGCGCGTGAGCCAGAGGACGTGCTGCATGAAACACTAAAAACCAAACATACACGCAAAGCAGAAAATAAAAGTGGCTGTGAAGCCTTTACACCTGACCTGTTGTGGCATTTCTTTTTTCCCCTCCGCATCTACACGCTCTCCCACACCTACATTACCGTGAGAAATTCGAGTCTGAATAGGGCTAATGCACATCAAAATGGCCTCCAGCAATCCAGTTAAGGCTCCAGTTTAACTCTTTACCGAGTCAAGTACATGTGGTGCACAACGCGATCCTTGCCACAAAAATTTAGCTTACAAACATTTAATAAACAGTTGGCAATTTCACTGGTGTCATTTAACGTTAGTTACATTTGTAATCTATATATATGAACTATTTGCTTCTAAACTATGCAAAGTTTTAAAATTCTAATAGATCCGGATATTACTATGAGCTCAAAACTAAAAGAAATAATCAGATTTAAAAATGTAGTTACTTACATCTAGTAGAAAAATGCGCCTTCTTTTATGATTCCACAAGCTGCACCGCTTGATGACTGTGTAGAGTACTGCAAATGAATTAAACTTTGTGAGGAAACAATGGGGAGGAGTCACAGTTACTCTGTAATTTTGCTCTCACACTACTGACACATTTTACCATGTACACTCAAAATAGAGCAAAAACATATATTTTTGAGGAAAAGAATATTGTCTCTGGAAAAATTGCTCTCTTTTTTGACTAAAATATAACATTGTTTACATAGGTATTTTAGTTATTGCAATAAATAGTTTTTGCATTAGATATTGCAAAAAGAGCATTTAGTTTCTATTTACCAAGAGTTTCTATTTACCAAATATAATAAGACATGACATATTATGCTTAGACAAAAATATGATGGTTTTAAATAAAAATATATTTTTTTGTATTCATTAGCAAATAAATTTTTCTGATTACACATTAATCAGAAAAAAATACTAATATTTTTGTTAAAATAAAATCATTGTTTTTTTTTTGTAAAACAAATTATGTTTTGACAACAATATGGCTTTTTCATTAAATACGTAATGGATATTGTGAAAATATACACTTTCATTTTTATAAGCATGATTAATTAAAAAAAAAAGTTAAAAAGTGCAATTTGTAAGCGACTTGAAATATGAAAAACTTACATGAAATAATATGAAAATTCAAGTTTTTAAAATTCATTGTGAAAAAATATGACTTCATTTTCAAAGCATCATTTAGCTACAAACCGTTGAAAGTGCATTAAAAATCACCACAAAACGTGATGTTGTGCTAGATTTTGCCGAAACATGGAAGCAAAGACACTTTAATACAGCTGATGGAAAGCCCATAGCACATTTCAATCTTATAGGTGACCGCTTAAATGCTGTTCAACTCCCTGCCAAAGTGGCCATAGATAAGGTTAAACGACATGCCGCAGGTGATTAAAAAAAGATTCGGGGAAACACTTTAGCGGATAAAGTAGCTAAGGAAGCAGCAAAACAACCAGTAGATTTGGACACAGTACATACAAATTCTGAGATCCCGATGATGACACATATGTCCAGTATACCAGATATTGACCTAAAAATTACTTCAGAGTCAGCCTAAACAATGTAAATTATATTCTGCTGGTATCATTAGAGATGTAGATGGAAAAAATGCTCTGCCTAAACTAGCTTTAATAGTGTTGGTAAAGCATTACCATGGGATGTCACACATTAGCATAATTAAAGTTACAAAGGCTATAAACACATCATACTGTATTGCTGATGCAGCTAAAACAACAAAACAAGTGTTAGATTCATGTTTGACTTGTGCCAGAACTAACATACAATGACCTGTAGGACATGATGCGCTTACTTTTCCTAAGCAACATTTCCAACACCTACAGATCAATTTTACATATATGCCACCAGTAGGAAATTTAAGAAACCTGTTGGTTATAGTTGACCGATTCAGTAAGTGGCCAGAAGCATTTGCATGCGTGACAGATCATCTTTAGGTTTGGTGGTAGCGCAGTGATCAGAAGATCACAGGTTCAAATCCTACCACCATACATTTCTTCCCTGGTAAAAAAAAAATTAATTCTATTAGTGCTGATGTCTCACTAACTCACTAACCCAGCACACCATTTTGTGCCTAATCAGCATGTCCTGCTACGAAGTCTGAAGCCTACCAAGGTCGGTGAGACAAAGTATCGGGCTCCAGCGACTGTTCTAGCTGTAACCAGAACTGGAGTTCTGACTAATTATCAGCCACAGTGGATACACGCAAGCAGGATCGAAACAGCAGCCCCTTAATCTGTGCATTAATTGGTCTGTTGGACCTATGAATCCTGCCTAAGTGAGTTTTCAGGGCTGAAATAGTTGAGAGCCCACGAAAAGATATCTTCTTTTTAGTAAAAAGGGGGCCAACTCCAGGGTGAAGATCTGACTCACTTGACTGTTTTTTTTTTTAGCTTACCCTGATACCTGCTCTAGGTCTAATTTCTTTAACACTATATGCATAGTTGTAATTACACTCTGAATTGCTTAAAAAAAAAAAACATTTAAATTCAAAATGTATTGTTTTTATTTAAATATTACATTTCATGTTCATAGATTAAACTTCATAAAAAAAGTTAACCTTTATCATAAAAAATGTTAATGTGAAAATATGAATTTTTAGATCCATTAACATAATTTCATTAAAAACTATAATGAACGAAAAACGTTTACATGAGAAACCATGCTTTGAAAAAAAAATGACATTTTGCATAACATTATGAAATTATGAATTTTGATATTCAGAAGCATATGTTCACGGAAAACTTTTAACAACAAAGTGACCATACAAATCATTTTTGACAAAAATATGACATTATCATTGAAAATGTGATATTGTAAAAATATGAATTTGCACTTGTCCGTGATAACTGTGTAAGGAGAACTTGGGTAGTTTTGCTGTTAAGAGTAGGCAAGACTAACTTTTGGGTAGTCTTGCTGTTAAGAAAGCTCACTCCTGAAAGGCCTTCTAGGACCGGGTTATATTGACTGCAATAAAGTGATTCCCTCCTTCTCATCTCATGACTGGAAGATTCTTCATTTGGACTGGCTGTTTAATATTTGGTATTTTTAGACTTTTTGGTAACTATATAGTAATTGCTTGAAAATAATTTGAACGTAGAGCCACTTAATTAATGTGTCAGCTCAAGCACAGGGTCCGATTTCGGACAGTATACCTGATAATACTGCTAATAGACATATTGAACAAGCACCGAGTGACAATGCCGACAAAGTTTTTTGAGAAGATTAAGAATTTATTCACGAGCGTTGGACACTACTTTGTTTTAAGATTGATTCTTGCACTCAAAAAAATGAATTCTGCTGCATGTTAAATTTACTTAAATGTAACATACATTCCGTACAATATAATTTTATGTTTACTTAATGAACGCAAATAAATCATGTAGGATTTTCTATAAGGTCAACTACTTAGATTTTAATAGATTTACTCATGTCAAAATAACGTAACACAATCAAACTCTCACGCGCTTCCGGGAACTTTACCGCCGATATCGCGAGATTTAAGCAATGCCTGGCTTCGACATTTTTAACCTGTTTTTCGTGCTCCTGTAAAAAAGTAAGAGTAAAATCTTGTTATACACTTTTAAAGTTAATTAAAATGTAAACTAAATAACTTTTAACTAAACGTGTTAGTCTTTTTTGTTGATAATACACCAATTACAACAACAGAACAACAATTTTTCGTTGTCAATCAATAAGATGTAACGTTCATTCAGGTTAAGAGAAAGGGAGCTAAGTACTGTACAGTTCACGATTAGCATGGTGGACTTTACTGCAGGTAATGGCATTAGCAGTTCAATTTTATAACACAATGCTTTTACTCGTTAAACAAATACACTTATTTAATTAACTATCCTTGTTCAATTTCCACACATTTGTTTAAATGAGGCTCTCCGTTGTTTTGCCAATAACAGGGCAGTAGTCAGATTAGCATTAACTTTCGCTTGTCCAAACAACACGTGTAGTATAAGTGAATCTTTCACACATAACTCAACAGGAGAGGGGGAGACCTTGCACAAGTGATTCTGCTTGTTAAGAAAGAAAGAACTAATAAAAATGGAACGATTTTCAACAAAACGAATAACACAGTATTAAAAGTTCACCAGCAGTAAAGCCAAAGTATGATAGCCATAATGATTTACATGATAAAAATAGGGGAAGGGGGGGAAATTAAGTTTTACAGGAATTGATATAAGTAAACATACAGAAAGATTAGAATTTTGGTAAAAGAATCACCACACAGAGGCTGAACTATATACAAAAATCTAATAATTTAAGGAGAAATAGAATAGCTATAATTAGAATAGTCACCAAATACCTTGTCAATTAGTTAGTGCATACTAGTTATGTTGGTTTTGTTAGTGTAGTACTGGGCTGTGCATTAGTGCAGTTGAGTTGGTACATTGTAAATAAAGACCAGATGAGATCAAGTTCAGTAGCATCAGAGGACATGTCTAACAGCTGGTAGGAGTGTGTAAACTTCCATATTAAAATTATACTGGTTGTATAAATGCAACAATAAAAGAAAAATATAATAATAATCTATTATTACTAATAATATTTATAATAGTAATGTTGATAATAATAATAATTTTAATCACTGATATTAATTCACCTGTCACTGTTTATCACAGCAATTACTGCCATAGTGTTCTGATTGTCTGTCCAGCTGCAAGTGTGCCTTCACCCTGCACTCTGAAGTCCATCTGCATAAGTCATTACAGGTTATAGGCATCATTTACTAAATTTAGATTTATAATTGAAATGTTTCTTTTTATTAGATTTTTGACTGTACTAATGTCTGTATAAGAGATTTAAGTAGGGGGACAGGAGGAAGAAATATATAGCAGGATCAGGATGTGGAAGTGTAAGGCATGTAGTGTAACTTTATCTAGTAGATATGAGCTACTTAAAAATATTCGATTAGAGCACAGTCACAGGCAACCCTACCCTTGCCTACACACAAATTGTCTGTGTTCCTTTAGGACGTGGAATCCTTTGCACATTCATTTGAGTAGAGTCCATCCCAAAAAAAACACTCTCAGGAGTTACTGGAACTGTCAACATTAAGTTGCCATTTGTGTGCTTGTTGTGATCTTTGTCGGAACTCAGAACCCGTCTCTGAGCAGACACATCACGGGTTGATTCTCTGTTTCAGTTAAATCCGAATGTAGCACTTTTAACCTAATAAAATACAATGAAATGGACCTCAAAAGCCAATGAAGAATCTTCAGTCTTGGATGAGAAAGAGCAAAAACCAAAAACTTCTTTATTCCAGACACGTTTTGATGAGCCCATAGAAGGTGGTCACTTCATCACATCAAAATGATCAAGCGCACACACACATTGCACACACTCATTCTTATACCCTGGTGTTACATGACACCTTTATTTTTTCCTATTTTCTTCATCCTAGCAAAGTCCCCTTCCTGGGATTCCATATTTGGGTTTTCCTGTTCCCCCATTACCCTTATTTACGGCCTTTTCTCTATGTCACTTAAGAAAAGAATGTGTATACAACTTTCACCCCCTCTGGTACGCCAGGCACCGCTTCCTCCTGCTTTCAGGTTTTTATGCGTGGACAACCATTTTGTGGCCTACTTTATCTTCCCTACATCTACTCTGTGTAAGTGTTTTGCTTTTAAAATGCTATTTGCTATTCCGTTTTTATTAAATCAAGCTATATTATTTTACCTAAATTGTCTATTTGTTTATGTTTAACTACATTATTCTACATGGTTATGTTAGTGTGTAGGTCATACTTCATTTATACTATCTGAACTGACTGTTGCATAATGTATCTAGCTTCACAACTATAATGATTGTAAGCTTATTACTTTTGTTGTTACATGCACATATTAATTGTATGTTTTTAGTTATTGTGATCTCTGTTTGTTTCTTTTATTCAGCTCCAACTTACAGACATCCTGGGACATCTCTTAGAAGCATTCTTCACTAAAAGTAATAATCAAAGTAACATAATCATAATAGCAGTACATCAGTGACACATAGACCCAGGATTCGAAGAAAAATATGATTGCATCAAAATCAAACACAGATTAATCGCATCAGAATCGACAAAATCCAGAAGGTAAAAATGAATGAACAAAAATCGACTAAAATTGAAAACAGCAAGTAGAATACAAAACAAAAACAGCCACCAAAAACCCGACTTGAAAAATCGCCTAAGATTAGTGAAATCGACTAAAATCTTTGAAAATACAAAAAAAACAAAACAAACATTGACCGAAATCGACATCACTCCCCTGTCACAACAGCATCGAATAAGCCTAATCACAACACGATAAACCAGGAGTGGGCGAAAAACCCTGACAGCAGCCAAAGGGGAAAATTCCCACCCTGCCCGCCAGTGGCGCGACAGTGGCTTCACCACCAAGGTCATCCTCAGCCGTGACTGTAAAGGTAGCTAAAACATAACACATAAGAAAACAACACAAAACGAAAAATTACGCAGTCCAGTGCAAAGGAACTATGGAATGGGAGACATGCGTTAGATCCGGGGCGGCAGGAGAGAGAACATAGCCACAGAAGGTGGTGGTGTAGTACGTCACAAAGGTGTGGTGCAAGTCCGGGAACAGAAAACTGTGAGCGCCCGAAACTTCTAGTAACATCGCAAGCACCTCACGGACCTCTGAATGCGTCCAAGGCGAAGTGATACCCCTCAGCACACGCGTCGACGTATGCACACGCACCTCGATGCAAACGCACACCTCGCAGGAGCCACCTACATCCACCAGCAGCCATGTTCCTGTACACAACATGAAATACTCACAACAACAACATGATTAATACAATATAATCATAAACGAAACATTTAAGGATATAGCGTTTCCGCAAAGAGCAGCATTCATGTCACTACATCAAAAAGTAGTAAACGAGCACAAGTATATGCATTCAGAAGGACACGTTCAGTAAAAACCTTCTCACTTATTCATCCCCTTTTTTTTATTTATTTTTTACTAGGGCTAAAGAAACCCTTCATCCACATCCACGTAGATATTCTGATCCAAAGCTGCAGAGCAGTCTTCTGTAGAAGACTCCTGTCCTGACACTTCATACACTGGGAGCTGTACGTACTGTCCAAACAATGAGTGCACACTCTCGCTAATGAGACCGCGGAGACAAGGAATCCCACAACAGACAAAACATGCCACGGCTGCAAGCATAATTAAGATTGTAGTCCCAGCACGCACTAATCCTGCTAGCCAGCTTGAGGAAAAAAGCCAACTAAGCCAACCAGGAGTAGAAGATCCTTTTGCATTATTCGAGACCATCTCATCACGGGCTATTATCATACGATCTAACAGGGCATAAAGCGGGCCTGCAGGACCAATATGTAGAGGAATAACAGTACAACAGTCCTCCCCAGTAAGTTGACATACTCCTTGATTCGGGCCACGCATTTTGTCAATAGCGAACCGATTTTGGACAGTCATTAAGGTAGTGGCATGGAGCTGCTCTGATATCAGCTTTAATGCTTCAATGGTATGATTGATAAAACGCTGTTGATTGTACCAAACATAATTTATCCAGGCCATATTGCGATCTATCTGGACCTAAGGGAGAAATATTGCTAGTGTCCTAGAGGCTGCAACAAATTCAGCCGGGACACCTACTGGTGTACCCTTCCAGCTAATTGTGATCTTCCCCATGCTGGTAATCAGGATCTATTAGTAATTGTGAGATACTTATCCTTATAGTTACCCATGACACCAGAAAGGATGGTTTTCTCAACGTTATCCAAAGAGGTGCTTCGACGTTTTCTTAACTTATACAGTTCATTTAACCGTGTCTCATTTACCGCCATTACAATGAGACGACCTTCCAGAATTACCGGAGCACAACGACCATGCCACAGACTAGGTAGAACTTGTAACACTTCATTTCCACCACAAAACCAAAATATATCTGCTAGAGGCAAAGTTCCCATTCTCAGGCTAGGAACATGAAAGTGTATACTTGCTTTGGGGTCACACTGTTGTGTGGAGGAATTGCAGGACGGTTTTATGTTAAGCATGTGGAATGCTGCATCGATCTGTTAATTACATGCCTCAGCATGAGCCCACATTTACTGCCCCACTGGATCGCATGCATAACGGGAAAGTCTGTCCCTGCTGCACAGATACCCGCATGTCATCATTGCTTAGCGTGGCTAGGGGTTGATACTCACATGCAGAGCTACGTATGCGCATCCACGCAGCTCCATAGTTAACAGCAGCTGAGCCTAACAGACATATAGCAGGACAAAGATGTGAGGCATTATAGGGTGCTTTGTCACATGCTTCTAGTCCTACTGTCGGCATAACTCGAGGTGGGCGACGAGACCTTCTGTCACAAATAATGCACGTAAATTGAGGCACAGCTGCTCGTGCCGAATCTACCAGCCATTGCCTATACAAGTTAAGGTTTGGCTGAATGATCGTGGTGTCATTATACTGTATTACCGATGTCAAATTAATCCTTTCCACACACCTAAAACAGGTCAGGGCTTTTGGGTTAGAAGGATAGTTAGGGTTATTGTACCTAAAACTAAACTGCACCCTCGGCAAGTCAACTCCTTCCTGCCAGTTAGGGACATACACTAGAACCTTGTACACATCTGCTCCATATGGTATGGATTCTACTGATGTTCTTTCAAAATTGCCATGCGGGATCCCTACATTGGGAAGCCCATAGAACCACAAAAGTGCAACATCTGCACAGCTCGGGATGCGTAATGTATGAGGCAGGATTTTATTGGGCACTCCTGTGGCCACTATAACATTTGTTCTGTCATCCGAGTCAGTCGTCCGAGCCTCGAGTCTCAATTCGTATTTGGGAGTGCCTGTAGATTTGGGAGAACGTATAAGGGACATAGTATATGTTACAAATATGTGTTTCGCAGTTACCAGAAAATGTGTCAGGACTTGGGTGTTATTCAAAACTCCTAATGCACACAGTAGCTGTTGTATGAGTATACTCTTCGCCTGTAATGTAGAAATTTGTCCAACTTCTTCCGATGTAAGACTGGTGTTCGTGTGGTAACCCCTAAACCATAAAGGAGTCGATCTCTTGTGTTTGCTCCCAGACATGTTGAATCTTTCTGGACAGGCTTTGGGCTGAAAACAGTTATTTAGGGAAGCTTTAACCTTGGGGCCAGATTTATATTTTAGACTATTCAGATGTCGATTGACTAAGACACAAGTGCAGCTGAACCACACTATTAAAACCACAGTAAGCAAAGCCCAATCCCCTTTTGTAGGGTGCGTCGACTTGGGTCTTGGGGTATTGTTATTCATGGTGTTACTAGTGAAACAATATCTAAATCCACTAGGTTTTGCAGATTAATGGTGCCAACTGTTCTGGAGAAGTGAGTGCAGTTTTTGCGTCTCAATGTTTCGTGTGGTGTCTGTAGCTCAACCTAATATGAGCAGTCTGCCACCTCTCCCTTTTCATGAGGGGTCTCTATAACAGGCTGTGGCTGCTTGGTCTTGGAACGTGTTCTGTACGCCGGCCCTCTGTCCTGTGATGGGCCTGCCTCGTCGCCTTCGTCTCCTGAATAGTCGGCATGGGCACAATGTGCCAACTTAGCCTGGAACTTTTCCCCCTGTGGTCCTTTCACTGATGCTCTGCAACAATGATTAAGATGATACCAGTGTTCCTTACCTTCGACCTTGACCGCGGTAGGAGTTGCTAGTACCACCTTAAACGGACCTTCACGCCGTGGTTCACTTCAGTGTTTCCTCTTAAACACTTTGATATACACGTATTCACCTGGTTGCACCTGCTGCAGTGGCTGGTCTACCTGCGTCCCGTGTGTGGCTTCACAAACCTGCGAATACAAAGTTCTGTGTATTTGCGTCAGATGTTTGCAATAGCTAGACATGTCTGATTCAAGTTGGTCAAGCGAAGGGCCTTTGTAAGGTCCTTCTGTGATTGCAACTGGCATAGGCCGTCCTGTCAACAGTTCAAGCGGTGTCAGGTGTGTGTTTCGGTTTGTTTGAGAACTCATTTTCATCAACAATAGTGGAAGAGCCTGTACCCAATTCAAATCTGTACTTGCACAAATTTTCGCTATTTTCTCCTTCAACACACCATTGGCTTTCTCTACCATTCCCTGTGATTGTGGATGATAAACACAACCCATTCTCTGCTTGATACACAGAGCTTCTGTTATTGACTTAATCTCGTTATTCAAAAAGTGCGGTCCATTGTCAGAACTCAACTTATCCGGTATACCAAACCTTGGAAATACTTCTCTGACCAAGAACCTAGCTACAGTCTTTGCATCATTCTTAGCTGTAGCTATTGCCTCCACCCATCTGCTAAAACGATTTATCACTACCAAAATGTATCTCTCTCCTTCCTTCCTGTCTGCCATGTCCACAAAATCCATCATCAAATGTTTAAATGGTCCCCTTGGTTCAGGTATGTGACTGATCGGTGCTGTAAAATGTTTTCTGACATTACGTGCTGCACATAGCTCACAGGACCTCAGGAATTTGTCCACCATACTGGCCAGGTATGGGGACCACCAATTCCTTCGGATTGTGTCTATGATCTCCCTACGATTACAGTGATCTACCCCATGCGCTTCATTAATGAGCATTGACAAAAGAGCTATAGGTACCACCCATACCCCATCAATGCTTCTCCATAACCCTGTGTTGGGATTTTGTACTGCACCTCGTTTCTTCCACATCTCCTTCTCCTCCCCACTTGCTACATTCTGGTATTCCCCAAGATCCTCCTCTGTCACCTGTCCCCATTCTTCCTCCTGTTCCTTGCCCTGCATCATTACTTTTACACAGTCTCCACCTACCACTGCTTTCTTGGCTGCCTTGTCTGCTGCTGCATTACCTCTACTGACCATCTCACCATCAGTCTTGTGGGCTTTACATTTCACAATGGCTAATGCTTTTTGAAGCATCATTGCTTTGAGCAAATCTGAAATTGCAGGACCATGCACAATGGATGATCCATCAGCTCTCTGGAAACCCCTCTGTTCCCAGATAGGTCCAAATGTGTGACACATCCCATATACATAAGCTGAATCTGTGTAGATGGTACATGTTCTTCCTGCCCCTAACCTACATGCTGCTGTTAGGGCTTTTATTTCTGCCAATTGGGCAGAACAAGGCTGTGGCACACTTTGCTAGATAGTACTTGAAATAAATCTTCTTCCTCATTGTACACGACCACAGCATATCCTGCTTTGTTACCATCATTCGTACGGTAGCATGAACCATCCACAAAGAAGACATGCTGGGCATTTTGCAGTGGTTGATTATCTAGGTCATCCCTAGCTTTTAGAAATTTCTCTGCTACTGTAATGCACTCATGGGGAGTTCCCTCATCTGGTAGTACTACTCGGCCAGCTGGGTTGACTGTGAGACATCTCTCAATTGTTAATTCTGGTGCGGACAGAATTACATCATAACCTGTCCTACGAGCATTCGTTATCACAAACTTTTGACTTGTCAGTAAGGCATGTAGTGCATGAGAAGTGTACAGGGTCACTGGATGACCCATTGTGATTGTTGATGCCTTTTGATAAGCAAATGCTGCAGCGGCCAAACCTCTGTAACATGGTGGCATGCCCTTCTCCACATTATCAAGAGCTGTACTGTAGTACACAATTGGCTTCTCTCCCATACTTTGTTGCTGTTGTGCCAGTATGGCTGATGCAAAACCTCGCCTTTCCGATACATAAAGATGAAATGGTTTTGTATAATCAGGACAGGCTAAAGCTGGGGCGGATTTTAAATTGCTTTTTACTGTCTCAAAGGCTTCTTTACCCTCCTCTGTCCAGACCAGACAAGCGCTTGATTTTGTCTGGTCTGCTGCCTTCATTATGTCTCTAAGGGGTTGTGTTTTCAACGCAAAATCACAAATCCAAGGTCTGCTAAAACCTGCTAAACCCAGGAATGACAGCATCTGCTGCACTGTTTGAGGCTGTGGTGTTTTTTGAATCACCTCTACATGTGAGGTTGAGATTTTTCGTGTAGTGCCTTCGAGCACTCTACCTAAATATTCTACCTTTTGTTGGCAGAATTGTAATTTTTCCCTACTGACCTTGTGTCCATTGTGAGCTAGGGTTTCTAGGACTTTTAGCGAATCCTGCATGCATTGTTCTTTAGTTTGACTACAAATCAGCAGGTCATCCACAAATTGGAGCAAACTGCTCTGAATATCTAGTTCTGCCAGATCTCGTGCTAACACCTGGTTAACAATTTAAGGGCTTTCACAATACCCTTGTGGCAGCCGTGTGTAGGTGTATTATTGCTTACCCCCATAGGTGAATGCAAACAAAAACTGAGACTCAGGGTGCAGCGGTACACTAAAAAATGCTGAACATAAATCAATCACAGTGTACTATTTAGTCCCTTCAGGGATGTTAGTTAACAATGTGTGTGGATCAGGCACTACAGGATTTTCCTTAAATCATGGACCAATCTCCATTTGTCTGAGTTATGTTTTCTGACTGGAAAAATGGGTGTGTTGCAAGGGCTTTTGGTTGTGATTAATAATCCTGCCTCAACTAGTCCCTCAATGGTTGGTCTTATCCCCTCTATAGCTTGTTGTGACAATGGGTATTGTTTCTGATAGGGTAATTGCACATTGTGTTTTAGTTGAATTTGCGCTAACCCTGATGACTTAACTAACCCTACATCTGTCTGATGTTTAGTCTGGAACCTGCTTCAGTACCTGTTCTACTTTCTGTTCAGTTTGTTCTGAATCTTCTATCCTTTGGGGCCACTGTCCTACCTGTTCGATTTGCGTTTTCGATTTGCGTTTTCACCTGCACCTGCCTGTTAATCAGATTGTGTGAGCTATCACACAATCTTCAGCTGTTAACTTTATTTTGAGATATTTCCTATCTGTTGACACACTAATATTTTCTTCCACGGGTGTCCACTCGGTTACCTGACTTGCTTCCCTGACCATTGGCCCTAGGTCTTTGATTTAAAATTTTGCCCGATCATTAGGGAGACATGTGGAACAGAATTCTTGACTAAATACCATTGAGCGATTTGGTTTGGCAGCTGTACTGTTGCTGCTATCCCTTGGGGACCAATGATCACGTTTTCTGCTTTGATACTGTACAGGTTTCCTTCTACATGTTCTCCCCACAAAGTCTCATATTTTTCATCTTGTCTCCCTTCATTATACTTTATGGTGCAATGCCATGGTTTTCTGGTTTCCATACAATCAGGACACATGTTTGTGAACCATGTCTTCCAGTGGTCATACAACTTGTGAATTTCTGAAGATGTCTCCTTAAGTTCCAGCCAGTAGACTTTATCCAGTGTTTGTTGTTCTGTCTTTCTGTCCACCATCACATATTGTTGAGCTAGACACTCAGGAAGTTCGACCCACACACCGGTAGGTCCACAGTAGATTTTTGCTCCTAGCTTGCATAACACATCTCTTCCTAATAGATTTGCTGGAGTATCAGGAGAGTACAATAGCGGTGCTTGTATAGTGATTCCTTCTACTGTTATGTCTTGTGGCTCTGTAAATTGCAAAGTTTGAGTTTTACCCGAGAAGCCTACTGTCTTTATTGCCTTGCGTGAGAGGGGGAGCTTAGAGCCTTCTTTTCCAATACTTGTGAATGTAGCTCCTGTGTCAATCAAAAACGATGCTTGGAGCTGGTTACCCACATCCACCATTATGGTTGGTTCTTGTGCAGGGTACAGCGAGATAGGACACTGTACCAGCTCCCCCTCTGGCTTCTCTGGGCATCTTCACATGTTACCTTGCGGTGGCCCTGTAGGGCCACCCCTAAGGTTCACTTGAGTTTGGTCTTGTTGATTCAATCCCATCCACGGTCCTGCCCAGTTTCCAGAATTTTGCCAGCCTTGATTTTGTTGGGGGTTGCTTTGCTGTTGTCTTACTATGGGCAGTCCCTCATCATGTGATTGGGATCTTGGCAGTTCCAGCATCTTCCTCCTCTCGGTGGTTGATAATTTCTTGATCTTGGTTGAAACATTCCTCCTCTGCCTCGACCTCTTCCTTGTCCCCACCCTCTGTATTGTGGTGGATACTGCTGATTTATCGGATAGGCCATCTGCTGAGGCATCGGTGCTGTAAATGTCACAGGTGCCTGTGGTTGGATTGCCATAATTGGTTTTCCCACAGACATTAGTTGTTGATTTCCTTGATCTTGTGCAGTTTGAACAACTGGGACCTGCTGTACAGTGGTTGGTACCACCATGACCGCTGCTTGTTTAGCGGAATTTTTCTCTTCTTTTCGTTTTTCTTGATTTTCTTGTTTGCTGCGTGTTAGTTCTCCCAGCTGTGCTTTGTGAAGCAGTATCACTAACTCATCTGCAGCCTTTTTGGTTGCTCTCTCCTTTTTCTTATATAATTCCACAAAGTGTATAACATTTGCTTCAAAAGTTGCCCAGGGCATCGTATTAAGCCCTACAACTGTTTCAAGCTGCTCTTGAACTTCACTTGGGAGTGCCTTTTTCAACATCATCTTAAACAATGTGATGCTAGCAGTCGTCTCATCCCATGCTGATCCCATCTCTTTTCTCCAGGCTTTCTGTAACTTTAGGATGAATTGAGCTACTCCCTCGTTTTTGTCCATTTTTAGCTTTTCCACCTTGCCTGGATCTGCTTGAGTTGGGTATGCTGATCGAAGAGCATCCCATATTACATTTCTTCTTAATCCAAATGACCAGAGATCATACTTCTGATTTTTTCCTATATGGCCCAGTTGTGCTTCTTCCATGATTTCTATCATCTTAGCTTTTCCCAAAGACTGTGTCAAGATTGCCTTGATGTCTCACATGGCCAGCATCTGACCCATCGTTTGCTCTTCGAAGCGTGTTATCCATTTTTGTGCTCCTTTACAAACGCTAGGCAGTCTGTTTATCAGTCCTGTAAGATCCATTAATGACCATGGTGTATATATTGGTTCTGCTCCTTTCATTACCACTGGCATTTGCAAATGGTTTTGATGCCTGTTTCTTGTTACCTCTTCCTCTACTTCTTCTTCTTCATCCTCTTGATCTTTTCTTTCTGTCTGTGACCTTGTCACCATGGGTTCCCCTGGGATGTCCTTTATTGCCTCTTCTGTTACTTTCCGGTTTTTCTTTTTACCATCTCTTATGCTGGTTTTCGGCTGTCCTATTAACAATTGGATTTCCAAGTCATCAAGATGTCGTTGACACTGATCTGCTCTTTCCATGCTTCTTTGAGCTGCCTTCTTCATCTCTGCCTTCAGTTGGGCATTCTCTAATTGATACAGTTTCATCTTTAATTGATGATTTTCGTCAGCTACATTTTTTATGATTTCTTCTGCATAATCTACTTTTCTTTGAGCAATATTTAAAGTTTCCTCTATTCTCTCTATCTTCTCTTGGGTGTTTGCCAGTTCTTGTCTGTTTGTTGCATTTTCTTCTTCATGCAGTGTCACTTCTTCTTGCAGTGTTTTCACTTCTGTTTGTAGTTGGTAATTTTTCCATGGCATTTTGGGTGTCATATTCAATATTCCATGAACATGCACTTCCTCCCCTCCTCCTGGGTTCAGGACAACAAACTCTTCTCCATCTCTGCTCCCATCTCCCGAATTTGAACTATCCTTACTTTCACTTCTGTCTGTGATTTCTAAGAGAGATGTAACTCTGCTTAGTCTTTTTTGTTCTTTTGGGGTGCTTTCATACCTTACATAAACTTGTGGCTGTTTTTTCAGGCCATGGTTTTGACTCTGGTCATGTGCTGGTGGTTCTAGTGTTTGTCGCTCCTTTTCCCCTTCTCCTGGTGGGATGTCTAGATCATACCCCTGTCCATAGTAATATCCCCAATCACTTCTGCCTTCTTTATTATCTTCCACCTCCTCATCAGAATTCTCAAAAAGCACTCTGTTTGTTTGTCCAATTCTTTCCTTTGTTCTCATGTTGTCTGAGGCTGGGAGTTCTAGCCTTCCTTTAATCCATCCTCCTGTTATGTCTAGTTGTATGTCATGATCTTTTATTACTGGATATATGCCAACTATCTTAGGTTTCTTCATTTCAGAATATGGTGGTGGTCTTTTCTGTTCCTCAAACTCCTCAAATGGTGGGGCTAAAGCCTTTTCTGACCCTTTTTCTTCTTGACCTTCTTTTCCCATCTCCTCTGTTTTCCCATGTGATCTCAGCCTTTTTCCCTCATATTCAAACCATTCTATAATATATAATTTCTTTTTTGTCTTTTCTCTCTTCTCTTTTTTCATTTCTCCCCAACAATTCTAACAACAAGCAACAACAAAAGCACAACCATACATATAAGTTCACAGAAAAAACATCAGCACAGGCAAACAACAAGCAACAACAAAAGCACAAACATATATATATATATATATATCACTTCACAGAAAAAGCATCACATAGAGTCACAATCTCCACTTCACCCTCATGAACAATTTAACAACAAAAACACTTACACAACTGCAGTGAACAATTATCTCTTTACCGTACATGTACACATGGCCATCACTTCATCTCAATATTCTCGGGTCCCACCCCGTACTATTTACGGTGACTCTCTGAGCCTTATACATATACTAACAACTCACTACCTTTTGATGTACCCTTCCCACTCCAGGTCACGAATCTGGATCCCCCAGTAAAGACTTGGTATCTTCACACTTTTAGACCATATGAGAAGTATTACCTTCCCACACCGGGACACGAACCCGGATCACCACAGCTTTACCCTCAGGTTTTAACGCTTTGGTCTGCCTAGTTTACCACCTATTTAGACCATATGGGAAGTCTATTAAGACTAAGGTACAAATAATCAGTCGTAGTTCTACTTGGGTCCCACCCTGCTTCTATATACGCAGTGACTCTCCAACACACAACTTTAATTTACATTTGCTTGTTCTCATCCAACACAATTTTATTTTTATTTATTTATTTATTTATTTTCCACCCAATAGTTCTTCACCCGAGGTCAGCAGCCTATACCCTCCCGTGGGCTGACCCTTCCGTGGGCATACAGTTACTAATCACAGACTTTGAGTATAACAGGTGTCTGCTTACCTTTTTTCTGAATTTAGTTGCCAGCGTCTGCAGCCCACAGGATGCTCGGTCCCCTGTTCAGGTTTTCAGCCTCTAATCTGACCTTTCGGGTCCCTTCTGCGTGGTCGCCATTAAAATATGTCTGAACTCAGAACCCGTCTGTGAGCAGACACATCACGGGTGGATTCTCTGTTTCAGTTAAATCCCAATGTAGCACTTTTAACCTAATAAAATACAATGAAATGGACCTCAAAAGCCAATGAAGAATCTTCAGTCTTGGATGAGAAAGAGCAAAAACTTCTTTATTCCAGACACGTTCTGATGAGCCTATAGAAGGTCACTTCATCACATCAAAATGATCAAGCGCACACACACATTGCACACACTCATTCTTATACCCTGGTGTTACATGACACCTTTATTTTTTGCTATTTTCTTTATCCTAGCAAAGTCCCCTTCCTGGGATTCCATATTTGGGTTTTCCTGTTCCCCCATTACCCTTTAAGTGTTTTGCTTTTAAAATGCTATTTGCTATTCGGTTTTTATTAAATCAAGCTATATTATTTTACCTAAATTGTCTATTTGTTTATGTTTAACTACATTATTCTACGTGGTTATGTTAGTGTGTAGAACCCAGCCATTAGGGAGGCACAAGCCAGTGCAT